>JAEQBA010003504.1:0-30039 GCA_019434445.1 Phalangium opilio | reverse complement strand
AGCGTAAAAAGTCAAAGTTTTTCCACAATACCTGACAACCATATAATTTTTGGGCTTCCGTGGCTCAATGGTTAGCGCGTTCGGCTGTTACCGAAAGGTTGGTGGTTCGAGCCCACCCGGAGCGGTGTTGTGGGGTCTCAGATGTAGCGTAAAAAGTCAAACTTTTCCACAATACCTGACGACCATATAATTTTTGGCTTCCGTGGCGCAATGGTTAGCGCGTTCGGCTGTTAACCAAAAGGTTGTGGTTCGAGTCCACCCGGGAGCGGTTTTGGGGTCTCAGATGTAGCGTAAAAAGTCAAAACTTTTCCACAATACCTGACAACCATTTAATTTCTGAGCTTCCGTGGCTCAATGGTTAGCGCGTTCGGCTGTTAACTAATAGGTTGGTGGTTCGAGCCCACCCGGGAGCGGTGTTTGGGATCTCAATGTAACGTAAAAAGCAAA
Organism: Phalangium opilio; assembly: GCA_019434445.1. NCBI lineage: Eukaryota > Metazoa > Arthropoda > Arachnida > Opiliones > Phalangiidae > Phalangium > Phalangium opilio. The sequence goes on along the minus strand of JAEQBA010003504.1, from coordinate 29,592 downwards.
GTTTTTCCACAATACCTGACACCATATATTTTTGGGCTTCCGTGGCGCAATGGTTAGCGCTCTCAGCTGTTAACCAAAGGTTGGTGGTTCGAGCCCACCCGGGAGCGGTGTTGTGAGGTCTCAGATGTAGCGTAAAAAGTCAAAACTTTTCCACAATACCTGACAACCATATAATTTCTGAGCTTCCGTGGCTCAATGGTTAGCGCGTTCAGCTGTTAACCGAAAGGTTGGTGGTTCGAGCCCACCCGGAAGGTGTTGTGGGGTCTCAGATGTAGCGTAAAAAGTCAAAGTTTCCACAATACCTGACAACCATATAATTTCTGAGCTTCCGTGGCTCAATGGTTAGCGCGTTCGGCTGTTAACTAAAGGTTGGTGGTTCGAGCCCACCCGGGAGCGTGTTTTGGGCTCAAATGTAACGTAAAAGCCAAAGTTTTCCACAATACCTGACGACCATATAATTTTTGGGCTTCCGTGGCGCAATGGTTAGCGCTCAGCTGTTAACCAAAAGGTTGGTGGTTCGAGCCCACCCGGGAGCGGTGTTGTGAGGTCTCAGATGTAGCGTAAAAGTCAAAACTTTTCCACAATACCTGACAACCATTTAATTTCTGAGCTTCCGTGGCTCAATGGTTAGCGCGTTCGGCTGTTAACCAATAGGTTGGTGGTTCGAGCCCACCCGGGAGCGGTGTTTTGGGTCTCAGATGTAGCGTAAAAAGTCAAAACTTTTCCACAATACCTGACAACCATTTAATTTCTGAGCTTCCGTGGCTCAATGGTTAGCGCGTTCGCTGTTAACCAAGGTTGGTGGTTCGAGCCCACCCGGGCGGTGTTGTGGGTCTCAGATGTAGCGTAAAAAGTCAAAACTTTTCCACAATACCTGACAACCATTTAATTTCTGAGCTTCCGTGGCTCAATGGTTAGCGCGTTCGGCTGTTAACCAAAGGTTGGTGGTTCGAGCCCACCGGGAGCGGTGTTTTGGGTCTCAAATGTAACGTAAAAAGCCAAAGTTTTTCCACAATACCTGACGACCATTTAATTTCTGAGCTTCCGTGGCTCAATGGTTAGCGCGTTCGGCTGTTAACTAAAAGGTTGGTGGTTCGAGCCCACCCGGGAGCGGTGTTTTGGGATCTCAAATGTAACGTAAAAGCCAAGTTTTTCCACAATACCTGACGACCATATAATTTTTGGGCTTCCGTGGCGCAATGGTTAGCGCGTTCAGCTGTTAACCAAAGGTTGGTGGTTCGAGCCCACCCGGGAGCGGTGTTGTGAGGTCTCAGATGTAGCGTAAAAAGTCATAACTTTTCCACAATACCTGACAACCATATAATTTCTGAGCTTCCGTGGCTCAATGGTTAGCGCGTTCAGCTGTTAACCGAAGGTTGGTGGTTCGAGCCCACCCGGGAGAGGTGTTGTGGGGTCTCAGATGTAGCGTAAAAGTCAAAACTTTTTCCACAATACCTGACAACCATTAATTCTGAGCTTCCGTGGCTCAATGGTTAGCGTTTCGGCTGTTAACTAATAGGTTGGTGGTTCGAGCCCACCCGGGAGCGGTGTTTTGGGATCTCAAATGTAACGTAAAAAGCCAAAGTTTTTCCACAATACCTGACGACCATATAATTTTTGGGCTTCCGTGGCGCAATGGTTAGCGCTTCAGCTGTTAATTCAAAGGTTGGTGGTTCGAGCCCACCCGGGAGCGGTGTTGTGAGGTCTCAGATGTAGCGTAAAAAGTCAAACTTTTCCACAATACCTGACAACCATTTAATTTCTGAGCTTCCGTGGCTCAATGGTTAGCGCGTTCGGCTGTTAACCGAAAGGTTGGTGGTTCGAGCCCACCCGGAGAGGTGTTGTGGGGTCTCAGATGTAGCGTAAAAGTCAAAACTTTTCCACAATACCTGACAACCATTTAATTTTCTGAGCTTCCGTGGCTCAATGGTTAGCGCGTTCGCTGTTAACCGAAAGGTTGGTGGTTCGAGCCCACCCGGGAGCGTTGTTGTGGGTCTCAATGTAGCGTAAAAAGTCAAAACTTTTCCACAATCCTGACAACCATTTAATTTCTGAGCTTCCGTGGCTCAATGGTTAGCGCGTTCGGCTGTTAACCGAGGTTGGTGGTTCGAGCCCACCCGGAGCGGTGTTTTGGGATCTCAATGTAACGTAAAAGCCAAGTTTTTCCACAATACCTGACAACCATTTAATTTCTGAGCTTCCGTGGCTCAATGGTTAGCGCGTTCGGCTGTTAACTAATAGGTTGGTGGTTCGAGCCCACCCGGGAGCGGTGTTTTGGATCTCAAATGTAACGTAAAAAGCAAAGTTTTTCCACAATACCTGACGACCATATAATTTTTGGGCTTCCGTGGCGCAATGGTTAGCGCTCTCAGCTGTTAACCAAAGGTTGGTGGTTCGAGTCCACCCGGGAGCGGTGTTGTGAGGTCTCAGATGTAGCGTAAATCAAACTTTTCCACAATACCTGACAACCATTTAATTTCTGAGCTTCCGTGGCTCAATGGTTAGCGCGTTCGGCTGTTAACTAATAGGTTGGTGGTTCGAGCCCACCCGGGAGCGGTGTTTTGGGATCTCAAATGTAACAATACTGACGACCATATAATTTTTTGGGCTTCCGTGGCGCAATGGTTAGCGCGTTCAGCTGTTAACCAAAAGGTTGGTGGTTCGAGCCCCCCGGGAGCGGTGTTGTGAGGTCTCAGATGTAGCGTAAAAAGTCAAACTTTTTCCACAATACCTGACAACCATATAATTTCTGAGCTTCCGTGGCTCAATGGTTAGCGCGTTCGGCTGTTAACCGAAAGGTTGGTGGTTCGAGCCCACCCGGGAAGGTGTTGTGGGGTCTCAGATGTAGCGTGAAAAGTCATAACTTTTCCACAATACCTGACAACCATTTAATTTCTGAGCTTCCGTGGCTCAATGGTTAGCGCGTTCGGCTGTTAACTAATAGGTTGGTGGTTCGAGCCCACCCGGGAGCGGTGTTTGGGATCTCAAATGTAACGTAAAAAGCCAAAGTTTTTCCACAATACCTGACGACCATATAATTTTTGGGCTTCCGTGGCGCAATGGTTAGCGCTTCGGCTGTTAACCAAAAGGTTGGTGGTTCGAGCCCACCCGGGAGCGGTGTTGTGAGGTCTCAGATGTACGTAAAAAGCCAAAGTTTTCCACAATACCTGACGACCATATAATTTTTGGGCTTCCGTGGCGCAATGGTTAGCGCTCTCAGCTGTTAATTCCAAAGGTTGGTGGTTCGAGTCCACCCGGGAGCGGTGTTGTGGGGTCTCAGATGTAGCGTAAAAAGTCAAAACTTTTCCACAATACGTGACAACCATTTAATTTCTGAGCTTCCGTGGCTCAATGGTTAGCGCGTTCGGCTGTTAACTAATAGGTTGGTGGTTCGAGCCCACCCGGGAGCGGTGTTTTGGATCTCAAATGTACGTAAAAAGCCAAGTTTTTCCACAATACCTGACAACCATTTAATTTCTGGCTTCCGTGGCTCAATGGTTAGCGCGTTCGGCTGTTAACTAATAGGTTGGTGGTTCGAGCCCACCCGGAGCGGTGTTTTGGGATCTCAAATGTAACGTAAAAAGCCAAAGTTTTTCCACAATACCTGACGACCATTAAATTTTGGCTTCCGTGGCGCAATGGTTAGCGCTCTCAGCTGTTAACCGAAAGGTTGGTGGTTCGAGCCCACCCGGGAGCGGTGTTGTGGGGTCTCAGATGTCGTAAAAAGTCAAACTTTTCCACAATACCTGACGACCATATAATTTTTGGCTTCCGTGGCGCAATGGTTAGCGCGTTCAGCTGTTAACCAAAAGGTTGGTGGTTCGAGCCCACCCGGGAGCGGTGTTGTGGGGTCTCAGATGTAGCGTAAAAAGTCAAAACTTTTCCACAATACCTGACAACCATTTAATTTCTGAGCTTCCGTGGCTCAATGGTTAGCGCGTTCGGCTGTTAACTAATAGGTTGGTGGTTCAAGCCCACCCGGGAGCGGTGTTTTGGGATCTCAAATGTAACGTAAAAAGCCAAAGTTTTTCCACAATACCTGACGACCATATAATTTTTGGGCTTCCGTGGCGCAATGGTTAGCGCTCTCAGCTGTTAATTCCAAAGGTTGGTGGTTCGAGTCCACCCGGGAGCGGTGTTGTGAGGTCTCAGATGTAGCGTAAAAAGTCAAAACTTTTCCACAATACCTGACAACCATTTAATTTCTGAGCTTCCGTGGCTCAATGGTTAGCGCGTTCGGCTGTTAACCGAAAGGTTGGTGGTTCGAGCCCACCCGGGAGCGGTGTTGTGGGGTCTCAGATGTAGCGTGAAAAGTCAAACTTTTCCACAATACCTGACAACCATATAATTTCTGAGCTTCCGTGGCTCAATGGTTAGCGCGTTCGGCTGTTAACTAATAGGTTGGTGGTTCGAGCCCACCCGGGAGCGGTGTTTTGGGGTCTCAAATGTAACGTAAAAGCCAAAGTTTTTCCACAATACCTGACGACCATATAATTTTTGGGCTTCCGTGGCGCAATGGTTAGCGCTCTCAGCTGTTAATTCAAAGGTTGGTGGTTCGAGCCCACCCGGGAGCGGTGTTGTGAGGTCTCAGATGTAGCGTAAAAAGTCAAACTTTTCCACAATACCTGACAACCATTTAATTTCTGAGCTTCCGTGGCTCAATGGTTAGCGCGTTCGCTGTTAACCGAAAGGTTGGTGGTTCGAGCCCACCCGGGAGAGGTGTTGTGGGGTCTCAGATGTAGCGTGAAAAGTCATAACTTTTCCACAATACCTGACAACCATTTAATTTCTGAGCTTCCGTGGCTCAATGGTTAGCGCGTTCGGCTGTTAACCAAAGGTTGGTGGTTCGAGCCCACCCGGGAGCGGTTTGTGGGTCTCAGATGTAGCGTAAAAAGTCAAACTTTTCCACAATACCTGACAACCATTTAATTTCTGAGCTTCCGTGGCTCAATGGTTAGCGCGTTCGGCTGTTAACTAATAGGTTGGTGGTTCGAGCCCACCCGGGAGCGGTGTTTTGGGATCTCAAATGTAACGTAAAAAGCCAAAGTTTTTCCACAATACCTGACAACCATTTAATTTCTGAGCTTCCGTGGCTCAATGGTTAGCGCGTTCGGCTGTTAATTAATAGGTTGGTGGTTCGAGCCCACCCGGGAGCGGTGTTTTGGGATCTCAAATGTAACGTAAAAAGCCAAAGTTTTTCCACAATACCTGACGACCATATAATTTTGGGCTTCCGTGGCGCAATGGTTAGCGCTCTCAGCTGTTAACCGAAAGGTTGGTGGTTCGAGCCCACCCGGGAGGGGTGTTGTGGGGTCTCAGATGTAGCGTGAAAAGTCATAACTTTTCCACAATACCTGACAACCATTTAATTTCTGAGCTTCCGTGGCTCAATGGTTAGCGCGTTCGGCTGTTAACTAATAGGTTGGTGGTTCGAGCCCACCCGGGAGCGGTGTTTTGGGATCTCAAATGTAACGTAAAAAGCCAAGTTTTTCCACAATACCTGACGACCATATAATTTTTGGGCTTCCGTGGCGCAATGGTTAGCGCGTCTCAGCTGTTATTCGAAAGGTTGGTGGTTCGAGCCCACCCGGGAGCGGTGTTGTGAGGTCTCAGATGTAGCGTAAAAAGTCAAAACTTTTCCACAATACCTGACAACCATATAATTTCTGAGCTTCCGTGGCTCAATGGTTAGCGCGTTCAGCTGTTAACCGAAAGGTTGGTGGTTCGAGCCCACCCGGGAAGGTGTTGTGGGGTCTCAGATGTAGCGTGAAAAGTCAAATGTTTTCCACAATACCTGACAACCATTTAATTTCTGAGCTTCCGTGGCTCAATGGTTAGCGCGTTCGTTTGTTAACCGAAAGGTTGGTGGTTCGAGCCCACCCGGAGAGGTGTTGTGGGGTCTCAGATGTAGCGTAAAAAGTCAAAGTTTTCACAATACCTGACAACCATTTAATTTCTGAGCTTCCGTGGCTCAATGTTAGCGCGTTCGGCTGTTAACTAATAGGTTGGTGGTTCAGCCCACCCGGGAGCGGTGTTTTGGGATCTCAAATGTAACGTAAAAAGCCAAAGTTTTTCCACAATACCTGACGACCATATAATTTTTGGGCTTCCGTGGCGCAATGGTTAGCGCTCTCAGCTGTTAACCAAAGGTTGGTGGTTCGAGTCCACCCGGGAGCGGTGTTGTGAGGTCTCAGATGTAGCGTAAAAAGTCAAAACTTTTCCACAATACCTGACAACCATATAATTTCTGAGCTTCCGTGGCTCAATGGTTAGCGCGTTCGGCTGTTAACCGAAAGGTTGGTGGTTCGAGCCCACCCGGGAGGTGGTGTTGTGGGTCTCAGATGTAGCGTGAAAAGTCAAACTTTTCCACAATACCTGACAACCATTTAATTTCTGAGCTTCCGTGGCTCAATGGTTAGCGCGTTTGGCTGTTAACTAATAGGTTGGTGGTTCGAGCCCACCCGGGAGCGGTGTTTTGGGATCTCAAATGTAACGTAAAAGCCAAAGTTTTTCCACAATACCTGACGACCATATAATTTTGGCTTCCTCGTGGCGCAATGGTTAGCGCTCTCAGCTGTTATTCAAAGGTTGGTGGTTCGAGTCCACCCGGGAGCAGTGTTTGAGGTCTCAGATGTAGCGTAAAAAGTCAAAACTTTTCCACAATACCTGACAACCATATAATTTCTGAGCTTCCGTGGCTCAATGGTTAGCGCGTTCGGTTGTTAACCGAAGGTTGGTGGTTCGAGCCCACCCGGGAGAGGTGTTGTGGGGTCTCAGATGTAGCGTAAAAGTCAAAACTTTTCCACAATACGTGACAACCATTTAATTTCTGAGCTTCCGTGGCTCATAGTTAGCGCGTTCGGCTGTTAACTAATAGGTTGGTGGTTCAAGCCCACCCGAGAGCGGTGTTTTGGGGATCTCAAATGTAACGTAAAAAGCCAAAGTTTTTCCACAATACCTGACGACCATATAATTTTTGGGCTTCCGTGGCGCAATGGTTAGCGCTCTCAGCTGTTATTCAAAAGGTTGGTGGTTCGAGTCCACCCGGGAGCGGTGTTGTGTGGTCTCAGATGTAGCGTAAAAAGTCAAAACTTTTCCACAATACGTGACAACCATTTAATTTCTGAGCTTCCGTGGCTCAATGGTTAGCGCGTTCGGCTGTTAATTAATAGGATGGTGGTTCGAGCCCACCCGGGAGCGGTGTTTTGGGATCTCAAATATAACGTAAAAAGCCAAAGTTTTTCCACAATACCTGACGACCATATAATTTTTGGGCTTCCGTGGCGCAATGGTTAGCGCTCTCAGCTGTTATTCAAAAGGTTGGTGTTTCGAGTCCACCCGGGAGCGGTGTTGTGAGGTCTCAGATGTAGCGTAAAATGTCAAAACTTTTCCACAATACCTGACAACCATATAATTTCTGAGCTTCCGTGGCTCAATGGTTAGCGCGTTCAGCTGTTAACCGAAAGGTTGGTGGTTCGAGCCCACCCGGGAAAGGTGTTGTGGGGTCTCAGATTTAGCGTGAATAGTCAAATGTTTTCCACTATTCCTGACAACCATTTAATTTCCGAGCTTCCGTGGCTCAATGGTTAGCGCGTTCGGCTGTTAACCGAAAGGTTGGTGGTTCGAGCCCACCCGGGAGAGGTGTTGTGGGGTCTCAGATGTAGCGTAAAAAGTCAAAACGTTTCCACAATACGTGACAACCATTTAATTTCTGAGCTTCCGTGGCTCAATGGTTAGCGCGTTCGGCTGTTAACTAATTGGTTGGTGGTTCAAGCCCACCCGGGAGCGGTGTTTTGGGATCTCAAATGTAACGTAAAAAGCCAAAGTTTTTCCACAATACCTGACGACCATATAATTTTTGGGCTTCCGTGGCGCAATGGTTAGCGCTCTCAGCTGTTAATTCCAAAGGTTGGTGGTTCGAGTCCATCCGGGAGCGGTGTTGTGTGGTCTCAGATGTAGCGTAAAAAGTCAAAACTTTTCCACAATACCTGACAACCATTTAATTTCTGAGCTTCCGTGGCTCAATGGTTAGCGCGTTCGGCTGTTAATTAATAGGATGGTGGTTCGAGCCCACCCGGGAGCGGTGTTTTGGGATCTCAAAATAACGTAAAAAGCCAAAGTTTTTCCACAATACCTGACGACCATATAATTTTTGGCTTCCGTGGCGCAATGGTTAGCGCTTCAGCTGTTAACCGAAAGGTTGGTCGTTCGAGCCCACCCGGGAGAGGTGTTGTGGGGTCTCAGATGTAGCGTGAAAAGTCATAACTTTTCCACAATACCTGACAACCATATAATTTCTGAGCTTCCGTGGCTCAATGGTTAGCGCGTTCGGCTGTTAACTAATAGGTTGGTGGTTCAAGCCCACCCGGGAGCGGTGTTTTGGGATCTCAAATGTAACGTAAAAAGCCAAAGTTTTTCCACAATACCTGACGACCATATAATTTTTGGGCTTCCGTGGCGCAATGGTTAGCGCTCTCAGCTGTTATTCAAAAGGTTGGTGGTTCGAGTCCACCCGGGAGCAGTGTTGTGAGGTCTCAGATGTAGCGTAAAAAGTCAAAACTTTTCCACAATAACTGACAACCATATAATTTCTGAGCTTCCGTGGCTCAATGGTTAGCGCGTTCAGCTGTTAACCGAAAGGTTGGTGGTTCAAGCCCCCCGGGAAAGGTGTTGTGGGGTCTCAGATGTAGCGTGAATAGTCTTATGTTTTCCACTATTCCTGACAACCATTTAATTTCCGAGCTTCCGTGGCTCAATGGTTAGCGCGTTCGTTTGTTATCCGAAAGGTTGGTGGTTCGAGCCCACCAGGGAGAGGTGTTGTGCGGTCTCAGATGTAGCGTAAAAAGTCAAAACGTTTCCACAATACGTGACAACCATTTAATTTCTGAGCTTCCGTGGCTCAATGGTTAGCGCGTTCGGCTGTTAACTAATAGGTTGGTGGTTCGAGCCCACCCGGGAGCGGTGTTTTGGGATCTCAAATGTAACGTATAAAGCCAAAGTTTTTCCACAATACCTGACGACCATATAATTTTTGGGCTTCCATGGCGCAATGGTTAGCGCTCTCAGCTGTTAATTCAAAAGGTTTTGGTTCGAGTCCATCCGGGAGCGGTGTTGTGAGGTCTCAGATGTAGCGTAAAAAGTCAAAACTTTTCCACAATACGTGACAACCATTTAATTTCTGAGCTTCCGTGGCTCAATGGTTAGCGCGTTCGGCTGTTAACCAATAGGTTGGTGGTTCAAGCCCTCCCGGGAGCGGTGTTTTGGGAACTCAAATGTAACGTAAAAAGCCAAAGTTATTCCACAATACCTGACGACCATATAATTTTGGGCTTCCGTGGCGCAATGGTTAGCGCTCTCAGCTGTTATTCAAAAGGTTGGTGGTTCGAGCCCACCCAGGAGAGGTGTTGTGGGGTCTCAGATGTAGCGTAAAAAGTCAAAACTTTTCCACAATACGTGACAACCATTTAATTTCTGAGCTTCCGTGGCTCATTAGTTAGCGCGTTCGGCTGTTAACTAATAGGTTGGTGGTTCAAGCCCACCCGGGAGCGGTGTTTTGGGATCTCAAATGTAACGTAAAAAGCCAAAGTTTTTCCACAATACCTGACGACCATATAATTTTTGGGCTTCCGTGGCGCAATGGTTAGCGCTCTCAGCTGTTAATTCCAAAGGTTGGTGGTTCGAGTCCACCCGGGAGCGGTGTTGTGAGGTCTCAGATGTAGCGTAAAAAGTCAAAACTTTTCCACTATACGTGACAACCATTTAATTTCTGAGCTTCCGTGGCTCAATGGTTAGCGCGTTCGGCTGTTAACTAATAGGTTGGTGGTTCGAGCCCACCCGGGAGCGGTGTTTTGGGATCTCAAATGTAACAATACCTGACGACCATTTAATTTTTGGGCTTCCGTGGCGCAATGGTTAGCGCGTCCAGCTGTTAACCGAAAGGTTGGTGGTTCGAGCCCACCCGGGAGAGGTGTTGTGGGGTCTCAGATGTAGCGTGAAAAGTCATAACTTTTCCACAATACCTGACAACCATATAATTTCTGAGCTTCCGTGGCTCAATGGTTAGCGCGTTCGGCTGTTAACTAATAGGTTGGTGGTTCGAGCCCACCCGGGAGCGGTGTTTTGGGATCTCAAATGTAATGTAAAAAGCCAAAGTTTTTCCACAATACCTGACAACCATTTAATTTCTGAGCTTCCGTGGCTCAATGGTTAGCGCGTTCGGCTGTTAATTAATAGGATGGTGGTTCGAGCCCACCCGGGAGCGGTGTTTTGGGATCTCAAATATAACGTAAAAAGCCAAAGTTTTTCCACCATACCTGATGACCATATAATTTTTGGGCTTCCGTGGCGCAATGGTTAGCGCTCTCAGCTGTTATTCAAAAGGTTGGTGGTTCGAGTCCACCCGGGCAGTGTTGTGAGGTCTCAGATGTAGCGTAAAAAGCCAAAGTTTTTCCACAATACCTGACGACCATATAATTTTTGGGCTTCCGTGGCGCAATGGTTAGCACTCTCAGCTGTTAATTCCAAAGGTTGGTGGTTCGAGTCCACCCGGGAGCGGTGACGTAAATCGTAAATTGAACTGATATACGTAGCTTTTAAGTTCCAATATTCATGGATAGGGAGAATTTATTCCTAATGCGCTAAAGTTTAAGACCACCGGCATGGACCGCTCCTATTTTTGGAGGTTCGCCCCCTCTGCTGGCGATTCCTCGACTTGGGGGCTTATAAGATACCAAGCGAGGTTGGAGTAAAAAAGGGGGGTTTTTATTTCGAGTTTTTTGGGTACTTTTTCAATAAGAAAAGACCACTCTCCATATATTTTTCGGGATGTAAAGACGTGTTGGTCGGAGTGACCGTTTTTTGTATTAAAGTTCATGATAATTTTGTGTTTTTCGCTAACCCTTGGACTGAACCATTATTTCACCTACGAGATTTAAAGGTTTTAAAACTATTCTGTGACATTTTATGGTGCCGAAACCCGGGACGGGAGTTTAGATTAAATTGTTATAGTTAGTTTATGAAAAGTTAGTGAAAATAATCATCATGAGTGAGGAACAAAATGCATTAGATCGGCTAACGCGTAAGAGGGAGAGGACCCGAAAACAAGTTTCGAATACCTTGTTGGACATTGAGAACATTCTTCGCGAGACGCACATCAACGTGACCGATTTAGAGGTAAATTTAGATATCCTCCGGAAGTTGGAAGAGTCGTTAGAAAAACAGAATGCGTGTATAGAGGATTATCCACCAATTACGGAACTGGATAATGAAGAAGGAGATAATCTAGCGATTAGCGCCGAAATAATTTCCGCGAAGACGCGCGCAATAAGAACTATCAGAACAATGGATACAATATCGAATGCGGCAGTCGGGTCGACAGCAAGTTTGAGTCTTCGCCAAAGTACAGGTACTGTGAAGCTACCAAATTTATCAATGGGTACATTCAATGGAGACATTGAAAACTGGAGGGGATTTTGGAGTCGATTCGAAGCCGCGGTTCACGGAAACGAACAGATAAACGCTGTGGAAACTATCTAAAAGGGTGTTTAGAAGGTTTAGCGTTAAAATCTATCAAGGGACTATTCTTAACGGAAGAAAACTACCCGAAAGCGGTCACAATTTTGGAAAACCGGTTCGGTCAGGTAGAAGAAATAAAGACACAGCACATGAATAACTTAATGGAATTAACGCCAGTTACAAGAATATCGGACGTAGCCGGGTTGAGAAGGTTCTACGATGACGTAGAAATTCAAGTTAGAAGTTTAGAGGGATTGGGCCAAGGCCCGGAAACGTACCAATCTATACTTTGGCGCCTGATGATGAAAGGTTTACCTTCGGAATTGAGAGTAGAATTTAGCCGAGTGATGGACAGTGAAACGCCCACCGTAGAACGCATTTTAAAATTTCTAAGAAAAGAAGTGGAATGCAGAGAGAGAGCGTTCTCCCTAGCACCGGCTGCGGAACCCCCACGAGGTAATTTTCGTGACCACACAAGGGACAGGCAAGAGGGAATCTCACGAAACTTTCGCCCGCGCTATGAAAAACCCAAAGGATTAGTAACTGCTGCTTCGCTCGCGGTATATTCGGAGAAAAAGCCCGAATGTTGTTATTGTGGGATGTTTAAACACCTGTCAGAAAACTGTACCAGAGTCAGTACAGTACCGGAAAGACGGGCGCAACTTAAAAGGAAAGGTAGATGCTTTATCTGTACCGAAAAGCAACACATGGCCAGGTATTGCCCAAACAAGAAGGAATGTCCACGTTGTGACAGGTTGCACCACGTATCGGTGTGCGATCAAGAAGGCGGGACCGAAGAAGAATCGGGGCGAACCGAAAAGGCAACCCCAGGAGAAGCGATTCAATGCTCTTCCGTATTGAAACAAGATGGTCGACCGAATACTATCGTTTTACAGACAGCGAGCGCGATAATAACACCAACCGAAATTGCACCGAACCAACCCACTTATCAAGTGAAATGTTTCTTCGATGGAGGAAGTTCAAGAACCTACATCCGGGAAGACATCGTTCAGAAACTAAAACTGAAACCGACTGGTCAAGAAACCCTAACGGAGTACAAGTTCCAAGACACCGAAGGAATCGAGAAAAGGTTCGACAGAGTCAAATTCCTTCTGAAAAACGTCAATGATTTAGACCAACGGATAGAGATCGAAGCGTTAGTTGTGCCTGACATTTGCAACGCCTCAATTAGCGTACCAAAGGAGGAAACGTTGAAAGAATTGAATACAAAAGGAATCAAATTGGCGGACCTAGGAACGAAGTTACCCAATGGGCAGGAAGCCAAGGTCGGAGTCTTAATCGGAAGCGATTGGTTTTGGGCTCTAGCGACAACCAAGGTTGAGCGATTATCTGGAAGGTTGGCGGCCATAGAAACAATACTGGGATGGACCATTCAGGGTCTCGCTACTACAGTTAACTCGAATGTAGTAGTCTCAAATCAAGCTGTATCCCTGAATGTAATCACAATGGACGAAAAGATATCGAATCAAATAAAGGCGTTTTGGGAATTGGATTCAATCGGCATCAGCGAGCAAGGTATGAATGCAACCGAGAAAACGATTGAAGAGGAAATTGTCAAGAAATTCGAAGAGACGATTTACTTTGAGAATGGTCGCTACGGAGTGAGTCTTCCATGGAAGAATAACAAGGAGGCTCTGAAAGATAACAAGAGTGTGGCGATCCGAAGAACCCAAAATCTATTTAAGAAGTTTCGATCCGACCCCGTTCTACATCATGATTACAGTCAAGTAATTAAAGAGCAGCTGGAATCCGGAATCATAGAACCAGTGGTGGAAGATCCGAGCGCGGGAAATCCAGTCTATTACCTGCCTCACAGAGAAGTGATTAGAAGAACTAGCGAGACGACGCGTATCAGAGTCGTATTTGACGCGTCATCAAAAGTCAAGGGAGCCTTCTCATTGAATGACTGTCTCCACGCTGGGAAAAACATGAATCCAGAGCTTTTGGACCTTCTGGTCAGGTTCAGAAAGCCTCGAATAGCGTTTACTGCAGACATAGCGAAGGCGTTTCTGCAAATATCCTTGAATACTAATGATCGAGACGCTCTGCGTTTTCTGTGGAGAGACGGATCACCGGAAGATATTTCACAGCCCTTCGACGAATATCGGATAACTCGAGTTGCTTTTGGAGTCACTTCGAGTCCATTCCTTTTAACCGCGACGATCAGGCATCACCTAGATCAGAATCAAGATGAAAACCATGCCATCTGCGAAGCTATTCGAGAGGGACTGTACATAGATGATCTAGCGTCTGGAGCCGATGACGTAAAAGAAGCTTTTGACTTATCAATAGGATGCAAAGAAGTCATGAGCAAAGCGGGAATGAATTTGCGAAAATGGAAAACAAATTCAAGAGAACTAAGAGAAAAATGGAATGAAAATATGGGAAAGTCAGAGGATTTCCTACTAACAGACCCCAGAAACCCGGATTCAACCATTATAGGCATAAAATGGAAACCAGAAAAGGATTGTTTGGCATTTGACATGACAGGTCTGTTGGAATTTCTGGTCGAGAAAAAATGCACCAAAAGATTCATTTTACAAGCAGTAGCCAGGATATTCGATCCTCTGGGCCTACTAGCACCCTTCACGGTTCGAGGAAAATTTCTATTCCAAGAACTTTGGCAGAGAGGTGTTGATTGGGACGATCAATTAGACGATGAATTGGTAAAAATCTTTGAAAACTGGTGTCAAGAAGTACCGCACCTTGGAAAGATTGAAATCCCAAGGCACTATTTCCAAGAAAGGAGCGAAGGTTCTACCATACCGTACAAGGAACTCGTTTGTTTTTGTGACGCAAGCGAAAAGGGATACGCTGCTGTGGTGTATTTACGGTACAAGACATCGGAAGGGAAGATCGGAACTACTCTAGTGGCAGCTAAAAGCCGAGTAGCGCCTCTGAAGAAAACCAGTTCAAAAGATAAGAAAATCACGACCACGAAGATCACACTGCCGAAACTAGAATTAACGGCAGCCCTACTAGGAGCACGGCTAGTAAAATACTTGCTAGAGAAAGATTTTACAAGGGAAAATCCCAAATTGTCAATGTGGACGGACAGCACCATAGCTCTGGGATGGATCAAACATTCACCAAACAAGTATTTACCCTACGTCAGCAACAGAGTAAGCGAAATCCAGAGTCTAACGGACCCGACTACTTGGCACTACTGTCGAGGGGTTAACAACCCCGCTGATTTACCTACGAGGGGAAGAAAAGCAGAAGAGCTTCTCACTCTCAAGTTATGGTGGGAAGGGCCACCATTTTTAAGAATGGAGGAAAAAGATTGGATTAAAGAGAATCCAAGCCCGGGAATTTACCCAAAGGCTTGCGATGAAGAACTTAGACCGGCGTTTAAGGATACATACCAAGGAGCCTGTATAAGCGGAAAGGAAACTGAACCCCTCCTCGACCTAGAAAAGTTCAGCACTCTAAAGAAAGTACTACGGGTAATGGCCTGGGTACACAGATTCGTTGGAAACGTCAGAGCGAGAGTGTCAAAGAAGAAAGAGGAGTGGAAAGGGGGACCCTTGGATGCTGAGGAAATAAACAAAGCCGAGAGGATAGTCATCCAGCAAGAACAGAAAAGAGATTATGGAAACGAAATCTCAAAAATTAAGAATAGACAAGAAATTTCGAAGGAATCGAAACTATATCTACTAGACCCGTTCCTAGATGAAAATGGACTACTGAGCGTTGGAGGTAGATTAGAAAAGTCGGAATTCACGTATAGAGAAAAGCACCCCTGGATATTGGACCCGACAAATCGACTATCTCGTTTAGTCGCAGATTCCTGCCACCTAAAAACAATGCACGGAGGTCAAGGAATGACAATGACGCATCTGAGGGAAAGATTTTGGATCCCCAGAGCACGCCAATTGATAAAATCAAGAATCAATTCTTGTTTAATCTGTCGAAGATTATCGGCCAAGCCAGGGAAACAGATTGAAGCACCGCTTCCGGCGGACCGGATTAGAAAAGCCAAACCGTTTGAAATAACCGGGGTGGATTTTGCTGGACCACTACATACTAAAACCGGCAAAACCACGACTGAAAAATCTTATATAGCTCTCTTCACCTGCGCCGTCACGAGAGCGACGCATTTAGAATTGGTACCAAGCTTGACCACGGAAAGGTTTCTCCAGGCTTTTCGGCAGTTTGCCGCCCGACGGGGAATACCATCAACGATCTATAGCGACAACGCGCTCACGTTTAAGAAAGCCTCCGAAGACTTAAAGATAATTTGGAAAACCATCCGAGATCGGGATGTAATGAACTACTTTTCGGAAGCCAGGATAACGTGGAAGTTTATCGTTGAACGAGGAGCGTGGTGGGGAGGATGGTACGAGAGGATGGTGGGGCTAACAAAGATAGCTCTAAGGAAGGTTTTAGGTAAAGCCAAACTGGACAAGGAGGAGATGAGGACTCTACTGGCAGAAGTGGAGGCGATTCTGAATTCGAGGCCTCTCACGTTCACCTACAACGAGAAGGACGAGCCCTCTCCTTTAACTCCAGGACCTTTTCTAATCGGAGATCGACTGACGTCACTACCGTCGAGAAAATTCCCGACCAGCGTAGTCGTCCCGTCAACTAAGAAAGAGTTGACTAATCGCCTAAAGTATCAACAGGCGCTTCTAGAAAGAATCTGGCAAAGATGGAACAAGGAGTACCTTCTGGAGCTTCGCACTAGTAACGAGAGGAAGCCAGCTTCAAAGGGGACCGAATACCAGATCGACGACCTGGTGATGATTCAGGAGGACCGTACCCCGCGTATGTTGTGGAAAACTGGACTGATAGCCGAATTATTTAAGGGACGCGACGGAATTACAAGATCGTGTAGGGTTAGATTACCTAACGGAACATTTTTGAAACGCCCTATACAGTTGCTCTACAAATTAGAAGTGTTAAATTAGAATCGATTTTTATTGCATGTTAATTGTGTTTTATTCTGTATCATTTTATTGGTTTTTTTGGATTTATTTGTATTGGGAATAAGGGATTAATTTGAATTTAATGATGAACTTTTAAAGTTCAAGGGGGGAGCGTGACGTAAATCGTAAATTGAACTGATATACGTAGCTTTTAAGTTCCAATATTCATGGATAGGGAGAATTTATTCCTAATGCGCTAAAGTTTAAGACCACCGGCATGGACCGCTCCTATTTTTGGAGGTTCGCCCCCTCTGCTGGCGATTCCTCGACTTGGGGGCTTATAAGATACCAAGCGAGCTTGGAGTAAAAAAGGGGGGTTTTTATTTCGAGTTTTTTGGGTACTTTTTCAATAAGAAAAGACCACTCTCCATATATTTTTCGGGATGTAAAGACGTGTTGGTCGGAGTGACCGTTTTTTTGTATTAAAGTTCATGATAATTTTGTGTTTTTCGCTAACCCTTGGACTGAACCATTATTCCACCTACGAGATTTAAAGGTTTTAAAACTATTCTGTGACAAGCGGTGTTGTGTGGTCTCAGATGTAGCGTAAAAAGTCAAAACTTTTCCACTATACGTGACAACCATTTAATTTCTGAGCTTCCGTGGCTCAATGGTTAGCGCGTTCGGCTGTTAACTAATAGGTTGGTTGTTCGAGCCCACCCGGAGCGGTGTTTTGGGATCTCAAATGTAACGTAAAAAGCCAAAGTTTTTCCACAATACCTGACAACCATTTAATTTCTAAGCTTCCGTGGCTCAATGGTTAGCGCGTTCGGCTGTTAATTAATAGGTTGGTGGTTCGAGCCCACCCGGGAGCGGTGTTTTGGGATCTCAAATATAACGTAAAAAGCCAAAGTTTTTCCACAATACCTGACGACCATATAATTTTTGGGCTTCCGTGGCGCAATGGTTAGCGCTCTCAGCTGTTAACCGAAAGGTTGGTCGTTCGAGCCCACCCGGGAGAGGTGTTGTGGGGTCTCAGATGTAGCGTGAAAAGTCATAACTTTTCCACAATACCTGACGACCATATAATTTTTGGGCTTCCGTGGCGCAATGGTTAGCGCTCTCAGCTGTTATTCAAAAGGTTGGTGGTTCGAGTCCACCCGGGAGCGGTGTTGTGAGGTCTCAGATGTAGCGTAAAAAGTCAAAACTTTCCCACTATACGTGACAACCATTTAATTTCTGAGCTTCCGTGGCTCAATGGTTAGCGCGTTCGGCTGTTAACTAATAGGTTGGTGGTTCGAGCCCACCCGGGAGCGGTGTTTTGGGATCTCAAATATAACGTAAAAAGCCAAAGTTTTTCCACAATACCTGACGAACATTTAATTTTTGGGCTTCCGTTGCGCAATGGTTAGCGCGTTTAGCTGTTAACCGAAAGGTTGGTCGTTCGAGCCCACCCGGGAGAGGTGTTGTGGGGTCTCAGATGTAGCGTGAAAAGTCATAACTTTTCCACAATACCTGACAACCATATAATTTCTGAGCTTCCGTGGCTCAATGGTTAGCGCGTTCGGCTGTTAACTAATAGGTTGGTGGTTCAAGCCCACCTGGGAGCGGTGTTTTGGGATCTCAAATGTAACGTAAAAAGCCAAAGTTTTTCCACGATACCTGACGACCATATAATTTTTGGGCTTCCGTGGCGCAATGGTTAGCGCTTTCAGCTGTTATTCAAAAGGTTGGTGGTTCGAGTCCACCCGGGAGCAGTGTTGTGAGGTCTCAGATGTAGCGTAAAAAGTCAAAACTTTTCCACAATACCTGACAACCATATAATTTCTGAGCTTCCGTGGCTCAATGGTTAGCGCGTTCGGTTGATAACCGAAAGGTTGGTGGTTCGAGCCCACCCGGGAGAGGTGTTGTGGGGTCTCAGATGTAGCGTAAAAAGTCAAAACTTTTCCACAATACGTGACAACCATTTAATTTCTGAGCTTCCGTGGCTCAATGGTTAGCGCGTTCGGCTGTTAACTAATAGGTTGGTGGTTCAAGCCCACCCGAGAGCGGTGTTTTGGGATCTCAAATGTAACGTAAAAAGCCAAAGTTTTTCCACAATACCTGACGACCATATAATTTTGGGCTTCCGTGGCGCAATGGTTAGCGCTCTCAGCTGTTAATTCAAAAGGTTGGTGGTTCGAGTCCACCCGGGAGCGGTGTTGTGAGGTCTCAGATGTAGCGTAAAAAGTCAAAACTTTTCCACTATACGTGACAACCATTTAATTTCTGAGCTTCCGTGGCTCAATGGTTAGCGCGTTCGGCTGTTAACTAATAGGTTGGTGGTTCGAGCCCACCCGGGAGCGGTGTTTTGGGATCTCAAATGTAACGTAAAAAGCCAAAGTTTTTCCACAATAACTGACAACCATTTAATTTCTAAGCTTCCGTGGCTCAATGGTTAGCGCGTTCGGCTGTTAATTAATAGGATGGTGGTTCGAGCCCACCCGGGAGCGGTGTTTTGGGATCTCAAATATAACGTAAAAAGCCAAAGTTTTTCCACAATACCTGACGACCATATAATTTTTGGGCTTCCGTGGCGCAATGGTTAGCGCTCTCAGCTGTTAACCGAAAGGTTGGTCGTTCGAGCCCACCCGGGAGAGGTGTTGTGGGGTCTCAGATGTAGCGTGAAAAGTCATAACTTTTCCACAATACCTGACGACCATATAATTTTTGGGCTTCCGTGGCGCAATGGTTAGCGCTCTCAGCTGTTATTCAAAAGGTTGGTGTTTCGAGTCCACCCGGGAGCGGTGTTGTGAGGTCTCAGATGTAGCGTAAAAAGTCAAAACTTTTCCACAATACCTGACAACCATATAATTTCTGAGCTTCCGTGGCTCAATGGTTAGCGCGTTCAGCTGTTAACCGAAAGGTTGGTGGTTCGAGCCCACCCGGGAAAGGTGTTGTGGGGTCTCAGATTTAGCGTGAATAGTCAAATGTTTTCCACTATTCCTAACAACCATTTAATTTCCGAGCTTCCGTGGCTCAATGGTTAGCGCGTTCGGCTAACTTATAGGTTGGTGGTTCAAGCCCACCCGGGAGCGGTGTTTTGGGATCTCAAATGTAACTTAAAAAGCCAAAGTTTTTCCACAATACCTGACGACCATATAATTTTTGGGCTTCCATGGCGCAATGGCTAGCGCTCTCAGCTGTTAATTCAAAAGGTTTTGGTTCGAGTCCATCCGGGAGCGGTGTTGTGAGGTCTCAGATGTAGCGTAAAAAGTCAAAACTTTTCCACTATACGTGACAACCATTTAATTTCTGAGCTTGCGTGGCTCAATGGTTAGCGCGTTCGGCTGTTAATTAATAGGATGGTATTTCGAGCCCACCCGGGAGCGGTGTTTTGGGATCTCAAATATAACGTAAAAAGAAAAAGTTTTTCCACAATACCTGACGAACATTTAATTTTTGGGCTTCCGTGGCGCAATGGTTAGCGCGTTCAGCTGTTAACCGAAAGGTTGGTGCTTCGAGCCCACCCGGGAGAGGTGTTGTGGGGTCTCAGATGTAGCGCGAAAAGTCATAACTTTTCCACAATACGTGACAACCATTTAATTTCTGAGCTTCCGTGGCTCAATGGTTAGCGCGTTCGGCTGTTAACTAATAGGTTGGTGGTTCGAGCCCACCCGGGAGCGGTGTTTTGGGATCTCAAATGTAACGTAAAAAGCCAAAGTTTTTCCACAATACCTGACGACCATATAATTTTTGGGCTTCCGTGGCGCAATGGTTAGCGCTCTCAGCTGTTATTCAAAAGGTTGGTGGTTCGAGTCCACCCGGGAGCAGTGTTGTGAGGTCTCAGATGTAGCGTAAAAAGTCAAAACTTTTCCACAATAACTGACAACCTTATAATTTCTGAGCTTCCGTGGCTCAATGGTTAGCGCGTTCAGCTGTTAACCGAAAGGTTGGTGGTTCGAGCCCCCCGGGAAAGGTGTTGTGGGGTCTCAGATGTAGCGTGAATAGTCATATGTTTTCCACTATTCCTGACAACCATTTAATTTCCGAGCTTCCGTGGCTCAATGGTTAGCGCGTTCGGTTGTTAACCGAAAGGTTGGTGGTTCGAGCCCACCCAGGAGAGGTGTTGTGGGGTCTCAGATTTAGCGTGAATAGTCAAATGTTTTCCACTATTCCTAACAACCATTTAATTTCTGAGCTTCCGTGGCTCAATGGTTAGCGCGTTCGGCTAACTTATAGGTTGGTGGTTCAAGCCCACCCGGGAGCGGTGTTTTGGGATCTCAAATGTAACTTAAAAAGCCAAAGTTTTTCCACAATACCTGACGACCATATAATTTTTGGGCTTCCATGGCGCAATGGCTAGCGCTCTCAGCTGTTAATTCAAAAGGTTTTTGGTTCGAGTCCATCCGGGAGCGGTGTTGTGAGGTCTCAGATGTAGCGTAAAAAGTCAAAACTTTTCCACTATACGTGACAACCATTTAATTTCTGAGCTTCCGTGGCTCAATGGTTAGCGCGTTCGGCTGTTAATTAATAGGATGGTATTTCGAGCCCACCCGGGAGCGGTGTTTTGGGATCTCAAATATAACGTAACAAGTTGGGAAAACCAAAATATTACCTCTCCGAGTCAACAGGTCTACTACTACAAACTTATTTACCTAGATATGGAATTATTTCTCTTTTTTGAAGTAAAAATTTACGAAATATAGAAGCAGTATTCCAAGCATAGCGAATATACAGTAAAGCAGACGACATTTTACATCCAATAAGGATAAATCTTTGACACATGGAAATCAGTCAATGGGGAAAAGAACAGGAAATGAAGTCTACGCTTCAGCTGTTTACCGTATATTCTGATAGCTACATTCACAACTGGTTTGCAGTGTAAACACTATCGCCTCGTCTCACCTCAACAATATTCTTAGTTTGCCAACATGAATGTTAACGTTAAATAACACCAAAGCTAAATTGTAGCTAGACGCACTAATAGTCAATGCGCACCATAAAGAGAATAAAAAGTCTGTACCGTTTACCATTAGCCCTTTTACTATTCTAATTGCCACCATGATCTTTTCTTCTATTATGAAATCTTAACCTGATTATTTAAAAGTGTATTTTACTTTCGGCTCACTCTGAACCGTTGATGTCTCTTCATTTCAGACACGAAAATCAAAGCCCAAAGTTTACTTCACCTCAGGCCTCAATTATTTACTCTTTATTTCACCAAAAGTTTATGAGGGGAAAGTATGACACAAGGGAATATTTCAGCTACATCAGACTTTCGCCGTAGTTGGCCGTTGAGCTCGCGTAGAGTTACACCCCAGAGCCAACTTACTCTATAAGAAAGAGTCCTTTTGTGTTTGTAGTTTCCACTTCTGTTATTTTATTTTATTTTTTTTATTATTATTATTTTTAATCGCTCCGCACTAATATAATTTCTGGAGAAGCGTTAATTTTCGTTATACTTCCTTAATTACCCTTGGGAGAGACTATTAATTTTATTCTCGCGGTTGACCGACTGAAAAATCCACCACAAGAATCTATTTTAAAATTTCCGTTCTTTATTTATTTTTGCTCGCTAAACTTGGAGCTGACCCTTCTCGTAGAGAATTTGAACAAGAGTGTCCTTCACTCTTTCTGTTAGGTTACAATTCTTTAGAAAAACCTCTTACAATAGTATTTTTTTTTTGTACATTTTAACCTATCAGAAGCGTGCCTACTGCAGTGGTTATTTTCCGAGCTGCAGCGTGCACCTTTTTTTTTTTTAAAACATTTCTCGGGACCCCCCGGGTTGGGTTTTTTTTTTTTGGTTTACAGATATTTTGTCAATCTTATTTTTCTAGTTCTTTTTGAGGTGTTTTTTTTTAAGGTTTAGTATTAAGATATTTTAAGTTAAATTTTACAGTTAATTTTAGTGCTAGGTCATTTATTTTAATTAAAAAATGTTTGCTTAATAGGAGTCTAGATTTTAATATCCGATAAAATTAAACAAGATAATAATTATTACAATGTCAATGAAAGATATGAAAAACGGGTTTCCACAGTGTTAATGTTCAAGTAACGCGGTTGTTCGTCTGCTATTTGTACCGCTAACTGTAATGCTAGCCAAAGAGTCAAAGACCTAACCAGGGTGGATTAAAAGGTTTGGTGGTGTATTTTTATTGTGATATCAAAAGTTTATTAGTGATATTTAAGTTTCTTGTTATGAAGTTTAAACGCGAATTCCGTGAATATGAATATTAGCGAAGTTTCGGACTTAATTTTTGAGAAAAGTAAGGTGAAACTTTACTTTTGGAACATTAGCTCAAGCAAAAATTCATGAAGCTGCTTTACAGAGGCCAGAAAGCCTTCAAGGCCTGATTAAAAGATTATGTGATAGCTTTTTAAGCATTTTTGAGAAAAATGTTAAAAGCAATGCCACAAATAAGAAAATAACAAATGTAGAGAAAAATGTTAAAAGCAATCCCTTACAAAAATGTTCTTAAGAATTCCAAAGGCCATTCTTTGGAACCCTATGGAGGCCTTGGGATAATTTTCTAAAGAATCAATTCCCAAAGACTTTCTTTGGAATTTCCTAAAGAAGTCTTGAGACAAATGTCCAAAGAATGTCTTGAGATTATTTTCCAAAGAAATTCTTTAGGAATTCTAGAGATAAATTTCCAAAGAAGGTATAACGAATGTTTTCCAAAGAAATTCTTTAGGAATTCTAGAGATTAATTTCCAAAGAAGGTATAACGAATATTTTCCAAAGAAATTATTTAGGAATCTTAGAGGTAAATTTCCAAAGAATGTATAAGGTTTATTTTCCAAAGAAACTCTTTAGGAATTCTAGAGATTAATTTCCAAAGAAGGTATAACGAATATTTTCCAAAGAAATTCTTTAGGAATTCTAGAGGTAAATTTCCAAAGAATGTATAAGGTTTATTTTCCAAAGAAACTCTTAAGGAACTCTAGATATTAATTTCCAAAGAAATTATAACGAATATTTTCCAAAGAAATTCTTTAGGATTTCTAGCTAGGTAAATTTCCAAAGAATGTATATGGAATATTTTTCAACGAAATTCTTAAGGAATTCTTGAGATACATTTCCAAAGAAAGTCTAGGGTTAATTTCCGAAAGAAATTCGATAGGAATTATTGAGATAAATTTCCAAAGAACGTCTATGGAATAATTTCCAACGAAATTCTTAATGAAATCTTGAGATAAATTTCCAAAGAAGGTCTGGGGTTTATATTCCAATGAAATTCGTTAAGAATTCTAGACATGAATTTCAAAGAGCCAGATATATTTGCAATTATGCTTTACATATAATTATCTGAAAATATTTTTACCTAAATTGTTTAGCTAAAGTTTTCCTGCATAGACATTGACTTGATGGCTAAAAAATTAAAAACGTTTCACGAAGGCTTGTGCCGTAGCTAAGGCTCAGCAAGTGCTGAAATGGTTTATCATATTTACCCATTTTTTATTTTGCCTTTAATAATCCGTGAGGTGTTTATGCAAAGGTTAAATTAAATTAAAAGTAAAATACGCGTAGTAAAAATCGTGATGTTTAGATTTACAGGGAGTATAAGCTGGCAGTCGAAACTTTCGCTTCTGAAAAGTAAAATTAACCTAAAATTAATTCTTTTGTGACAGTTCTATCTTTATTTCGAGCGTAATTAGAGTCCAAAATAAATATTTTTTTTAAAAAATATTGTAGATAAAATTAGGTTAAACGCGTTTCTGGTACTCAAAAAACTCTCAGTGAAAATACATTCCCTTACAAAAATGTTCTTAAGAATTCCAAAGGCCATTCTTTGGAACCCTATGGAGGCCTTGGGATAATTTTCTAAAGAATCAATTCCCAAAGACTTTCTTTGGAATTTCTAAAGAAGTCTTGAGACAAATGTCCAAAGAATGTCTTGAGATTATTTTCCAAAGAAATTCTTTAGGAATTCTAGAGATAAATTTCCAAAGAAGGTATAACGAATGTTTTCCAAAGAAATTCTTTAGGAATTCTAGAGATTAATTTCCAAAGAAGGTATAACGAATATTTTCCAAAGAAATTATTTAGGAATCTTAGAGGTAAATTTCCAAAGAATGTATAAGGTTTATTTTCCAAAGAAACTCTTTAGGAATTCTAGAGATTAATTTCCAAAGAAGGTATAACGAATATTTTCCAAAGAAATTCTTTAGGAATTCTAGAGGTAAATTTCCAAAGAATGTATAAGGTTTATTTTCCAAAGAAACTCTTAAGGAACTCTAGATATTAATTTCCAAAGAAATTATAACGAATATTTTCCAAAGAAATTCTTTAGGATTTCTAGCTAGGTAAATTTCCAAAGAATGTATATGGAATATTTTTCAACGAAATTCTTAAGGAATTCTTGAGATACATTTCCAAAGAAAGTCTAGGGTTAATTTCCGAAAGAAATTCGATAGGAATTATTGAGATAAATTTCCAAAGAACGTCTATGGAATAATTTCCAACGAAATTCTTAATGAAATCTTGAGATAAATTTCCAAAGAAGGTCTGGGGTTTATATTCCAATGAAATTCGTTAAGAATTCTAGACATGAATTTCAAAGAGCCAGATATATTTGCAATTATGCTTTACATATAATTATCTGAAAATATTTTTACCTAAATTGTTTAGCTAAAGTTTTCCTGCATAGACATTGACTTGATGGCTAAAAAATTAAAAACGTTTCACGAAGGCTTGTGCCGTAGCTAAGGCTCAGCAAGTGCTGAAATGGTTTATCATATTTACCCATTTTTGTATTTTGCCTTTAATAATCCGTGAGGTGTTTATGCAAAGGTTAAATTAAATTAAAAGTAAAATACGCGTAGTAAAAATCGTGATGTTTAGATTTACAGGGAGTATAAGCTGGCAGTCGAAACTTTCGCTTCTGAAAAGTAAAATTAACCTAAAATTAATTCTTTTGTGACAGTTCTATCTTTATTTCGAGCGTAATTAGAGTCCAAAATAAATATTTTTTTTAAAAAATATTGTAGATAAAATTAGGTTAAACGCGTTTCTGGTACTCAAAAAACTCTCAGTGAAAATACATTATTAAACTTAACAACAACATCTTTATCTACTGCTTGGCGATTGAAGCCTCCAAAACCCACTTAGTACCCCATATATATGCACAAAGTTAAAACTTTCTGCCGTTTTCGGATGTTTTTAGGTCGACTAATGACTGACTTTATAAGCAGTTTCGCACTGCGTGCGAGAACTGCCCGCACTATAAGGTGTGTTGTTCAGCATATAAGAACTGCACTCCCTGCATTGGGATATGGTTCTGCATGTGAGAACTATCATCGTTTCTAGAGGGCTAACTTAATTTACCCCATAATCTTCCCTATATTTCCCATGAAAATTCCTAAGATATTTCCCAAGAAAATTCCTAAGATATATCCCAAGAAAATTCTTAAAGGGACTGTAAAGAGGTCGTCGGACCGTTGAATTTCTTGTTTTAAAAAAACTCACCCGACCCATCCTCCCCTCTCTTGTGATTGGTTGTGATTCGCCCTGCTTCGGCGTTTCCCCTATTCTGACCCGCGAGAGTCCGAGACCCCCGCTGCGTTTGCTTTAGGAATACATTTGGAATTTCTTTAGGAATACTTTTGGAATTTCTTTAGGAATACTTTTGGAATTTCTTTAGGAATACTTATGGAATTTCTTTAGGAATACTTTTGGAATTTCTTTAGGAATTTCTATGTTTTTCTATGGAAAAAGGGGCCAATTTTCCGCAATTTTCCTTACGATTTCTTAAGACGTTTCTTTATGTTTGCCTAAGAGATTTTCTTATGGAATTCTTAAGAACATTTTTGTAAGGGTTATTAAACTTAACAACAACATCTTTATCTACTGCTTGGCGATTGAAGCCTCCAAAACCCACTTAGTACCCCATATATATGCACAAAGTTAAAACTTTCTGCCGTTTTCGGATGTTTTTAGGTCGACTAATGACTGACTTTATAAGCAGTTTCGCCCTGCGTGCGAGAACTGCCCGCACTATAAGGTGTGTTGTTCAGCATATAAGAACTGCACTCCCTGCATTGGGATATGGTTCTGCATGTGAGAACTATCATCGTTTCTAGAGGGCTAACTTAATTTACCCCATAATCTTCCCTATATTTCCATGAAAATTCCTAAGATATTTCCCAAGAAAATTCCTAAGATATATCCCAAGAAAATTCTTAAAGGGACTGTAAAGAGGTCGTCGGACCGTTGAATTTCTTGTTTTAAAAAAACTCACCCGACCCATCCTCCCCTCTCTTGTGATTGGTTGTGATTCGCCCTGCTTCGGCGTTTCCCCTATTCTGACCCGCGAGAGTCCGAGACCCCCGCTGCGTTTGCTTTAGGAATACATTTGGAATTTCTTTAGGAATACTTTTGGAATTTCTTTAGGAATACTTTTGGAATTTCTTTAGGAATACTTATGGAATTTCTTTAGGAATACTTTTGGAATTTCTTTAGGAATTTCTATGTTTTTCTATGGAAAAAGGGGCCAATTTTCCGCAATTTTCCTTACGATTTCTTAAGACGTTTCTTTATGTTTGCCTAAGAGATTTTCTTATGGAATTCTTAAGAACATTTTTGTAAGGGATGCCACAAATAAGAAAATAACAAATGTAGAGAAAAATACCAGGACGTTAATAGACTGGTACACGTCCATATTAGAAGATTTTTCGCATCTTGTCAGCTTTTTAGAGTTTTGTGGAGGGGAAGATCAAAATGAAAAACTACAAGTCTTGCAAGCCTATGGAAAGATTGTTTTTGGTATAATGAAAGATCATCTACTGCATCGTCAAACAATAGTAAATGTAGGGAAGCCAAACGAGCCAGCGGAGCCACTGAGTTCAGAAAGGTTTGAAAGATCCCTATTGGCAATTGGAGGGGGATGTATGGGAGAAATATGGAAAGTGGCAAAAAAATTAAAAATCAAATAATAAAAAAAGCTCTCAAAAACCCAATTAAATAAGTCCAAAATATTGTACAATTGTGTAATGAAATATCGGCAAGATAATGACAAAATTAGTCAAGCAAAAACTAATCAAGCCAAGAAGACTCGAGCAAAAACTACTCAAGTCAAAACAACTCAAGCAAAACATAGTCAAGCTAAAACTAGCCAAAATAAAGACGAAACTAGTCAAGCTAAAACTACACTTAATAGGATAATTCAAGTACAAAATATGGTGAGGCTAAATTGAATCCTACTAAAGCTAAAAGAAAAACTACCGACGTAGAAATGAAAACTACAGGAAAGAAAAGAAAAACTAGTCAACTCAAAATGAAAGTTACCGAAAATGAAATGAAAACTTGTCAAGATAAAACTGATGGTGGAAAACAAATGAACAACTGGGAAGTGGGAAAACGTTTTCTTCCTCCTTCCCGTACCAATATCTTACGTAACTCCCTTTTTCCGCAGGACCATTCCCTTATGGAATGCTCTCCCTGAATACCTAGTTTCCATTTCTTCAGTGTACCAATTTAAGAGTCATTTAAAATTATTCCTAAATATATAAATTTAAACTTCGCCCCAATTTCCCGTGTAATTTAAAATCCTTGTTTTTTTTTTTTTTTTTTTTTGTATTATATTTCATATTGTTTAATTTCTATTACTTTTGTATGTAGTGTATAGTGTACATATGTATTTTCACAAAGTTTCGGAGCTGTAAGACCTTTTCTTTGGTCCTAGCTCGACATAATAAACAGAGAAAAAAAATCGTTCTTCCTGAAGACTGTCTTTGAAGCCGAAATACTTAGACGATTATGGATTTTAAACAGAAAATTTTATTACTTTCAATATTTGTTGTTATTAAACATTTTAAAATTTTACAAATTGTTTTCAAAAGTTTGCTTCAGCAGGCACCATTACAGACCACGGGAAACGTTCAACATCGCCGAGCTCCGTTACCCGAATGTTCGGAAGGATAAGCTAATTTGATTATTTTTTGTGGGATAAATGGTAATGTTTTTATCAATTTAATTGAGTCTTCAGTAAGGCCTGGGCACATGTCAAAAGTATCATCTAAAAGTTGGTGAAAAAGTTCATCGCGATATTTTAATTTAACTACTAAAAACATTGTTATATATAATGCTAATGACTTTCATTATATAAACGCCAAGGCTTAAACCTTACCTGAGAATTTTCTTCAAGCCTCACCCGTTACAGGGAGGTTCTTCTTTTGAAACTTCGTCGCAATTACAAAGGGTGTCCCCTTTTTTTCAATATATTGTATTTTACAGTTGTTTGGACTAGTTTTGATTTAAGTTCTGGGCCAAATTGGGATGAAAACACACCGCCGTTGATGATCGTGACGCCATTTTTTTCCTACGATTCGGCCTTGCTTGGAAACGTACTATTTTTTGAGGTAACCATGGAAACGTCACGATCAACTGCTTGTCCATTACAAGGACTATACGGCTATGTGTTCTATGGCGCGAATTTGATGGACGTTATTTTTAACATTGGCTCTATGGAGCGTAGCATACTTTCCCCTCATAAACTTTTGATTTCACTAAGCCTATTGCGGATAATACTTGATAAGTTGATATACCCGCCGGAGTCTAGGTCTTAGTTTTCTTCATGAAATCACTAAACCAAGGATTATTCTATATACAGATGTAGTATAGCTTAAGTAATATATAAACAGCCATTTCAAATAACAATATTAAAAAACATCTTTGGAATATCAAAATGAAACAGAGCTTTAAAGCTACAAAAGTACTAAATGCATCATAATTACGAAAAATACTTCCACATATTCACTTTATATTATGGAAAAAGGGAATATTAAGTTTCTGTATGATTTCTTAACACATCAACACAAGGCTAACTGCTAACGCGACGCACTAGTGTAACAATGGACGGACACACACAGACAAAAACATAGACTCCTTTTTAACTCTTTCCGTATTAATTTTGAGTTGAGAAACAAGATTATCTTAAATATTAAAATAAATATAATTAATATTAAATATTTTCTTCGTTAGTTGTTCGCCTTATTGAACGTTACATCGTGTTGATAAAGAACAATTAAACATTCTTGAGAGACTTGACTAATATTGGCGTTTGAAATGAAGCATACGCCGGTTGCTTTCCCTTATTCAAATAGGTAGTATATAAGGGTGTCGAACTACAGCTAAAAGCAAGAACAACCGCAATTGCGAAAACCTTTGGTGGTGATCCCACCTAGGGAGGCTAGACGTTTCTCG
>JAEQBA010003502.1:0-18945 GCA_019434445.1 Phalangium opilio | reverse complement strand
GAGTCAGGGCCCCTTGTGTAAATGGTATGAGTCCTCCTACTCTAAAAACATTGTGTATAAGTAGCACTAAAAGTCCCCACTAACTTACCTGTAGCAATATAACACCTGCTCTTCCATTCTGTTTAAGATCTCATAGTCAAAATCAAAGTCGTCATCGGAAGCTAAAATTCCTTCCACGTCCACACGTTTTTCCCCGCAAAAGTGCTGGGGAGAGGCTGAGAAGAACTGTAAACGCTGTTGTAGGGAGTTACTCTATGTTTGGATTTGTTTTTTAG
Organism: Phalangium opilio; assembly: GCA_019434445.1. NCBI lineage: Eukaryota > Metazoa > Arthropoda > Arachnida > Opiliones > Phalangiidae > Phalangium > Phalangium opilio. The sequence continues at coordinate 18,670 of JAEQBA010003502.1, read as the reverse complement.
AACAATCAGGTACAAAGTGCCCGAAACTCCCGCAAATGAAACATTATGGTTTTTTAGAGAATGTTCTAGGTGAATTAATTTGAGGTAAATTGAGCTAATAGACTTTACAGACAACACTCCAAACAGTAAATGCGTAAAAGCCATTTCTGAAATATAAAAATCGTGTTTTAAGCTCCCCACCCCTTGAATGTTCAATATGGCCGTGTAATTATGGCGGGACTATCCAAAACTAAAAGTTGCCTCAGACTCTCTTAGAGAATATACAATGGTCTCTTACACTTTGTCCCAATTCCCCCCATTTTAGGGCACACATTTAGGCTACCAAAGTGGTTTGTTACTTCCTTGTAGTTTCTTATAAACACGGCCATATTGGATCAATTTAATATAAATACTACATATTTTTAAAAGGTTTCTCGACAACGATTACTTTAAGTTGATGCACAATTGTCGCGTAATTAAGAAAAGCACAGTTTTAAATGAGCGCGTATACTTTTTTCCAACATCGAAACTGTAATGGCTAGAAGCCAATTGAACCAACTCTTAAAAATCTTGTAGCACAAAATACGTGGATTATTTTCAATGTGATGTACAATCGTCGCGCAATTAAGAAGCATAGTTTTACATTTAACATAAATCGAGCGAGTACTCTACTTCCAACGTCCGAAGTCCGAACAATAAATGGATAAAAGTAACTTAAACCAGTTCTTTAATCGTAATGAAGTTTTCAGCAACGTGTCTTGAAGCCTTTGCGAAAAAAAGTATTGATACGCCGTGCCGTAGTGGTGCAAGGCCAACAACCCCATCCATTCTGGGTCGTGCGGTAGTGGTGCAAGGCCAACAATCACATTAATGGCATGGATGAAGGATGCGCGTGAAAAACATTCGACGCTCTACAGGATGTGCAACTCCCTATACTAAAAAGTAGACAAGTCGATACTAGCGCCGCCTGGCTACCAGCGCTGGAAACCCTCGCGGGAAAAATATAAAATACTGGACATAAGAAAAAAACACGCGCTACGGTCAATTTTTTTTCCTTAGCGTCGTCTGCTAGAAGCAAAACAGACGGTTTTTTCTCTTATGTCCAGTATTTTTTATTTTTCCCGCGAGGGTTTCCAGCGCTGGTAAACAGGTGGCGCTAGTATCGACTTGTCTACTTTTTAGTATAGGGAGTTGCACATCCTCTTGAGCGTCGAATGTTTTTCACGCGCATCCTTCATCCATGTTAATGGGTCGTGCCCAGCGTGGGAAATAAGGCGGTGGCACAGGGCAAATGACCAGTTTAAAAATTGCCTGGACCAGTTTAGAATTAAATCGGAGGGGGGTCAGTGGTCCACTTGACCACTAATGAAATTCAAGGGTAACCAGAGTCCAGACATCTCAACCGTTTGAATTATCCACTAGTTATTTTAGCAGACGACGCGTCCTGGTCAATGGTCATGGACCAGTTTATTTATTCCAGGCCAGGGGGGTCGCTGGCCCCATGTCCAGTTTCAAAAAAAATCTTATTTCCCACCCTGGTCGTGCCGTAGTGGTGCAAGACTAACCACCTGCACCACCACGGCACGGCCAAATAATTTTATTGTTGGCTTTGCACACAGCCCACTCGATCACGCTTTGCTTCATGCGCTTTGCGTGATCGAGTGGTTTTTCGCAAAGGCTCCAAGACACGTGGCTGAAAAGAGAAAATTTCATTACGATTAATGAACTGGTTTAAGTTACTTTTATCCATTTACTGTTCGTACTTAGGAGTTCGGACGTTGGAAGTAGAGTACTCGCTCGATTTATGTTAAATCTTAATCTGTGCTTCTTAATTGCGGGACGATTGTTCATCACATTGAAAATAATCCCGGTATGTTTTGCTTTAAGATTTTGGGGTTGTCGGCCTTGCACTACTACGACACGGAATATCAATACTTTTTCGCAAAGGCTTCAAGACACGTTGCTGAAAACTTCATTACGATTAAATGAACTGGTTTAAGTTACTTTTATCCATTTACTGTTCGGACTTCGGACGTTGGAAGTAGAGTTCTCGCTCGATGTATGTTAAATGTAAAACTGCGCTTCTTAATTGCGGGACGATTGTACATCACATTGAAAATAATCCACGTATTTTTGCTACAAGACCTTTAAGAATTGTTTCAATTGGCTTCTACGCATTACAGTTTCGATGTTGGATAAAGTCTACACGCTCATTTAAAACTGTCCTTTTCTTAATTGCGTGACAATTGTGCATCAACTTAAAGTAATCGTTGTCGAGAAACCTTTTAAAAATATGTAAGTATTTATATTAAATTGATCCAATATGGCCGTGTTTATAAGAACTACAAGGAAAGCGATAAGCGCTTAAACATATTCTGGCCAAAAAGCACCGTTTCTCAGGGTTTTAAAAATGGGCTTAATACACATTACGGGAGAATCTGTTGACAACAGCGCCATTTAGGTTGCGATCTTAATACAACAAAATGTCCCCCACAACCTTGTAACCAAGCACAATGCGATAGCGTTTTGTATCTCATTGACCAAGCACGGTCCTTGATAGACATAAGAGTTAGTGGTTAAAAAGTACCAATATGGCAGCTAGAATCAGGTATCTTCAAGATTGGTGTGATCAAAATTATTTAGATTAAAGGGTATTAATTACCACTAATGTCATCCATTTTTAATAAATCTAATTTACTTTCAGACGTAATATTTCTTGTATGGTTTTCGATTTGAGATTTCATGGCGCTTATTTTGAGGTAAGAAATCGTATTAAAGAACCCACTTCATTCTCTATCACCGGAATTCAATCTTTTTTTTTGCAAATATTTGAAACTACAATTACTTTGCATTTTAAGCTGTGCATCCCATTTCAAATTTTAATTTCGCCATTTTAATACTGACTTTGTCTTCTTTCGTTTACTGTTTTAAAATTAAGTCACTTTCTATTTCATTTTAGTATATGAGTATCATAACTGCTTATTTTCTTGTATTTTGCATCCTATATTTTCCATAATTTAAACTTTTATAGCTTAATTTACCTGCAATTTGCCTCTAAATTTACCTTTTTTCTAAAAAAAAAGCAAATATTTCACTGATAAGTGTATGGAAGTAACATAAGTAACATTCGTTTTTGTTGTTTACGTTTTAAAATATTTATTACGCTTGCATCTGGCAATATAAATGATATGTATAGGAGAGAACCTGGTTATTTCAGGAAAAGCGGTTTATCAATAGTTGTATGAACCCTAAATTAAGGCTAACTTCCGGTGATAGGGAAATAAGGTGGTTAAAGTAATTGATACTAAATTATTGGTATATTTATTATAGACCCGAAACACCACCATTTTTGAAGAAAGTAAAGGTTGGTGAGATAACGTGTGATTGTCTCATTCGAAGTGATAGATATTTTTCAAGACTGTCAGCAAAGCTTTGGGAAAGGCTTGGCAATCTCCCGTTTGAAAGACTAACAGAAAACATTAAAGCAGTCGAAGATGTAACAGACTGCATTGGAATGACGTTAGTAAATCTCAAACTAGAAAATAAGCAATTGGAAGGACATAAAATGTTAATTTCTACTAAAGAAAACTTTGTGGAATTAGGCGCCATAACTCTCTGTGGTTTTGGTGCAAACATAGACTTTAGAACTAGAATGTTTAGATTAAACAAGGCGTCACCCCTGAATGAATTGCAATTAAAAAATATATTTAAGACTAAGTACGGTGAACCAGATGAAGTACCGATTCCAACTAGAACATTCTCTAAACGACCAACATGTTTCGGTTGCGGGAATTTAGGGCATTTTGAAGCTAATTGTTCTAAAAACAAATCCAAGCATAGAGTAACTCCGTACGGACGCGTCTACAGTTCTTCTCAGCCTCTGCCCAGCACTTCTGCGGGAAAGAACGTTGTGGATGTGGAAGAAAGTTTCGTTGACGATGACGACCTTGATTTTGACTTTGCTACCTTAGACAGAATTGAAAAGCAGGTATTATATCTACTACTGTCAAGTGTAGTTCGGGAGGGAACCAACTCTGGGCTTGAAATAATATATTACTTTCAGTGCTACTTATACACAATGTTTTTAGACTAGGAGTGCCATTCATACCATTTACACAAGGGGACCCGACTCGATGGTGGAGTCAAAAGTCACGCATCCTTGTGTAAATGGTATGATTCCTCCTAGTCTAAAAACATTGTGTACGCAGGAATCGAATCTGTTAGTAGTGTGTCTTGATTCAAAATGGCGCATTAGAACTTAAAGTTATTTTTTTTTTATAAAGTCTTCCAAGTCTGGACCACCCAATGCTCCCGCTTTTCCACGTTTGACGTCAAATGAGGATATGCCCGTTCAATTTAGTCAAGATGCGCCTGGTCAAATTAATGAAGATGCGCCTGTTCAATCTAGTCAAGATGCATCTGGTCAAAATAGTCAAGATGCATCTGGTCAAAATAGTCAAGATGCATCTGATCAAATTAGTCAAAATGCATCTGGTCAAATTAGTCAAGATGCATCTCGTCAAATTAGTCAAGATGCACCTAGTCAAAGTAGTCAAGATGCACCTAGTCAAAGTAGTCAAGATGCACCTAGTCAAAGTAGTCAAGATGCACCTAGTCAAAAAGAAAAAATGGACATATTTGCTTAATGTTGATATGTGAATGAAAATACTCCTGCGAAGATGATGGAATAGGCCAACTACCAATGACTTACTTTTGGGAAAAATTGATGCCGCCGGAGAGAGACCAACCTTTTAACACGATAATAGATAAATTCCAAAATTCCTCGTTTCACGGAAATATTGGACTATTGTCATTTCTGTTGCCTGAACTGAACCCAGAACAATCACGAAACGTTGCTTCGCAGTTCCCTAAAATGATTATGACTTGTTTTCTTAGATACCCGATTTCATTACATCCGAAATTTTTTCAACCACTACTGGATATGGCGGACATTCGTGGCTACTTTAATATATTAAAGCTCATAGTGTCGAACCTTTCTGATATGAAATCAAATCTAATATTCACAATTATCTGGAGTCGTGCTTCACGCGTGATTAAAGAAAAATTATTCTCACAACCCGATTATGTAGGAACTCTGCTATCACGGTTGTCGCGTTCAAACCCGTCCTTGAGTACGTCTCATTCAAAATTGGACTTTGATATGTTTCGTGAAATCCTTTCTGAATTTAAGCGTACTTCGAGAAATGACAAAAAGACTCTAATTTTGAGCGATACTGGTGTTACTATTATTGTTAATTTTATTCATAGATATAATACGTGTAAAAACGATGTAATTTGTCTGGATTTACTGAAATCATTTTTGAAAGTTTTCGAGTTCGAGATGTCAGAAGAATTCTCTCTGATGTTACTAAAAAGATGTGATTCGATTGTTCCTGACGAAGATGATTATCGATTCAAGTTTTATTGATCTGGACCAAATAAATTTTCGAAGCTTCATGGAAGACAAATATTATGCGATATTTTGAAAGAAATGCTTGCGGATGGTTCGAAAACAGAGAGCGATTTGCTGCCACCTAGTGAAAATTGTTTAAAAAAAGTGAAATCTTCTAACAGTCCTCGATTTCATTTTGATAAACTGACATTAAGTTTCCTAAATTTCTGTACTGTCAATGAAAAATATATACTATAAATAGTTGTATGGTCCTTAACATTTAACGTTATGGAAAGTTGTTCTGAAGGCAAGTGATATTTCAATTTTACTTATTTTTTTGGTGTTTCAAGAAAGAAATTACCAAGTTTCCTAAATGTTCTGTACTTTCAAAGAAAAATATTTACTATAAATTGTTGTACGTGCCTTAACATTTAAGGATATGTAATGTTGTTCTAAAGGCAAGTTACGTTTCATTTTTTCTTTCTTTGTGATTATTTCAAATTTCAAGAAAGAAATTACTAAGTTTCCAATTTTCTGTACTTAAAAAGAAAAATATGTACTATAAATTGTTGTTGTACGATCATTAAAGGCTTATCATTTTTCAGTATATAATGTTGTGCTTAAGGCAACTCATTTTTCCTTTTTGTTTCGTTATTCATATTTCCAAGAAAACATTTATGTAAGTTTACTGATCTTTATTATTCTTTTTTATTTTTTCATTTAAAATACGAATGTCCGTTGAGAAAAAAATGTTGAGTTTCCATGATGTATGATGTATTTTGAATAATATTGAGCTTTGTAGTGTTTATATTTAAAAAAAAAATACGAAATAAAATCATAAAATAAAATTCGCTGTGTTAGAATTGTTTTATTACAACAGAAAATTACAGGCGTCTCAAAAATGGCCGCATGATTTATTCAATTATATTGAATATATTTTTGTCGCATCTGAATCGAAACACTATATTCATATCAAAGTTAATATGGAACGAGTAATGAAGATTGCATCTGAATCGAAACACTACACGCATATCAAAGTTAATATAAAGCGAGTAGGATGAAAAGATCTCTTACAAAACGATAACATTTTCTTTTTGCAGAATATTAAATGGAAATATTTTAAATATTTTTCAGCATTACGATTCTTTTAGTAGTTGTGTAGCTTTAAAGCTCTGTTTCATCTCAATATTCCAAGAACATCTTTTGATATTAACATTTCAAATATAAACACCAGAGTGAAATGGTCTTAGGTAACCCTTTAATTAGCATTGCATATATTTAGGTTGTTTAAGGGGTAGTGATAGTCATCTCTACTCGGAGAGGTAATATTTTGGCTTTCCCAACTTGTTAACTCTTATATCGAACTAAAAGTTAATTTTTTACTCTCATATGAGTGTTTGATTTATTCGCGAATAGCGCTATATTCATAGCAAGGTTCCACCTTGAGAGAACTTAAGAGGACAGTTCTAACATGGAGAGCTATAACCCTTTAGACAAGGGTAGTTCTCTCATGCAATGTGAAACTGCACAAAATCCAGCGTGAAACTGCATGGTATGTTGGTCATTTTCAACGACTTCATAACTTCTGAAATGGCAGAAAGTTTTAAATTAGTAAAAATGCATCGGGTGTTAAATTGGTTTTGGAGGCCCTAATATCCCAGCAGTAGATACAGACGTATTCGTTAAATTTAACAATCTCTTTTCACGAAGAGTTTTTCGAACACCAGAAACGCGTTTGACCGAATCTACTCTAAAATATTTAAAAAAAAAACCATTTTCTACTCTAATTTTACTCAAAATAAAGATAAGACATGTCACAAAAGCATGTGCCCCACATGTTGGCCTCTCAAGCTGGCGTCTATAGTCCATAACGGTGGAACGAATTCTACGCTACACCGTAGCCACAGGTCTCTTCAAGGCCTGAATATGTGGGTACACAATATGCCTCTGACATTGGTGCAAGGATGTGAGCCCCCCTCTCCCCAATTGTAACAATAATAATAATAGTCGCCCTACTGTGAGGCCAGTACCTAACCTAGTCTCGTTTTTTTAGTGTCACACAATACTTTTAAGAGTATCGCGTAACACTTTCAAGAGTGCAATAGCGTTGCTAGGGCTTGAAATTTGGGGGGCTTAATCTTATTATTCGTATATTAAAGATATACAAACTTTTATGATAAAGAGTACGGAACCGAGTTATTGACTTTGAGACAATTGTAGATGAAAGAATTTCGCTCGTCTTTTTTAAGTTTAATTTTTGTTTGCTTTTAGTCCCCACTACTGTTTGTTATTGAAATTCATCTCTACAAAGATGAACCTTATCGAACTTTTCATTATAATTTATATACACTATATTGTTAAAGAATTTTAGGGGGCTACGAGCAATTTTTTGGTATAGTTTACGGATTATTTTGAGGGGGCTAACTTTTAAATTTGGGGGCGCTATAGCCCCCATAAAAGGCCTAGCGACGCCATTGCGAGAGTGTCGCATAACACTTTTAAGAGTGTCACCTAACACGTTTAGCAGTGCTTTATGAATGTAGAATACCGTTGGATTAAGAATTTCCCTGTTAATTTTATTTAATGGATAAAAATATATTCTTTCATGAATATCATCTTTAAAAAAACGTTTAAAAATTAAGGTTTTAAATAATTTTTTACTTTTCGGATTGACTTTAATATTTAAACATTAATGAAAATGAAAGACCTTTTTTAAAAAACTCGCAGTATACTATAATTTTACATGTTTAATTTCAAAACGGTGTTTTAATGGTGTTATTTTACACCGAATTTACACTTTAAATTGGCCCCTAAAAACTCAACGTAATAAAACTCTCTTTTGGGTGTTTTTACGGTGTTTACACCATTTTAACACTTTTTTAACACTTCCATTTCTTAGAGTGTAGAAAGAATCGCTTTCCAATCTCAAAAACTAAGCCTTATTTGGTGAGATTAAAATGTGTCTTATAGGAGTCCTATAATAAGTCGCAGATTTGTGTTCTCAATCAAGTCTAGAAAGAATCGTTTTCCAATCTCAAAAACTAAGCCCTATTTAGTGAGATTAAAATGTGTCTTATAGGAGTCCTATAATAAGTCGCAGATTTGTGTTCTCAATCAAGTCTAGAAGCAATCCTTTTACAGTCTCTAAAACTGAGCCCTTTTATGCAAGACTAAATTTATTCTCAAAGGAGTCCAATATGAAACCATTATATTTTTTAACAATTTTTGAGACAAGTTTGGTACCTAAATATCCTTGATCCTTATTTTAGACTTACTTTATACTAAAATAAGACTCTCATTTTGGTAAGGGAAGCTTGAATATAACTATTTTTCCCGAAATTAGGTTTTAGCGGTTTGTGGGGTATGCAACTTCCATCGATGTAAAGAGCAATGTGATTTATGTCATAATGCTAAAAGTTACAAAGACAACTAGCTAACTCCCCAAGAAAGGAGCTCTGCTTTACAAGTCCAATTACGATTTTCTTGGGAGAAGAACCCGTAAACAGGTGGTCTTGAACAACGCTCATGTTACCTCTGGGAATCGAAAAGGAAGTACACTCTGTACGGTTTACAGGGTACTTCGCTCTAGCAACGTTTAAAAATTTGACAAGACTTAAGGGGATTTCGGGGATTAATTTCATCTTCCGAATGTAGAGAGAAGCTGACAATATATTCACTTTGCATGGTACGTCGGCGTGTAAACAAAAATCCAAGTTAGGTTTTCCGAACACAAATTTCATGTCTACTAGATTTAGTAGATATCTCGGTTGTTGACAGATGTCTATATGTACTGGTCCAATCATATCAATCACACCATTTTGAGCGAATTTCGCTCTTTTCTGGAAGCCAGTGTTATTGTCGAAGTCATCAAAATGATTTGGTGTATCCCGGTAATACAGAGATGATGTTAAGTGACTTTCTTTAGCCGAATCCCCGAATGTTAACTCAGTCTGAATCAGACCTTTATAAGGGTAATTTTGAGCTGATGGAGTTACAGATTTTTCGTTTAAAAAAAGGTGAACCTCCGGAAATAAACTTTGTAGAAAGAGATTGGTGGGGGCGATATTATCCATAGCTGTGGTAACTGTACCATCATTTGCAATAACCGCTGCTTTCGGAGTCGATCCATCTGCTTTTAGGATTTCGACTTGAACGTGAATTAATGTTCTAGATACATCGACGTAAGTCTCGGAGTTGCCGTTAATTAGGAAAGTCAAGGAAGAGTTGTTCGTGATACTAGAAATGGAATTATATTCCACCCATTCACCGCTAACAATACCCGTTTGCGTCATTGGCACATCGAAGAGTCCTAGCTCTGAATTCACGCAACCCTTTGAATGCGGGTGTAACAGACTCATAATTTTTATGTTGTGAAAATATCTCGTGGAGAGGGGATTGATTTTGTTGTTCTCCTTTTCTTACTCTTCCTCGGAGTGATATTAGTACGACAGACCCGCTTCTTTTTAGCACCTGATCCTGTCACTCGTTTTATTTCTTCCGCTGTGGATAATAAAGTCTCTTTCCCAGCAGTCTTTGCTCGGGATTTGAAAGAGTTTTTGACTGGAATACCACTAACCACGTCAGTGGCCACTTTTGCACCAGTACTCAACAGTTTCCTACCAAGGTAAGCAGCACCGCGTTTTAAAAGTGGAAGGGCACTTCGAAATGCGGAGGCTAGAATATTTCCAAAACCAGAACCTCGTTGCACACTTTGTCCGTGATAAACCGGTATCGATCCATATCCAGCCTGATTTAAAAAGAAATTTTCAAAATCCCCAACGCTATAATTTTGTTGATGTCTCATGATGTTATTTGTCCGTTTACCGTTCATCAAATGACGGTTTAACTAACGTAACCCTGTTATTATAGTGACGTCCAAGATCTCCAAGGACGGAAGTGTAGTGCGACGTGAGACTTGCCCCGTTGAAATCGTACGTAGTCACCCGTATCATCCATTATATTAATTTCGATGGTTTGAATTTTTGTGGTAGCCACGGGGAGATAGTGTGGTTGGCTAAATACCACATCAATCGTCTCACCATCCATCCCCTTCACGCTTACAATTCTTAGTAGGGGTGAATTAGAATCACCCACGATAGTTTTCTCGACTATGTCCGAGTAAACAAATAAGGAGTGTAGAGAGGCATTCATATCAACCGTATACATTGCGATTCTACACTCGATTCAATTTTTAAAAACTCTCCCGTATTATCGAGGGTGAAACCTAGCATCATAGCGATATGAGTAGGTATATCCAAATGAATCGGTGCTTTCATCTCCACCGAAACTCGTTTGCTGAGTGGCTCATATGTGAATACCGCTCCCGCTCCAATGTCGACTTCAATCATTTTCAGAATGTCGTATACCGTGACGTAGTTTCCTGGTGGAATCTGAACAAATCTCTGTAGATTAAATCCGGGGTCCCCGGGTTTACCGTCTGTATAAATACGCATGAAACAATCTTGTTTCACATTATTCCACGTTCGAGGTAACTAAATTCGCACAGACCAGCCTCGTAATCTCCATCAAACTCTATGGCTTGGGGTAGATAGGTTATAAATTTTCTCACCGAATTATTTGGAAAATAATTCTTGGACGAGTCCGAAGGTAACGTTACGTAAAAACTCATTCCAAGTCAACTTCTTGAGCCCAACTATCAAACTCAGGACCGTATCCTTTCCACCTAACGTAGAGCTCTACCGTTTTGTCAGACCTTCGTCTTTTTTTCAAAACCCTTTCTATTTTATAAGTACAAGTGTTAATTCTTTTCCAACTGCTTGAACCTCCTCAGAATAAAACGATCCCAATATTTGAGTTGAGTTTAGATACTCCACCTTATATACAGGTGGGTTTCTGGCCAGCCGTGCGGAGACCCTGAATAATTCTTCCGACCAGTTAGGATGGTAACCTTGTTCGAAATGACCCTTATTTTTACTAATTCTCACGATATCCCAATATCGAAGGCGTAGCTTAATGGGGGGCTGAAATCCAAATCACCATAAAGAGTAAGCCAAACTTGTTTGGTATTTTCTGCGGTAACATCAATCGGTTTACACTTGATAGATCTGTGGTATGAATTGTTGTAGGCACTAACTAAATCTTGAATCACGTCGACGTATTTTAACGTATTTTTATGGGTAAAATATCTGTATAACCTCGATCGAAGCGTTCTAATAAATATTTCAATTAGAGCCGACTTAACCTCTGAATTTGTCGTAAAAAACCTAATTTTCCGTGATTTTAACTCATCTTGAACAAAATGCTATAAAAATTCTGAGCCTTTGTCACTTTGAATAACATTAGGGGTATGGCTTCTTCCATTATCCAAAATCTTCTTGAGGGCAGAGGCAACCGTCACACCCCGCTTATCTTTGACAGGTTCCACGAAAGCCATTCTACTGAAAACGTCGATACAACAAAGGAGATAACGATTTGCATTATTATACTTCGCTATCTTCTGTAGGTCGCAAAGATCCATTTGAAATTGTTCATTTAATCCGTAAACTATCATTCTTTTTCTTGTTATCTTCAATCGTGCGGGTCTTTGTAAAGTGTATGCATCTTGTCGACTTAAAAAATCTTTCATATTTTTTATAGTCACTTTCAAGCCTTTCTCTCTCGCAATACCAGCGTAACCTCTGGAGTCTGATATATCATAATAAATAGTCTCCAGTTTATCCATTTAAAGTATAATTACCTCGCGAACTAATGTAATACCAAAATGTAAAATCCGATAACTTAATTGCAAGGGTTATGAGGATAATCAATAGGAGTGTCAAAAATTTAGGATTGTTATTAAAGGATGTTACAAGCCTTGTTAAATTAGTGACCGCTATAACTTCGGAGCATCCGTCCATCGTCACGCGTGTGATCTAATTAAATATTCAGAGGTTAGGTGGCGATGTTTTATTTCAAAATAATTAATTATACATGAATCCAAGTTCGTGGACTGGAGGGTGGTGTGTTTAACAAAATTGAATTGATGAGGCTTAGTCTAGCAGGGTTTTTTATGTAGCTCTTCGGTACATTGTTAGATTGAATTGTTCTATAGAATATTTCATAACCTGTAGGATTAGTAATAGGTTTCGTTCTTCGAACTGCATCGTACATCAAATCTACAACGTTAGATCCCGAGATGACATAACCATCAATTTGCATTTCACCTAAATCAGACCAAGTAATTCTCGGCTTCCTCGAGATCCAATTTTATAGACAAATAGGGTCGTTTACGAGGGAAGAGGGTACTCCATCCGCTATTTCACTCATCCACGAGGTTTTTGTAAGTATTGAATCTGTGATTAATTTCTCTGTATCGGATTTTCCCATCACTTTTCGAGTGGAATTGATGTGTCGTTGTAAGATTTGGTTGTATAGTTTTAATTTATCCGACTGTGATAAATTGGGATCATCCAAAATATTTTCATTTCTTTATCGAGTGTAGGTATGGAATCCTCTATAGGCTTAATATCAGGGGTGTGCGTTTTTAATCTTTAAGCATGTCTTCATAAACTAGTAACATTTTTCGCGCCATTTTTAAATGGCTCGACTAATTGCTGCTCAAGTAACAGAAGCTAACACTGAGAGTAACGGAGCAAGAAGAAGCGGTAAAAATCCCCCACGTTGAACTAAGAGCTTCTTTTTTGTGTGAGTGGGATTTTTCCTGAGACGCCTCGAATAGTTTTAGAATGCTTCATCAAGCGCTTCCGTTCGGAGAGTGTCAGTTCAATGTTTCCTCCCAGCAAATTTATACGAACTTCTGTAAGGCTTAAAATCTCGTCTTTCGTTGCCAATTTCAAAATGGCATTCCTCTGTTAAACGTTACAACTACTGAGAAATTTCAAGAAATTTATGTTCCTGTTTATTTATTTGGAGGTATACATATTAGACACGGGTTTTTATTTGGGTAAATATACGACTGCTTCCTCTCCAGGTATAATACCCGTTCGCAGTCTTCGATCGTCTGATGTATTGCTTTTTAAGTCTATAAATAAATAGCCAAATTTCTGGGAGATAGCCTGCCGATAAGCGTCAACAACGTATTTAGTGTTTGGAGGAGATAACTGTTTCGCGAGGTTCAGGATTGAAGTTCGGTCACGTGGATTGTCAAACAAAAATAAATAACACGAGTTTAAGTTTATAGTTCTTATCTCCTTTCCAGGATAATAAAGATTCTGCATCAAAACTATAACTGACGTATTTCTATGGTGGGAGCCTCGAATGAACAAGTTGGTTATTTTTTGATTTTTTTATTATTTGATATCTCTGTTAATAGGTCGTCCAAAATAAGAAAATTTCGGACTCGAGAGTCGAGGATGCTATCATCTAACAAACCCTCGTGGAATTCCACGAAAGGCACTGCTTCCAACACCGAAGAAAACAACTTTTCTTGATATTCGGTATAACACCAAATAATTCGTTCAGGGATGGGGATATACATTCCACATTATGTTTAATAAGATTGGCTACGAAGTAGGGTTTACCAACTTGAGTGACACCTACCACGATCGATGTGAAAACGTGCTTTAACTTCAAATCCATCATACGGAATGAGTAAAACCGAGTGAGGTCTCGTTTCTTTTATTCTAACTGAGAAATGTACCCTTACAAAATAGGAATGATAAAACTCGGTTTGACAATGATTTTTTTATTGAATATACAATCTACGCGGTCTCCTCTGCCCTAAATAACATCGCCTTTGCATTACACGCAATGTGTGAAAGTAAATGTACACAGAAGTCTACGCCTAGAAATGAATTGGGAATTATTTCGGCATGTATTTCAGAGTAGTTCAAGCAGTCCATGACCGAGAGAAAATGATCTTCCACCCTAGAGTTCCAGTCTAGCGTAAGGCATTCATGTTGTAGCTGCGATGGATTATCTTTTCGACATCCGTTACATTTTTCTGATATACCATCTGAAAGCTACTTTACTATCATCCCTTTAACTTTGGTCGAGACACGCTTAACCTCATTCAAGAAAGCTTTAACTTCATCGTACTTTTCTAGCAGTGACATCCATGAACGTGCGAAAACCGCAAATCCAGTCCTTGTCGGATATAAATTCCCGTAATTCGCTCCCGTACCTCTAATCATCTCACGAATATTTACAATACGTCGATTTTGATAAACACTCATCTGAACACGTTTAGTTTCAGTCCTCTAGAAAAACCATGTGTTGGGTAAGGCTGTTCCTCTTTCCAGAAACGTCGTGATATTGCCCCGTCCATCGTAAAGTTCTTGAAATTCGTCTTCGGATAATGAAAATCAAGTAGTACCGACTAATGTACCGAGATGAACTTTGCAATCTACAGTAACGAAGACCCCTTTCGTCGTTGAAATCGGGAAGACTTCAGAGCCGTTCCTTTAAATGGATAAGATAAGTACCCAGATGGAATAAACATGATATATTTTTAAAATACTCACATATTGAAGATGGCCTTTAAGTTACTCGCATATATGGAAATGACGTTCAGATATTTAACTTACTACTTATATACCCTTAATTTTGGGTAAATAAATTTATGCTTTCAATAGCTCGAGAATTTTTTTCTGCTACTCCCCGTTCAAATCTCCATAACAATTTTCCTTCAAACCCCCTATCACACGGTAAATAACCGACACTTAAACCCAATAAAGCTCTTTACCAACAAATTCGTTTTACGTCCTTCATGAATGGGTTACGCTCCGCTCTAATTAACCAGTTTTCTACGGCAAGAAATTATTTTACGTCCTTTTTCACGAGTGTATCCCCCACCGTAGATTTCAGAATACGTCGTACAGAGTCATGTGTAAGATGGGACAGCTTACTCTCCGTTCTAATTAACCGGTACAAACTCCACATGATTCACCGTCTAAATTTTATCTTATCAATGCCCGAAACATCTTCAAAACCGCTCGCCGAATACAGTCTCACTTTTACGGCAAGAAATTCGATTTACGTCCTTTCTCATGATTGTACTCCCCCGTAGAATTCACAACTCCTCATAGGGAGTCATGTATAAGGTGGGATAGTTCTCTCATTTATTACCTACTAATCTCGGTTTTCTGAGGACTACTGTCAACCATAAAGGAAGCTTTGGATTTTCCAGTAGCAATGAACACGAAATTCCTGTCAGCTTCCCTAATCCATTCTGGCCATTCCATGATATATATTGGATTAGCTGTCCATCACACGAGGTTTTTGTAGTTATGAAAAGCACGAAGATATTCACACATACCCATAAATATATATCTATGTGCTATATCCCTGGTAATCCCACTGTCAATGAAATGTTGCCCTTAATTCTACATTTGAAGGTAAGACGTATAATTACGTTTGAAAGGTTGACGTCTAAGGAAGGGCGTTTCGCTATTGGTCGGAGGTACTTATTTCAAGATATTTATAAAATCGTTCGGAGATATTTCCTGTATGTTTCACTTTGCAGACTGGTCTTATAATAAGCAGAAAAATCGATAAAAACACTTCATTTTCTACTTCACTCTCCCTTTAACGGCCATATTGAAAGGATGATAAAAGGAACCATCATTATATTATAGTTCCAGTTCTCGAGATAAAATAAATTAAACTTCAATCATCCACGCGCTAATATAGGAAAGACGAGTACCCTGTCTCCACTACAACGCGATCCAATAACGAGTATAATGGAAAAGTGCGCAACGCGTTTGGATTAAGAGCACGCGACTAGTAAAAAGAGCAAGATATCATTTTAAACAAAATATTTTTATTTCAAAATATGCAATTTGTAGTCAAATGTTATATTCGATTAAATAATAAATATTCGATAAAATAATAAATGTTCGATAAAATAATAAATGTTCGATAAATTAATAAATGTTCGATAAATTAATAAATGTTCGATTAAATAATAAATGCTCGATAAAATAGTAAATGTTCGATTAAATAATAATGCTCGATAAAATAGTAAATGTTCGATAAAATAATAAATGTTCGATAAAATAAAAATGTTCCATAAAATAATAAATGTTCCATAAAATAATAAATGTTCCATAAAATAATAAATGTTCGATAAAATATTAAATGTTCAATAAATTAATACACAATAAATGATGATGCCTCTGTACAGAGCGTGAAACTAGTCCGCGATGTTTTTAGTTTTTAAATTTTAATTAACAAGAACACGTGAATAAATACAATTCTTTACTACGCAATAATAAGTGGTTTTAATTCTTTTAACAGTATCGTTATGTGTAGGTACCGATTTTTACTTTAAGTTTAATATCTAATGACCAAATGCAAATAAATAATACCCTAAAGTGAACATATTTCGAAAATAACAAAGTTTAGAAATACTTCAGAAAGGTTTATACGTAAGTATGAGCTAAATGAAACTTTCTCTTCACCCAATCAAAATTTTAACATTTTTGGTCGTGCGAATGCTGAGCCTAATATTAATGGACATTTTAAGAAGAAAGTAAAAATTTACATTGGACTCACTGCATATAAATATAGCTAAAGATATTCTTTAAGCCATTCATTCTATGTGCCAGAAATAAGGCTTGAATGTCTTAATCTTCCCTCGAGCCGGCGGTGCTGGTTTTCTCGAAACGTTTTGATGAATAAGGTGTAATATCCATTCAATTCCAAGTAATATTGCGCCAAGCAAATTAAAACTATATATAAATCCTTTAAATTAACCTTTAGATAGTCCAAGTTTAACGCCATCAAGTCAGCAGATTCTTTTCACGAAAGTAATGTCTTATGGGGAACATCTCTTTGAATTCCACGAAATGGGCGAGACGATTTTGACGGTAATGCATCAGCCTGAAAAAACAAGTCTCTATACATCTATTTTTGTCATCCCGTGTCTGTTTTTTCCGAGCCTTGGGTTCTTTTGACTCAAATCCCAGGGGTCATTTTGTTAGTCGTCAAATAATTTGCACCAGGAATGTATGGAAGGGCTGGAATGGCTAAGAGGGCTCTCGATGTACCCTTGATGGTGGAAACATAAGGCGGATTTTTTAGAAGTGTAGCTCCTCCCCCTACGACCTGTTTAGCTGTCTACCGAAGGCGAATAATGTCATGACTCGTTAAAAAGTCATGGCAAGAAGTGACCATTCAGATTTTTAAAGTTAAATGCGCTGATTCGCCCCCGTTCGCGTTCATATTCGATTCTCTCTGCCTAGGCAGAGCAAGGTTCGTAAAATAATTCTTCGCATTATAAGGTACGCTTATATAGGGGGTCTCCGAGACCCAGTTTTCAAAATGACGAGCTCGAGGGAAAGACACACTTATTCCCTACGAGTGACGTCACTGAATGTCTCTAGAAAAGAAACAAGGCGCGACGACTGACGCGTCCCATTTTTTAGAACTTCGAAGTCGAAGGCTCGAACTTTATTGCATTCCTACCCTGTGTTGTTGTGTAGTTTTTCTCGGGCAGCCGGGCGTCGGACTTGGCTTTCTTAATAATCTTAACTGATCTTAATTAAACTAGATTTGGAACCAAGGTAAATATTTAAATTAAATAACTGTTTTGCTTAGTTTGTTCATACATTCCTATACTGAAATTATTACATGTTTATTATTAAGGAATAAGGAAACTGTAACAAAGGCTTACCTCGAAAAGTGTCAATTATTGACAGACAAACTATAACTACTAGATCAGAATTCAAGGTAAATATAATGATTGTCTTTAAACATTTAATTAAATAATTTTAGAAATATAATAACAATGGGTAATTCTTGCAGATAATAATGAAATGAAAATAAAAAAGCTAATGCTAGATCCAGGGCTCACGATTATTGAAGTATAAGGGATATTGTACCCAGAATAATTATAGCAAATCAACCCCCATCGTCATGCCTGGACTAAATTGTGCCGTATTTGGATTTAATAATTTTATAATATCAGAGGAAAGGATATCTCGTATACTAGGTTCCAGCAGAGAAGAACCCAAGGCATTTATGGTTAAGTAAATGCAATGAAACTTACGTCTGCAAAGTTTAATCACCGGTACGCGAGGATTTGCTCTGTTCATTTTCAAAGGAGGATTTTGAAAGAGATTTAAAAGCTGAGCTAATGAATTCAAAACAAACAATTCTAAAGCCAGGTGCTTTCCCGCTACTAAATTAGGGGGAAAAATAATCTTTATGTCAAACAACGCCAGCCTCAGAACGACCTTCACGTCAGCCGTTTCGATCACTTATTAATACTGTTAATCGAACCCGCACATCTCAAAATCCGATTTCATGCGCATTCCAAAGAAAATGTTCTAAAAACCTTGGTCTGTGATAAGAATGTCAATAATGAGTGGCAAACCGTTTGTGATAAGAGTATCAATA
>JAEQBA010003501.1:0-48414 GCA_019434445.1 Phalangium opilio | reverse complement strand
CGTCGGTAATCCGGCTTAATTACCAGCCGTCGGTAATCTAGCTTAATTACCATTCGGCGGTAATCTAGCTTATTTACCAGTCGTCGATAATCTAGCTTATTTACCAGTCGTCGGTAATCTAGCTTAATTACCAGTCGTCGGTAATCCGGCTTAATACCATCGTCGGTAATCTAGCTTAATTACCAGTCGTCGGTAATCTAGCTTAATTACAGCGTCGGCGTAATCTAGCTTATTACCAGTCGTCGGTAATCTAGCTTAATTACCAGTCGTCGGTAATCTAGCTTAATTACCAGTCGTAGGTAATCTAGCTTAATACCAGTCGTCGGTAATCTAGCTTAATTACCAGTCGTCGGTAATCTAGCTTATTACCAGTCGTCGGTATCTAGCTTAATTACCAGTCGTCGGTAATCTAGCTTAATTACCAGTCGTCGGTAATCTAGCTTATTACCAGTCGTCGGTAATCTAGCTTAATTACCAGTCGTCGGTAATCTAGCTTAGATACCAGTCGTCGGTAATCTAGCTTAATTACCAGTCGTCGGTAATCTAGCTTAATACCAGTCGTCGGTAATCTAGCTTAATACCAGTCGTCGGTAATCTAGCTTAATACCAGTCGTCGGTAATCTAGCTTAATTACCAGTCGTAGGTAATCTAGCTTAAATACCAGTCGTCGGTAATCTAGCTTAGATACCAGTCGTCGGTAATCTAGCTTAATACCAGTCGTCGGTAATCTAGCTTAGATACCAGTCGTCGGTAATCTAGCTTAGATACCAGTCGTCGGTAATCTAGCTTAGATACCAGTCGTCGGTAATCTAGCTTAGATACCAGTCGTCGGTAATCTAGCTTAGATACCAGTCGTCGGTAATCTAGCTTAGATACTAGTCGTCGGTAACTAGCTTATTACCTGTCGTCGGTAACTAGCTTAATTACCTGTCTCGGTAATTAGCTTAATTACCATCGTCGGTAACTTAGCTTATTATCTGTCATCGGTAACCTAGCTTAATTACCATCCGTCGGTAATCCGGCTTAATTATCAGCCGTCGGTAATCCGGCTTAATTACCAGCCGTCGGTAATCTAGCTTAATTACCATTCGGCGGTAATCTAGCTTATTTACCAGTCGTCGGTAATCCGCTTAATTACCATCCGTCGGTAATCCGGCTTAATTACCAGCCGTCGGTAATCCGGCTTAATTACCAGCCGTCGGTAATCTAGCTTAATTACCAGTCGGCGGTAATCTAGCTTTTTACCAGTCGTCGATAATCTAGCTTAATTACCTGCCGTCGGTAATCTAGCTTAATTACCTGCCGTCGGTAATCTAGCTTATTACCAGTCGTCGGTAATCTAGCTTAATTACCAGCCGTCGGTAATCTAGCTTATTACCTCCGTCGTAATCTAGCTTAATTACCATCGCCGGTAATCTAGCTTATTACCAGTTGTCGGTAATCTAGCTTAATTACCAGTCGTCGGTAATCTAGCTAATACCAGTTGCCGGTAATCTAGCCTAATTACCAGTCGTCGGTAATCTAGCTTAATTACCAGTCGTCGGTAATCTAGCTTAATTACCAGTCGTTCGTATCTAGCTTAATTACCAGTCGTCGGTAATCTAGCTTATTACCAGTCGTCGGTTATCTAGCTTAATTACCAGTCGTCGGTAATCTAGCTTAATTACCAGTCGTCGTAATCTAGCTTAATTACCAGTCGTCGGTAATCTAGCTTAATTACCATCGTCGTCGTAATCTAGCTTAATTACCAGTCGTCGGTAATCTAGCTTAATTACCAGTCGTCGGTAATCTAGCTTAATTACCAGTCGTCGGTAATCTAGCTTAATTACCAGTCGTCGGTAATCTAGCTTAATTACCAGCCGTCGGTAATCCGGCTTAATTACCAGCCGTCGGTAATCTAGCTTAATTACCATTCGGCGGTAATCTAGCTTATTTACCAGTCGTCGATAATCTAGCTTATTACCAGTCGTCGGTAATCTAGCTTAATTACCAGTCGTCGGTAATCTAGCTTAATACCATCGTCGGTAATCTAGCTTAGATACCAGTCGTCGGTAATCTAGCTTAATTACCAGTCGTCGGTAATCTAGCTTAAATACCAGTCGTCGGTAATCTAGCTTAATTACCAGTCGTCGGTAATCTAGCTTAATTACCAGTCGTCGGTAATCTAGCTTAATTACCAGTCGTCGGTAATCTAGCTTAAATACCAGTCGTCGGTAATCTAGCTTAATACCAGTCGTCGGTAATCTAGCTTAGATACCAGTCGTCGGTAATCTAGCTTAGATACCAGTCGTCGGTAATCTAGCTTAGATACCAGTCGTCGGTAATCTAGCTTAATTACCAGTCGTCGGTAATCTAGCTTAGACCAGTCGTCGGTAATCTAGCTTAATACCAGTCGTCGGTAATCTAGCTTAATTACAGTCGTCGGTAATCTAGCTTAATTACCAGTCGTCGGTAATCTAGCTTATTACCAGTCGTCGGTATCTAGCTTAATACCAGTCGTCGGTAATCTAGCTTAATTACCAGTCGTCGGTAATCTAGCTTAATTACCAGTCGTCGGTAATCTAGCTTAATTACCAGTCGTCGGTAATCTAGCTTAATTATCAGCCGTCGGTAATCTAGCTTAATTACCAGCCGTCGGTAATCTAGCTTAATTACCATTCGGCGGTAATCTAGCTTATTTACCAGTCGTCGGTAATCTAGCTTATTTACCAGTCGTCGGTAATCTAGCTTAATTACCAGTCGTCGGTAATCTAGCGTAATTACAGTCGTCGGTAATCTAGCTTAGATACCAGTCGTCGGTAATCTAGCTTAATTACCAGTCGTAGGTATCTAGCGTAATACCAGTCGTCGGTAATCTAGCTTGATACCAGTCGTCGGTAATCTAGCTTAGATACCAGTCGTCGGTAATCTAGCTTAATTACCAGTCGTCGGTAATCTAGCTTAATACCAGTCGTCGGTAATCTAGCTTAGATACCAGTCGTCGGTAATCTAGCTTAGATACCAGTCGTCGGTAATCTAGCTTAGATACCAGTCGTCGGTAATCTAGCTTAGATACCAGTCGTCGGTAATCTAGCTTAGATACCAGTCGTCGGTAATCTAGCTTATACCAGTCGTCGGTAATCTAGCTTAGATACCAGTCGTCGGTAACTTAGCTTAATTACCTGTCATCGGTAACTTAGCTTAATTACCTGTCTTCGGTAACTTAGCTTAATTACCTATCATCGGTAACTTAGCTTAATTATCTGTCATCGGTAACTAGCTTAATTACCATCCGTCGGTAATCCGGCTTAATTATCAGCCGTCGGTAATCCGGCTTAATTACCAGCCGTCGGTAATCTAGCTTAATTACCATTCGGCGGTAATCTAGCTTATTTACCAGTCGTCGGTAATCTAGCTTAATTACCATTCGTCGGTAATCCGGCTTAATTACCAGCGTCGGTAATCCGCTTAATTGCCAGCCGTCGGTAATCTAGCTTAATTACCAGTCGTCGGTAATCTAGTTAATTACCAGCCGTCGGTAATCTAGTTTATTTACCAGTCGTCGGTAATCCGGCTTAATTACCAGCCGTCGGTAATCCGCTTAATTACCAGCCGTCGGTAATCTAGTTTAATTACCAGTCGGCGGTAATCTAGCTTAATTACCAGTCGTCGGTAATCTAGCTTATTTACCAGTCGTCGATAATCTAGCTTAATTACCAGTCGTCTGTAATCTAGCTTAATTACCAGTCGTAGGTAATCTAGCGTAAATACCAGTCGTCGGTAATCTAGCTTAGATACCAGTCGTCGGTAATCTAGCTTAGATACCAGTCGTCGGTAATCTAGCTTAGATACCAGTCGTCGGTAATCTAGCTTAGATACCAGTCGTCGGTAATCTAGCTTAGATACCAGTCGTCGGTAATCTAGCTTAGATACCAGTCGTCGGTAATCTAGCTTAGATACTAGTCGTCGGTAATCTAGCTTAGATACTAGTCGTGGGTAATTTAGCTTATTACCTGTCATCGGTAATTTAGCTTAATTACCTGTTCGGTAACTTAGCTTAATTACCTGTCATCGGTAACTTAGCTTAATTATCTGTCATCGGTAACCTAGCTTAATTACCAACCGTCGGTAATCTAGCTTAATTATCAGCCGTCGGTATCGCTTATTTACCAGTCGTCGGTAATCCGGCTTAATTACCAGCCGTCGGTAATCTAGCTTAATTACCATTCGTCGGTAATCTAGCTTATTTACCAGTCGTCGATAATCTAGCTTATTTACCAGTCGTCGGTAATCCGGCTTAATTACCAGCCGTCGGTAATCCGCTTAATTACCACCGTCGGTAATCTAGTTTAATTACCAGTCGGCGGTAATCTAGCTTAATTACATCGGCGTAATCTAGCTTATTACCAGTCGTCGATAATCTAGCTTAATTACCAGTCGTCGTAATCTAGCTTATTACCAGTCGTAGGTAATCTAGCTTAAATACCAGTCGTCGGTAATCTAGCTTAGATACCAGTCGTCGGTAATCTAGCTTAATTACCAGTCGTAGGTAATCTAGCGTAATACCAGTCGTCGGTAATCTAGCTTAGATACCAGTCGTCGGTAATCTAGCTTAGATACCAGTCGTCGGTAATCTAGCTTAATTACCAGTCGTCGGTAATCTAGCTTAATTACCAGTCGTCGGTAATCTAGCTTAGATACCAGTCGTCGGTAATCTAGCTTAGATACCAGTCGTCGGTATCTAGCTTAGATACCAGTCGTCGGTAATCTAGCTTAGATACTAGTCGTCGGTAATCTAGCTTAGATACTAGTCGTCGGTAATCTAGCTTAGATACTAGTCGTGGGTAACTTAGCTTAATTACCTGTCATCGGTAACTTAGCTTAATTACCTGTCTTCGGTAACTTAGCTTAATTACCTATCATCGGTAACTTAGCTTAATTATCTGTCATCGGTAACCTAGCTTAATTACCATCCGTCGGTAATCCGGCTTAATTATCAGCCGTCGGTAATCCGGCTTAATTACCAGCCGTCGGTAATCTAGCTTAATTACCATTCGGCGGTAATCTAGCTTATTTACCAGTCGTCGATAATCTAGCTTATTTACCAGTCGTCGGTAATCCGGCTTAATTACCAGCCGTCGGTAATCCGGCTTAATTACCAGCCGTCGGTAATCTAGTTTATTTACCAGTCGTCGGTAATCTAGCTTAGATACCAGTCGTCGGTAATCTAGCTTAGATACCAGTCGTCGGTTATCGAGCTTAGATACCAGTCGTCGGTAATCTAGCTTAGATACTAGTCGTAGGTAATCTAGCTTAGATACTAGTCGTAGGTAATCTAGCTTAGATACTAGTCGTGGGTAATTTAGCTTAATTACCTGTCATCGGTAACTTAGCTTAATTATCTGTCATCGGTAACCTAGCTTAATTACCAACCGTCGATAATCCGGCTTAATTATCAGCCGTCGGTAATCCGGCTTAATTATCAGCCGTCGGTAATCCGGCTTAATTACCAGCCGTCGGTAATCTAGCTTAATTACCATTCGGCGGTAATCTAGCTTATTGCCAGTCGTCGATAATCTAGCTTAATTACCTGCCGTCGGTAATCTAGCTTAATTACCTGCCGTCGGTAATCTAGCTTATTTGCCAGTCGTCGATAATCTAGCTTAATTACCTGCCGTCGGTAATCTAGCTTAATTACCTGCCGTCGGTAATCTAGCTTAATTACCAGACGCCGGTAATCTAGCTTAATTACCAGTTGTCGGTAATCTAGCTTAATTATCAGTTGCCGGTAGTCTAGCCTAATTACCAGTTGCCGGTAATCTAGCCTAATTACCAGTCGTCGGTAATCTAGCTTAATTACCAGTCGTCGGTAATCTAGCTTAATTACCAGTCGTCGGTAATCTAGCTTAATTATCAGTTGCCGGTAATCTAGCCTAATTACCAGTGCGGTAATCTAGCTAATTACCAGTCGTCGGTAATCTAGCTTAATTACCAGTCGTCGGTAATCTAGCTTAATTACCAGTCGATTCTTATCAAGCTTAATTACCAGTCGTCGATAATCTAGCTTAGTTACCAGTCGTCGGTTATCTAGCTTAATTACCAGTCGTCGGTAATCTAGCTTAATTACCAGTCGTCGGTAATCTAGCTTAATTACCAGTCGTCGGTAATCCGGCTTAATTATCAGCCGTCGGTAATCCGGCTTAATTACCAGCCGTCGGTAATCTAGCTTAATTACCATTCGGCGGTAATCTAGCTTATTTGCCAGTCGTCGATAATCTAGCTTAATTACCTGCCGTCGGTAATCTAGCTTAATTACCTGCCGGCGGTAATCTAGCTTATTTGCCAGTCGTCGATAATCTAGCTCAATTACCTGCCGTCGGTAATCTAGCTTAATTACCAGTCGTCGGTAACTTAGCTTAATTATCTGTCATCGGTAACCTAGCTTAATTACCAACCGTCGATAATCCGGCTTAATTATCAGCCGTCGGTAATCCGGCTTAATTATCAGCCGTCGGTAATCCGGCTTAATTACCAGCCGTCGGTAATCTAGCTTAATTACCATTCGGCGGTAATCTAGCTTATTTGCCAGTCGTCGATAATCTAGCTTAATTTCCTGCCGTCGGTAATCTAGCTTAATTACCTGCCGGCGGTAATCTAGCTTATTTGCCAGTCGTCGATAATCTAGCTTAATTACCTGCCGTCGGTAATCTAGCTTAATTACCTGCCGTCGGTAATCTAGCTTAATTACCAGACGCCGGTAATCTAGCTTAATTACCAGTTGCCGGTAATCTAGCTTAATTATCAGTTGCCGGTAGTCTAGCCTAATTACCAGTTGCCGGTAATCTAGCCTAATTACCAGTCGTCGGTAATCTAGCTTAATTACCAGTCGTCGGTAATCTAGCTTAATTACCAGTCGATTCTTATCAAGCTTAATTACCAGTCGTCGGTAATCCGGCTTAATTACCAGCCGTCGGTAATCTAGCTTAATTACCATTCGGCAGTAATCTAGCTTATTTGCCAGTCGTCGATAATCTAGCTTAATTACCTGCCGTCGGTAATCTAGCTTAATTACCTGCCGTCGGTAATCTAGCTTAATTACCAGACGCCGGTAATCTAGCTTAATTACCAGTTGTCGGTAATCTAGCTTAATTATCAGTTGCCGGTAGTCTAGCCTAATTACCAGTTGCCGGTAATCTAGCCTAATTACCAGTCGTCGGTAATCTAGCTTAATTACCAGTCGTCGGTAATCTAGCTTAATTACCAGTCGATTCTTATCAAGCTTAATTACCAGTCGTCGATAATCTAGCTTAGTTACCAGTCGTCGGCTATCTAGCTTAATTACCAGTCGTCGGTAATCTAGCTTAATTACCAGTCGTCGGTAATCTAGCTTAATTACCAGTCGTCGGTAATCTAGCTTAATTACCAGTCGTCGGTAATCTAGCTTAATTACCAGTCGTCGGTAATCTAGCTTAATTACCAGTCGTCGGTAATCTAGCTTAATTACCAGTCGTCGGTAATCTAGCTTAATTACCAGTCGTCGGTAATCTAGCTTAATTACCAGTCGTCGGTAATACGGCTAAATTACCAGCCGTCGGAAATACGGCTAAATTACCAGCCGTCGGAAATCAGGCTAAATTACCAGCCGTCGGAAATACGGCTAAATTACCAGCCGTCGGAAATAAGGCTAAATTACCAGCCGTTGGTTATCTAGCTTAATTACCAGCCGTTGGTTATCTAGCTTAATTACCAGCCGTTGGTTATCTAGCTTAATTGCCAGTCGTTGGTAATCCGGATAAATTACCAGTCGTCAGTATTCCGGCTAAATTACCATTCGTCAGAAATCTAGTGTAATTACCTTTAATTGGTAATCTTGATTAATTACCTTTAATTGGTAATCTTGATTAATTACCTTTAATTGGTAATCTTGATTAATTACCTATAATTGGTAATCTTGATTAATTACCCTTACTTAGTAATCTAGATTAATTACCTTTAATTGGTAATCTTGATTAATCACCTTTAATTGGTAATCTTGATTAATTACCTTTTAATTGGTAATCTTGATTAATGACCCTTACTTAGTAATC
This sequence comes from Phalangium opilio, assembly GCA_019434445.1. Lineage (NCBI taxonomy): Eukaryota > Metazoa > Arthropoda > Arachnida > Opiliones > Phalangiidae > Phalangium > Phalangium opilio. The sequence goes on along the minus strand of JAEQBA010003501.1, from coordinate 40,348 downwards.
TAGATTAATTACCCTTTGTTGGTAATTAATTGGTTATCCAGTTTAATAACCTATAATTATCTTTAATAGATAATCTAGTTTAATCATCTTTAAAAAGTAATCAAGTTTATAATCTTTTATTAGGAATCCAGTTTAATTAGCTTTAATCTAAGCAGGGAAAAGTTAAAATGTCCATTAAGCTAGCTATTTGTTCTAAGAATTTGACTATAACCGCGGTTAAACGACCAAACTCCAAGAGTGGCTTCGCTTCATACACTACATAACTCATGCTAAAAAGTCGCAGGTTCCAGAGTTTCAGGGTAAACCACGTAAGTCGGAGCATGTAATTAAAACTATGAAAAACAATACTTAAACTTAATTTTTCTTGATGAAAAAAATAGGCGCCAACTATGGATATGGGGCTTTCATTTAAGACCGTTTTCAAATCTTACTAACGAATAGTTATTTTTGTAAGGGTATGGACAAACTTTGTAACTTTGGAAAATTTCCCATGTTATTTTTATGGGAAATTTCCAGTTTTTCGTGAAAATCTGTGATTAACTTTATGGAAATGAAAACCACCCTTAGGAACTAATTAAATAAACTAATTAATGGATCTCTTTGAAATTTTAACCATATATTGAGGGCCCGAATTGTAGTTCTGTGAAATTTTTTCAAAACAGTTAATACAATACAAAAAAACTACATCCAAACAAAAATCCCTCCTAATACATTAAGTGCAGTATGAAGACTTATCTAAGAGAGCTACCGTTCTCATAGAATATATTTATTTTTTTATGTTATATTCATCATGAAAATACTTTAAGCCAAGCGTTTTAATATACTTGAAGTGTATAACCTCTCAAAATAGGAAGAGACGTCCTTCTAACTAAACCTCACTTAACAGTAATTTTTTGGAAAAGGCATATTATTTGAGAAGTCAATGAAGATAAACATCAATATTTTGGAAAAGGTGTAACCTTGTCAAGTGATTTATAAAATATTACTAGCTTAACTTAGCCAAATAGTGGCGTTTTATGTTATATTCATCATGAAAATACTTTAAGCCGTTTTAATATAATTGAAGTTTATAACCGCTCCAAAGAGGAATAGACGTCCTCCTAACAAAACCTAACCTAACAGTAATTTTTAGGAAAAGGCATATTATTTAAGAATTCAATGAAGATAAACATCAATATTTTGGAATAGTCGTAACATTGTTAAGTGATTTTTAAAATATTACTAACCCAGCTTAACCAAATAGTGGCGTTTCCAAGTCAGTAAAAATGTATTTAAAACGCTTTCATTAAAAAACGACATTAATAGAAATTAAACTACATAGCATTTTTGGGGTCGCTGTTTTGTAAATACCAAACTCGCCGTTGGGCTAAATTCATTAAAAACAATGGCGGGATTCCGTCTAATGGGAATTCGGTCTAATGTAATTCTGCGCAATGGGAAGATACCAAATACGTCATCTACGCTGACTTCTAGTCGATTCTTCGCAAAGTTCACCGATGTGACCCCGACAGTGACCTCTCTTCAACCACGAAAACTTCGCACTATATCTCCTGTGGGTTGAGCTATGTGATTGTTGGTCACGATGGTACAGTGTCCAAACCGGTTACTTATCGTGGGGTAGATGCCACGGAACAGTTTTTAGAAAACCTTTTGCGTGATGATGCAATTATTCAGGGTAAAATTAAAGTTAACACCCCCATGAATTTATCAAACTTAGAAAAGGTGCAGTTTGCCTCGGCTCAAGACTGCTACCTATGTAACGAACCCTTTACCGTAAATGATTGTAAAGTACGTGACCACGATCATACTACCGGGGCCTACAGGGGAGCCGCTCATAATTCGTGTAAGCTGAAGCTGAGGACCAGGAATTTTGTTCCTGTCTTTATGCATAATCTCTCTCGTTACGACGCCCATCTTATAATGGATAAGATAGGGCTGGTTAAAGATCAGAGGATTAAGTGCAATCCTACAAATTCGGAACCTTATATTTCATTTTCTCTTGGTAATCTTAGGTTTTTAGACTCAATTAGGTTCATGCCTGCATCGCTGGAGACATTCGTGGCAAACCTGGCTAGAGGAGGAGCTGACAAGTTTAAGTGTTTAAACTCCGTGTTCAACGCCGAGGTAGTACCGCATCTACTGAGGAAACAGATCTACCCATACGACTACTTTGACTGCCAGGCGAAATTCGACGAGACGGAGCTACCACCCAAGGATGGCTTTTTCAACACCCTGACGGACGAAGAGATTAGTTATGCGGATTATTCCCAGGCACAAACAGTTTGGGAGAAATTACAAATTGCTAATCTGGGCGAGTATCATGACTTATATTGTAACGCTCGGTAGTAATTAATTAAATTAAAGGGGGACTTTCCCGAGGGCCATAAAGAGAAATAAAGACAACTTACTTTAATTATCCAAAGTAGAAAACAAGTCTTCCAATATTTTATTAATATAAACAAACTAGGGATAAACCCAACTTAACCGTACACTTTACAGTTACCTAACAATATGATCAACCGCTCTGTCAGAGAGCTGACTAGAGACTGATAACAATATTCTAACTTAATCTATTTTACAACCGTGGAAGGGGGAGTGGCTTGTAACATGGAGGCTAGATATGCCCTGCCAGAACCAAGGAGTGGAAGATCCAAAGATTCTGGCAGCCATGTTACATCCCCCCTCTTTAGGAACTTGTTTATAATACAAAAATATAGAATAGAATTTTTTTTCCAGTTTAGGGTTACCCCGAGGAACCCTTAAAATCATTATCAGGGGTATAGGTAATTTTAAGTTCGTTCACAAAAAAAGAATGATGATTTTTTCTTCATTGGTGCTGCCTGAGATTCTGTTCCATCTTCATATCCGAAGGGCTTCCCTTTTACCGTGATATTAGGCTCTCCTTACGGAGGATCAAAGTAGTGGGTAGTGGACGTCCTCCTTCGGCCATCTGACATTAGAAATATTAGTATTTTCTTTTTGTTGCTTGGGAAATAAATTCCCAAGGGAAAACGGAAATTGGCTCTCGGGAGAAGCAGAAGTATTCCCTTTTTAGGTTCCGGATGTTATTATTATTGAGGTAAACTTGGACCTCATAAGGAGACCTTAACCGTTTATCATCGGGAGGTCGGTAGTAGATGTCTACTTCATTACCTCCGGGCTGAACCGTCGCCCTCTTACATACCTCTCGTCGCCATCCCATTTTAAAAGGTTCTAAATAACAATCGGGTTAGGAGGCCCTATTCAATCTAGGAGTTCTCAAAGATTCCGATAACGTGGTTGAAGAACTATCAGACGCACGTAATGATTGGGATTTCGATTGAGAAGGCGGTGTAGCTAGGAGCTTGATGTAATCGGCGGCTTCTTTAAGAGCCACGTAGGGGTAATGTCCCTCCTCGAACGACAGGTCACAAGTGTTTCGTGTTAACCACTTGCACTGTCTTTTATCCTTGTCAGAGAGATCAGCGAATTTGCATGGTGATTTAAAAATCCACACCTCGTACACCTCGGTCTCCTTCAAGAACATCGTGAGCTCCTTGATTATCCATTTTCCGTCTATCCGGAAGAAATAAGCCTCAAACACCGATGTTACTTCGGGATGAAGATCGCTGCTTGTTGACCTGGAAGTATACCAGTTCTTAGACGGTGTTTATCTAAGGTATTAGCCTTAAGGTCTACAAAGAGATAGCCGTATGTTTCTAAAGTCGCCTGTCTAAACGCATCTACCACGGCGAAATTTGTCTAGCAAGGTGGGAAATGGCACGGGGTGTTTTAAATATAACCAGGTAATGAGCGTTAAGGTTCAGGGTACGTATTTCCTTTCCGGGGTAGTATAGGTTCTGCATTAAAATTAGAACGGAAGTGTTTCTATGGTGGGATCCTCTAGCAAACGATTGACACGTTACTATTTTTATCTATTTGTAACAAAGCCTGGAATTCGGCTAATATTAATAATAATAATAATAATAATAATAATAATAATAATAAACTTTATTACGGATCAATCTTTAAGTTAGAATTTATTTACAAAGATGTCCAGTATTAAGTATTGTTGGTATATTTATAAAACTTTGTTGTTTAGAAATTTAATGTGAATATAATTCGAATTCAGGTTGAATATTAAAAGGGTAATGCATTAAATAACAATAAAAACTAGCAGAGAATTTAAATTAAGGTTTTACTGATATGGCCACTAATTTGAGTTTTAAAGGTTTTTAATGTGGGAAGGGATTTGATGTTATTATCTAGGGAATTCCACAGGGTGATTCCATTAAATTTGGTACTCTTGTCCCGAAACCTCGTTACGAAGTGTTCCACGTAGAAGTTGTTTGTGTTTCTAGTTCGATGATTACTTCCTGATTCCAGGAACCAGCTTGAAACACTCCTTGGAACTTGTTTGTTCTTGATCCGATACATAAAGGCTAGTATGTTCTGTAGATAAGTGTGTCTAGGAGAGTGTATCTTTGAGTTCTCAATAGCGTGCGTGGCAGATGAATATTTACCAGCCTTCATGATGAGTTTTGCTCCAGAAACGTATAGGGTATGCAATTTATTTAAGTTACTTTTGGTGGTATGCGAATAAAAAATGTCACCGTATTCGAATACCGGCTTGATGCAAGCGTTATAAATTATTCTTAAAGTTTCCGAGTCAAGGTAGGTTTGAAGTGGTCTTATTAGCCAAAGTCTGGTTCTTACTTTTTTCGCGACATGTGCAATTTGCTCGTCCCAGTTAAATAGTTCGTCAATCCAAATGCCAAGATATTGAAATTGTCTTACTCTCATTATTTTGCCGTTGTATATACTGCTGATAGGTTCTGTGGTGAGTCTGATATTTTATGTTGGGGCAAAAATCATACATTTCGTTTTATCGAGATTAATAACTAAGCCTCTTGATTTTAATGAGGTGTTTAGGTTTAATAGGTCTGTTTCAACGTTCCTTGTTAGTTGGTAGAGATTTGTGCCTGCTCCCAGGATAACAGTGTCATCAGCGTATTCGTAGGCATTGGTGTACCTTAGTGTCTCGTGAATTTGCGACGTATAGACATTAAAAAGCAGTGGCCCCAGCACACTGCCTTGGGGAACCCCGTTTTTAACTGTGAGTTCTTCCGAGAAATGGCCGTTGTGCCAAACTATCTGTTTTCGCTGTTGTAGGTAGGAGTAGAACCATGCCAGGGCAGAACCTATGACGCCGGATTTTCTAAGGTCGTCTAGTAGTATCATGTGCTGCACAGTGTCAAATGCCTTTGATAGATCGAGATAGACACATACGACAAATTGTCCTTCATTGAGTTTTTGCAGGATTGTTTCTAAGAGGTTAAAGATGCAATGAGTTGTCGAATGTTTGGCTCTAAAACCAAATTGGAACTTGTAGAAAGCTGCTTTCTTTTCTAGGTAGGCATAGACTTCATTGTGTACCAGTTTTTCAGTAATTAGAGAAAGGGAAGGCAGTATAGAGATTGGGCGGTAATTCTTTGGTTCATGGTGGTTACCAGACTTAAAGATTGGGGATACCTTGGCCGTCTTCCATTGTTGGGGGAAAGAGCCGAGTTCAAATGAGAGGTTAATAATTCTGGTGATAGGTTCGGAAATTATCGCGGCCAGTGCCTTTAACAAGGCGGGGGACAAACCATCTGTCCCGGTAGCTTTATTCGATTGTAGTTTCTTTAGAGCAGCGAAAACCGTTTCTTCGTTCACTTTAGCGAGTTTTTCTAGGGGGTTTGTATGGTTTACACGAGTTGTGCAGTCTACAACTTGTATGTCCTCGGTGTTGAGAAGATTGTCAATAGCATTTATATAGTACCTGTTCATTGTATTGACAATTTCTAGCGGATCTTCAAAGGAATGATTTTGGTAGTCAAGCCGTGCTATCGGTTGACTTGCTTTCAATTTTAAATATGGTTTTAAAGTTTTCCATATGTTAGTGGTCTTGTTTCCCTCTCCCATTCTATTTCTGAAGTAGTTTGTCTTGCGCTCCCTAATCTTCTGATTTACTATGTTCCTTTGCTTACGATATAAGCTAGAGTAATGGTCACGATTGGGATGGTTGCGGCTTTTGGTTTTGTAGATGTCGCGAAGATGCATGTGAGATTTCATTTCAGGGGTCATCCAGGGCGTGTTTTTAGCTGTTACGAATTTAGTTCGAAGGGGAGCATGTTTATCAAGAGTTATTTTTATTGCAGTCTGTAGGAAATGTAAAAGCTCATCGGGGGTGCCAGTGGAGACTGGTGTCCTTGATAAGAGCCTGGCTTGGAGATCTTTTACGAATAGTTCTGTGTCCATTTTCTTTAGGTTCCGCACGTCTTTAAGTATTTTGTGGGTCTTTGGACATAGTTTTTTCCGTATAACCCAAGTCAGGTCATGGTCCGAAACACTGAATGGGACTACCTTGGTTTCTAGAATACGGTGCGGGTAGTTGGTGAAGATGTGGTCTATTAAAGTAGATGAGGTCAACGTTAATCTCGTAGGCTGTGTAATTAGTTGTTTAAATTTATTTAACGTTTGTAGAAGTGTCTTGGTTTTTGTTAGTTGAGGTTTTGCTAGTATGTTGCAATTTGTGTCGCCTAATATGATCATTTCGATGTTATCCCGGGCGCTGACAGATTCAACGCAGTTCGAAAGGTCCTCGAAGGAAGCCTGAGTGTTGATTTGGGGAGGGATATAGACTATCCCTATACGTAGGGCGCTAGAGTTGTTGTAGTTTATTGAGACCCAAAGTGCTTCCAAGTCTGAGTCCAGTGGTGGAATATTGTTCAGGTTTAAGTGTATTTTTGTTAGAGGTAAGTTATCCCTATAGTATAGACATATTCCTCCCCCTTTTCTCCCAGTTCGATCCTGTCGCAGGTAAGGTATTAGCCTTAAGGTCTACAAAGAGATAGCCGTATGTTTCTAAAGTCGCCTGTCTAAACGCATCTACCACGGCGAAATTTGTCTAGCAATGTGGGAAATGGCACGGGGTGTTTTAAATATAACCAGGTAATGAGTGTTAAGGTTCAGGGTACGTATTTCCTTTCCGGGGTAGTATAGGTTCTGCATTAAAATTAGAACGGAAGTGTTTCAATGGTGGGATCCTCTAGCAAACGATTGACACGTTACTATTTTTATCTATTTGTAACAAAGCCTGGAATTCGGCTAATACGATACAACAGAGCGTAGTGGTCGTGGGTTTTTCAAAGCCCAATTCTTATCTTAATTGTCCTTGTTTCGTGGGACTCCAATGATCTGAATGACTGGCGTAACCGTCAGGTATTAAGTCTAAACAGTAAATGGCGTAACACAAGGCAAAGTCGTCCATAGAGATATTGTTCCCCTTGTCATTGTAGTGGCAGTTTGACCCCGAAAATAAAGTGTAATAGCTTCGGACAAATTGCTTTTTACTGTAGTTGGGTCTTAAGGCTCTGGATGGGTATTGTTCGGAATTGATGAATGCTGCTAGATGATAGACATTAAAATGTCCAAAGACGAAAGGGTTACTATCCAATGTTCCATTGTAAGCGGTATGCTTTACAATAGCTACTGTAATCCGTGAGGGCTGGGTACCCAGGTAGATGTTTCCGATTGATGTGTTTAAGATATTAGGCGAAATTGTAAATATTTTAGTTTCCTTTCTAGTGTAACTATATTGGGCTGGTTTAATACTTAAGGCTTGTTCATGAGCAATTAGAATTTTAGGGGCTAATTGCAACTTTAAGACGTACAATATGGCTTCCACGATGACGGGTTTATAACCAGTGCCTGCGGCGGGAAGTTTACCCATAAGACAAAAATTAGGTTTGCTTCCGTGTAATTTTAATTTCATAGAAACGCCGTTTATCAGATATCGAGGGATATTAAACATGTCTACGTAAAGGCTGGAATACATCTCAACTTCCTCTGATAATGCTGTGAGTTTCTGTCGTTTAACAAAACCCATATTTTCTGTAAGCGAATCCATACTTCCGCTTGTATCTTTGTAAAACAAAGAAGCCCCCAAATGAGATTCTTTAGCCGCCGGACCGTATGACGTCAGAGCCGAAAGCAAAGCCTTGTACGCGTAGTTACTAGCGGCGGGTGTTGTTGCGCAATCACCCAGCTCCAAATCGACACGCTCAAATTGACTGTGTTTGAAATTATTTACGGGTCCAACCTCGTCAGTGGCTGTTAAAGCGGTTCCATCTTCATTTACAGTTTTAGTTCTGGTGTACAGCATTGTTAAAGTTGTATCCACGTATTCGCTACCGCTAGACGTTACTTCAAATTCAATAGGTTGGTCGCCTTTCAAGGAGGTCAAACGTTGATACGGAACCCATTTGGAATTTTCGATAGCCGTTTGAAGAGGAGGGGTGGCGAAAATATCGAAACCAGTACTGCTAGCTTCAGTCATTTTTTAGGGAGAGAAAATATCGCGAACCGTTTTGAATGAAAGTTTACGTTTATCTGATTTAAATTTGTTTGTGTTGCTTTGTTTTATAGATTTCTTTCTCTTTGGTATTTTTTTCTTTTTAGCTAGTCTTTTCTTTTGTCTGGCACCCCCTCTACCGTATTGTTGTTGTACATCATCCAGCGTTTCGGTGAACCTTCTTTTAGCGGAAGTTTTCAGATCCTTTCCAGAGGCGACATCGTTTATAATCTCTGAAGCTGTTTACCAAGGAACTTTGCCCCCTTAATTAAGAAAGGTGATACGTATCTTCCGAAAGATTTCAAGAAGGACCCTATCCCGTGTCCATTTTGGCCGTGGCCGTGTTGTCCTTGTTTGCCGACGTAAAAAGTCAGACCACCACCTGACATCGCTTGTTGAGTATAATAATCCGTGTAGACACATCTTTTGTTTTCTAACGCGTTTGACTTGCGCATCTTAAATGAACTTTACAGTGCAACAGTCCAAACTGAAATAAAGCCGGTTCACCCATGTGATCCTTTATATAAATGCCAACCTCGCTAATATAATGTTTTGACAAAGGGACGTAATGGGGTGAGACAAAAGTAAGGCACACGGTATCCCCGTGTTTCTTGTCTTCGATGGGTATAATACGTAAGAGGGGGGCGTGGATGTTACCGACAATTTCCCCTTCTACCAGGTCGCAATAAATATATAATTGAGATGGTACGTGGTAGTTTTAGCCTGGCTGGTCTATCACTCAAACCTTGTATATTGAGGTGGTCTTTGTACCCCAAGATGACGGCTAATGATTTGTGGGTCTTGAACATAATTTTTGTATCACCAGAGGCATCGGTTTTTAGTTTTACATGTCCCGTCGTTTCATTAATATGAAATAAAGAAGCTGTTTTTTCGCATACTTTGGATGTATTGATAGTTTCCACAACGTGGTTTAGTGATTTGTAATGACCAGCCGGTATATTATGCAGCTGATAGATTTCGTATCTGGTCAGTTTTGCATCTTTTCGTTCAACCTGGTATGTTAAGTCGCATGACTTGGGGTTTTTAGGCTTTTTAAAGTTGCCATCATCCAATGAATCTTCAGGTGTTTTTCTTTTATTGGTTTTGTATATTACATTGTAGAAGCTATTTGTATATATTATCTCTACTAACGAAATTTCCCACTGTCCTTGTAAATAAATAGGATCCGGTAGTTTAGTGATGTAACTACCCATAGTGTTATTAGGGTAGATGTCCATACTAGCGTCGCTCGGTAGCGTTAAATAGAATTCAGATTTTCTCGACATTTTCGGCTGTTACCCAAGAGTTCTGTGATTTAGGTAAACCGATAAACGATACAAAATATTCTAATTTTCTTTTACGCTTACGTTTCTTGAGTATAGAGTCTATCTTAAGCAGTTTGGATTCTACAGTTCGAATGAGCTGATCAGAGTAAAACAACCCGCTTACATGCTTGTCGTCCAAATCTTTCAGACGATATAAAACTGGTTTTCTGAAACTCAGAATAGAAGAAATGACAAATACTACCGTCGAGAAATTAGGTTCACAATCTTTAGAAAATTTTGGTTTAAGCTTGCTTATTCTTACGTAATCACAACACGAAATTTGACATCTTCTTTAGTAGGCTTATTACTCAATTCAGGCTTGTAAATGTTTTTGTATACTTCCAGAACGTTAGATGGGGAAACATTATCGGGTGCCATTTTTATTACGGAGTAATAAGAGGCATTGTAGCCTTTAACTATGTCTGTCAAATGATCTATATATCTATGAGAATTGAAATGAGTCAACATTTTGAATATTCGATATTTCAAAGTTTCAATTAATCTTTCTACAAAAGGACAGTGGAATTTTTCTGACGTCATAGAACCGTATTTGATTTTTCTTTAGAAGTTTTTGCTTACTTGAATTAATAAATTCTTTTCCTAAATCGGACCAGATGGCTTTAGGTTTGCTTTGTTCGATGATAACTTCGAGAGCTTTCGTAGCTTCAGCAGCGTGTTTTCTTTTCATGGGTACTACAAAAGCTTTTCGGGAAAAGCAATCAATGCCTACCATAAGGTATCTCTAGTTATCGTTGTATTCGGCGATTGACCCCCAAATCAGCTAGATCAACTTCGACCCTATCCGAGATGTTAAATACAGGGATTTTACGTCTTTTGAATTTATTTTTAGCAGTTTTATGTAGTGTGTAAACGTCAGTGGCCTCTAGAAAGGCTTTGACATCGTTTCTCGAAATGTCAAGATGTTGAACCGCCCTGTACAAGGGGGCTAAACCCGTGAACCCTGACCTGTGTTTGCTGTTCAGATATACGTTCTTTAATGTTTCTTCTTTTTGGAGCTGCGATAGGCCTCCCTTACTGTACCCTTGGTATTAAAAGGTTGTTTCTTTAATATTAAAGGGCTGGCTTTATTGTCAAAAGTTAATCTCTTCTTCGCTCTTAAATACGTTCGGGGTCGAAGCCTAATTTTTAAAGGTACGGAGGGAGGCGATGTCTTGATTGATGAGGGTGGTGCTGAGAGGGGCTTTGATTTACTTTTTGAAGGTAGAAAGTTTTGAACAAAGGGTTAAAATTCTGTCCATCCTGTAGGGGGAATCCCCATAAGCGAACGAGTTACCCCGTATTTGTTGAATATAGGTTGTATAGTAAAATATGTTAGTTGAACTATATCTGAATCAGGGATCTTAAGGTCATTCACATAAAGAACCCCCGCATCATCCCAGCGTATACTATGAGCGTTACTTGTCAAATGATCAAATATCTTTTTCGCTGCTCCCCTATATTTCAGTGGAAACATATTAATCCAGGTGTCGTGTTTATTCGATGGGCGGGGTTTCAAGATGTTCTGGTATCGTTTCAAGGCTTCCTCGTAAAAAACCCATTTGGTTCTTACATCTAAAGTAGGATTTGAGATAATTAGGATCATCTCTTTATCCAACTCCGATAAAACTGCATTGTTTTTTGAAATATCATTGTTTGTTGTTGTTATTAATTGATGGGGTGGTGGGTTAGGACTTTGTTCGTGTTGTTGTTGCTGTTGTTCCAAAGGCACTAAGGTCATTTTATTAGCGTAAACTAACTGTTTATTCATTTTGCAAATAGTCCGCCTAAAAGGCTGGAAATTACAGGAAAAAGGACGCTAAAAAAACCACTTCCGGTTTGTTTAGATAAAATAGCTCTTTTGTCTTTCCAATGAGTATTTTTGCAAGCAATTTTACGAATATGTTTCTTATGCTTACACAGTTTATTATAAACGTCTGGTTTCAAATTGATGCCGCCTTGTAAGGCGTTGTGACAACACTCGCTAATTGAATCAATAATTTCTCGATTAGAATTTTTAAGAATAGCTAATCTTTGTGGTTTTTTTAATTGCCCCAAAGCGGCTATTAAATTGATATTTTTAACGGCTAAACTTTTTTTCTTTTTATTCAACGATGTTTTCTTGACCTTTCTCGGTGGTGACATCGTAAAGAATGATTGAATCTCGGAAATGTTATTTAATTATATAGTTTTCTTCTTAGGAGTATAGATGACGATTTGTTCTCCCGGTAAAATATTTGTTCTAAACCTTAAATCGGAATGACATTTTTGGGTTAAATCACAAAGCAAATACCCGTGTGGTTTTTCAGTCGCATCCAAATAACATTCTACTATAAATTTAGAGTTGTTGGGTGCCAATTGTTTAGAAAGGGCCACTAATTGCATAAGATCTCTCACGGTTTTCATAAGAATCATGTAATGAGCGTTTAAGGAAGCTGTTCTCAAGTTTTTGTCAAATATGTTTTGAAAAAGGGTAATTACGAATAATTTCCTATGATGCGATTGTTTAGTAAATATTTCTGATAAAATAGTATTTTTATTTTCTAACATGAGATCATCTAATACGATTAATGTTGTTTGAGAGCCGTCATATACCGTGACGTAGGGTAAACCTTGACGCATAATTACACCCATTTCTTTTAATTCATCGTAACAAGGTTGATATATACTATAATGCCAAACAACTAAATCGACTTTAGGGCGAAACATTTTATCCTTATTTTCTATTATTCGCTTACATAAAACTGTTTAACCAGATCCGGAAGGACCAAAAATAATTAAGTTTCCAGGTGTAGTGAATGGTATCATGTCTAATACTTGAATGAAACAAATTTGTAATTATCATTCATACTTAAACGTAGTTAAATAATACGCGTGGCGCGGTTCGTGAACCCCCCTAAACGCGGTCGGACGCCCCCAAACGGCTCGCGGGGGAAGCGCGGTTCACGCGGGTAGGCCAACACCACAAACGCGTTGACATCATCCTGCCTTTCACTATAGTATCTTCTATAAGCCTTTAACATGATCTGTCACTATTCGAGATGGTAAATACGGTTAAAGAAGCTTGTACTGATAACCAAAGAAGCTTGGATGAGCAAATAAAGAAATGCTGGGGAATTTTTCAAAATCTCCTTAAAAGGAGATATACTTGAAGAACTGTGGTCCAATGACATGGCTTCGGACCAATTTGCCCGCGACATGTTAACCATCTTGGAGTCACGTGTTTGATCTCGAACACAGCCTGACCATAGTAAAAGGTATAAAAGGTTGAGGTTCAGACCCCAAAGGCACCATTTTCTCTCAAGTCAAAGTCAAAATGAGCCAACCTATTGACCTTTCTTCAACCAGGTAAGAAAAACCTTTTTTAAAGAGAAGACCTAAAAAATCTTTCTCTATAATTATGTGCACGGTGTTGAAACACCCTTTTCCCCCGGCGAGTCCGAAGACTCACCGGGGGAAAAGGGTGTCCCGATCAGGGCCACCCGAGCCCCCACACCGCCGGCCGCAATTGTGCGTCGTCGGGCCGCAGCAGCGACCGCCCAGCCGAACACCATCGACACCACCGCCTAGCCCATCACCGCCACCGAGTCCGTCACTTCCGCTTAAATAGTAAAAGAAAAAAAGATATGCTTAGTATTAATTATATAAAATGGAACAGTTTTTAGTTCAATTCAATTTATTGTAAAGACAAAATTTATAAAATTAAATACAAATAAAATTAAAAATAAGTTAGTAATGCATATGTGTTTTTAAATACGTTATCTGGCCCGAAATTACAGAAAATAAACTATAATTATTAAAATAATTTTCAAGATTTTCTTCTTGAAGAACATTGTTGAATTTCGTCACGACCTGGTACGACGTTATAAAGTTGGTGAAGTACCCAACCACCGCGTCGAATTTCTCTGGTTGGCCATCCAAACACGGTATGCGTTTGTAGCTTACACCGATCGCATAGAAAGACGCCGGAATGAATTACTACCCACTAACCACGATGAAACCTTAATCGCCGAATTCAACAACCCACAATACGATATAGAGATGGCGGCATTTTTCAATCAGGAATGTCAACAAAACGACCCTTTTGAGTACCTTTCTCTAAACTTCTCCGACTACCTACCCAGCGAACAGGACTCTCTTGTGGATTCGAAAGACGCCAATGCGTACAACCAATGGGGTGGCGGCTGCCCCCTTCTTCTATTGAAGATGTCCCATGTTGCGAGATTTTAGAACAAAGCGAAAAATTTTATGGGCAATTTAATATGTACGGTAGAGAATTAGTTCTAAATATCACTGACGACCCCGTAGATATCATATGTACTATTACGGATCACGTATTAAGCGAATATCGACCCACTGATTATGTCCAAATAACATTGACAAGCCTAGGTGTAAATTGCAGGTCTGAATTAGAATTATCCTTTAAAAGACTAGACCAAGTAGACCCCTCTATCGTCTTTGACCAACTAGCCGAACTACGCCTTCTAGTTTAAAGCCGGTTTTTAAATTTTACGCATGCGCGCGGACGCCGCGATGAGTCCCCGAGTCAGCGCCAGAGAGAGACGAGTTTAGCCACGAAGCGAAAGAACGCGCCTATTCACTTTAACACTCCCTCTCAAGTCTCTCCTCCCTGTCAGTATGTCAACCTATAACATCTAGGAGATATCTCTCCAGCCTACGAATGAGGGTACTGTGTGTCTGCTTTTCGCTGACGAACGTCTCATCTCGAGTGTTCAGAAAAGTTAATATCCCAAGGCGAGGCCAAACGTATTTCTTGTAGAGTAAACCGCAGTTGAACAGCCAAACATTTTCTCTCCAAACATATTTTCTCCACCCCAACTTAAGTTTGCCACGGAATTAAAAATAATAACCCGCATTTTTTAATTGAAAAGTGCTCTAATAGACACACTTTTGACACAATAATTTTGGTTATGTGACCATTCCTTTGATAGATGAAGGTTTGTTTGATAATGCCGTTTTACGTGATTCAAGAAACTAACACTGGTTCCTGATTAATAAATCTATTGAGAGTTCTTGAAAAGTAATAATAAAAAACTTCCTAACACGAAGCAGGAATCCTTCTGGTAAAATAATCTATAGATCAATAAGGACTTTAGTTTCTCTAATAAGATGGTATCAGCTGAATTATTATCATTGAAAGAGGGGAGCTCCCGCCTTAGCACCAATGCCAAAGGCATATTGTGCACCCTCATACTCTGGTCTTGAAGAGACCCGTGGCCGCGGCGTAGCGAAGAATTCGCTCCACCGTAATAGAAGAGACCCGCAAGGGCTCCACAGTGTGTGAATCAAAGTATTCTAGCCTAAGCGAGGCGAAGCAGTTGCACTTGCACAGTACGTGAGAGGAAGTTTCTTCCTTCTCCCGGTACGACCTGCAGAGAGGGTCGTCAGCAAGGCCCATCAGATGAAGATGCCTATTGAGCCGACAGTTTCCGGTCAGAAGACCGGTTGACACCCTAATATCCCATCTGCTGAACGCAATAAGGTCTCTACCGCGAGACCTACTGGGGTCATTGACAAACTGTTTTGTCTGTCTCTGGCCCTCCATATTATGCCAGAGCTGATTTTGAATGACAGTCAACCTGTTATGCAGGCTTCGTCTAGCGTACCCTTTGGGGATGGGAACGACCGGCGCCGGTCCCAAGAACTTGGCCTCTGCCCCCTTTTAGCAAACCTATCGGCTTGCTCATTGCCATGATGTCCGCTATGCCCCGGCACCCACTACAACTGGATCCTGTTGCGCGACTAGCGTCGCGCAAGCAGAACAAGGCAGCTGCGCACCAGTTGAGAGGTAATCTAACACTGGTTCAGCGCTTTCAGGGCGGCCTGACTGTCAGAGTAAATTCTCACAGTCCGTCCAGTATACCCTTTGTTGATGCAGTAGTCCGCGCAATAACAGATCGCGGCAATTTCCGCCTGGAACACACTTGCGTAGGTGCCCAGAAACCCACCCCTGGGGTTTGGCAGTAGTAGCCGGCACCAGCGCCAGAATCACTCTTAAAACCATCGGTGAACCAAAAAAAACGTTTTGCACTAATTAAATGGGGCACATCTATAAAATTCATCATCTTATAAATTTTTACCAAGACTTTTCAATAATTGTGCAAATCAAAATCCATCATGATGTTATTGGATTAATATATTGATTAAATTCCACATGATTTACTCAATAATATTTCATATTTTTTTGTCACAATTAAAAAGTTCCTGTTGAGTCCATAGACCGGGTACAATTTAATTCTTGAAACATTACAAATTAAGCGTCAAAGAGGTATTAGAGGAAACATTTTCCAAAGCTTCTACTGTGATTGGAACAAAAAGCAATCACAGATTTGTCCCTTTGAATAATAGTCACATTGAAATGTAACGCGTATCGTCAGATACTTACAGCACGAATGTTTTCATTGAGATAAATAACGATAAAACACTTTCTTTTATTGGATATATCAGTGGGAAAATATGTTGCTGCTATTTACGATTAAGAGTGGTACGTAGCCCTTGTGCTGACCTCCTTTAAGGATGAAAGCGATTTTGAGCTGAAATATATGGTGAGGGACTCACAGACGAATTTGCTCAGATGGCCTAAGAAAACTGGCGAGTGCTTTAATTAGTCCCACTTAATAATATTATATGCTTATTACCCGAGCCACAGGGTTTTAGCAATTCTAGAAGATACTATAAAATAGATGGTGATTGCCTTAAGGACGTTCAAAATGTTTCACACTCTTATCTAAACGTATTTTACCATTAAAGCAAATAAATATTTTTACATTTTGAAGAAACATTTGTCTTTATTTTACATAAACATTTATGCGCTAAGCAAACAAATACTCTGATATATGAATAGAGCATTGGAAAGGCCTCTTTGAGCTCTATAATACAGAATATTTTATAAGATTATTCGAGTTGGACGTATTTCTCCATGGGACCAAAAACGAGTCTCGAAAATGCTTTTGTAACTCGTGAACTAAACAAGGTAAGGTAATTTTGAGTGGCTTAATCGGTGTCCTGGGTCATATTACGTATTGTTTGCAAATCTGATTAAATTTGCACAAAATATAGTTATTGCAGACTTTCTAAAAGGTACCAAAATGACTTTTGAGAAACACCGTTTTTCTGGGGTGTTACAAATTTTGACGTAAAAATTAAACCACTGAAATTTTTTAAAAACTATCCCGGTTTCTCTTTTTTAATAGCCACAGGATAATTTGTGCCAAATATCATCTAAATCCGCCGACCGATGGTTAACGGCTTGGCTCATATCACATGGAATGACCCTATTTTGCTCAACAAATGTATGAAATAAGATACCTTACACCGTAATAAACCAATACCGTTCTGATTTGAATCGCGCATTAATTAATATTAAGGTTTGAATCCGAGCGTACCCCGTCTGCCGCCATTACTGTAATGTTGTAGTATATAAGACTGTCAGTTATCCATGTATTATAGCAATATCACATATTCCTGAACTTTGAAAAGTGTATCAACGCATTCACACTGGGGAAAAACCATTCAAATGTGATCAGTTGGAATATATATTTTAATATTTCCAGTATATCTCTAATAGTAAATATATTTTAATAATTCCACTTTTATAAATTGCTTTAATAAGTTTCTTTACACAGCTCCACTTCTTGTTTTCATTTACCCCTAGTTTATTTTTGCATGTTCATTCTCTACTGGCGTCTCAAGTAGGCAACCACAAGAGGCCCGTGTAATTGTCCATGGTTTCGTGTCGCGTGTTGGGATGGCGTAGCGGTTAGCGCTTTCGCCTCGCAGCAAGAGGATCCCGTGTTCGATCACGGACTGTGGCACCGGGTGAGAATCTCGGTGCAAATCCTTCAGCGTACACTGTTAAAAATAATGGTTTGAATGTAAACCCTAAAGGGGTATTTCATTTTTGTCAGAAAATCCAACCCTAAATGGTTTAAATTCAAACCACCTCCAAATATAATGGTTTAAAAAGATACCATACGTTATAACCAAAATTCTCTTAAGAGTTTAAAATAAAACCCTTTGCGGTCTTATTAAAAACCGTTTCAGGTTAAAATCAAAACCATTTTCACCCAAAACAATTCACCTAATGGCTTTAATTTTTTTTTTCTAAGCTTGGTCTAGGAAGGGATGTCCACACTAAGTCAACTCGCGACTTATTTACAGGTGGGTCCCTTTACAATGCATAGAGGGGTGGTGGCTAGCCCCTATGCCACAGCTAACCTACAGCGCCCTATACTAACTATTACCGTTAACCTCAGCAAGTTTTGATGGAAAGGAGAAACCGGGTTGGACCGCGGAGGAAAACTCCTTTTAACAAGTGGGGAGAGAACTTGCAAACTCTACGCAGAAGGATTTGTTCCCAGATTTTCACCCGGTGCCACAGTCCGGGAACGAACCAGGGATCCTCTTGCTGCGAGGCGAAACCGCTAACCGCTACGCCACCCCATAATTAGGCTTAAAAGTACTCCCTATTGGGTATACTTGTTTTGTGTTCTTAGTCCCTTTTGTTTCTTATTTCAGTCCATTATGGTTTCCCATTTTATTTATTAGACCCCACAACTTCCCAATTTAGTCCATTTACATTCCTTATACATACCCTTTCTTTTAGAAAGCGGGTGTGATTTTAAACCCCATAAAAATTAATTTAAACCCCTTAATTTCATTTAATCCCCTTTAATTTAGTCCCATCAAATTTCATTTTAATCCTTTAATAATCTAAACTGATTTATTAGTCTTAGTTATTACATCTTTTCTTACTGTTACATAACTTTACTCGGAAACGTCAATTTCAAAATGAAATATTTATTAAAAATTCTTAATTGGATGTGTGTAATCCACACTAAGATACAGATTTAATTTTATTCCAAGTCTAAAACCTTTTTGCATTTAGTTTCTAAATTAGAAACTACTTTGCTTAATTTAGTATAATTGAGTCCTAGTAGACACACTTCTATAAAAGCCAGAGTTTTTTGTAGTGTGTGGTTATAAACTATATTAAAAATCCAGAAAGAGGCAAATATAGCGCCAATAGCACTCTCCACATCATCGGCCAGAGCAATTTTATGTCCGTCCACATAAATCTCATACTCTTTGCTGCATACGATCGAACTCCCAGTGTAGACAATTATTGGACCTTTAGAATTGGTTTCAATTTCGCACGGTTTGCAGAACATCCTTTGAACGTTTTCTTTCAACAGATTTGGCAAGAGCAAAATGGTTAATATCTCTTTACCACCTAGGAGAATTTAAACATTAAAAAAATTACAATTCAGCCGCAGGAATGAAAAAACATACCATTATCATTTTTCATCTTTCCACGAATCCCTGCATGACATCGGCTTTTAAACCAAACAAATCTTTTTTGGTTAAATCCCACATTTTCTCCTCGTAGAGGACCATTGATTCTTTCATCTTCTTTAATATGTCAATTTTCGTCAATCTTGAAAATTCAGTTAACACCTACAAAGAGATATATAATAAATTTTGTTGAAATGTCACATTTCAAATTATGAGCGTTGCATACTTGTCGAACATTAAATAGAGCGGGATACTCCATTTTAACTTTTTCTATATCTTCACTTCTGATTAATTTCGTTCTATCTGCGAATGTTTTGTCCATTTTGTTGTTGATTAATACCAAATCGGGTTCTCGCTTTTTCATTTCGCTTTGCATCAATCCCTTCAAATCATCAATGCTTCTCTTATCCTCTAATGATTCTATCGTTTCCTAAAAAAAATTATTAAATAATTGAAAGAGATTTTAATTAATTTACGCAGAAAAGAGAATAAATGTAAATTAAATAACGCATAAAGCCTGAAAATGGATGGATAAAAAATATCATACCTCTATTCGTACAACTATATCGGGAATGTTTGAAGTATCCGCTTTCTTATCCGACTTCCTACCAAATTTTTCTTATATTCTTGTACAGTCGCTATAGAGTCCAATTTCATTCTAAAGTTTTTAAATTTCGATCTCAGCTGTTGGTACCACTTCTCCTAATAAGCATTAAAAAAAGATTAAAATATGTTTACGTCATGCAGATGATATTAAATTTGTAATAATATCTTACATAGCCCTCTCCTGGCCTTTGTTTTAAATGAGGATACTCCCGAATAAGTTTCTGGGCAATGTAAATATGATATGGATATCTAAATAAGTTTAACAGATTAGAAATATTTTGAGGGAGAATGAAATTCAATTAGTTAATATTTGGTTTTCTATAGATTTCTACTTGAAAAATAAATAAGAAAAGTTTCTTTAGGTTTTCCGCGATTCAACTCAAATTTTAAGTATCTCAAAATTTGTGGAAAGGTAAATTCACAATATGGCCATCAATCAAAGCATTATTTGATGTAAAAAGGGCGCTAACTCCTGCGGACCCTTTTTTGCCCGAAGTTTAAATGTAAATAAAATTGTAAACATAATTTTCTTCGGAGTTCATACAACAATTGGTCAAGAAAATATATTCTAAAATAGGAAAATAGAAGACTCATTCTATATTTTTTACAGTTGCTGACTTCATCACAAATTTCCCTGAATTTTTGTAAAAATTGTAATTTTCCATGAGTTTCACTGACATTTTAGTTAGCAATTTATTTCCCTGATATTTTCTGGTTTTCCAGGTTTGTATGAACCCTTTTCTTACTTACATTTCAAATAGAAAATTATTTTACGATATATTTATCTTTTTAATATAGATATATTTATCTTTTTAATATACGTACAATCCAAAACGCTTTATGTAATCACTGAAGATAATACTCAATATCTCTTTGTTCATAGCGATGGCATTTTTTTCTGTCAGTGCTAGGTAGTAGTCTTTATCTTTTATGTTTTCAGGAAAATCGGGAAGCGTGTAATCCAACTCAAATTTTGTCCTAGAACCACTTCCGGTTCCAATAGTTTCTTTGAGGTTTTGTACAACCCTATAGAAATTCACTTATTAGACCTTAATGACGTTAAACTACATAAAAGTTAATACATGAGCATACCAATTTATCATTTTCGGTTCGTTTGCATCTTCTTCTGGATTAACAATCACTAAGTTTTGCTCCGGGATTTCCTTCAAAAATTTGGGAGATATTATAATTAGTTTTATATTTTAGCACAACCCACTCGATCACGCTTTGCTCCACGCGCTATAGAAGCCCGTTCAAAGAGTTTGTTTTCCATGTTAACTCGCGTATCACAAAGGATCGAAGAAGTTGAGGTAAAAATTCTCAGGCGACATTTTAAACACGGCCTTCTATAAGAGGGGACCAGTTTTTGGCCCTAATTTCGATTCTAGTGGTTTAAATTACTTTGAAATTTTAATGAGACATGCAAAATAATGTTTATTAATTTTGTATTAAGTTTCAAAAGTCTTGCTTTCATAATTTTTTTGTTAAAAAATTGAAACGGTAATTAGTAGTAATTGAAACGTTTAACCTTCTATGGGTTAACGGTGATTTCTCCGGCTTCAATGGTTCAAATATCTTGAAATTTTAGTATTTTACAGAGACGTACAATGAAGGGTTTTGAATAAGCGTGCAAATCTTCAAAGGTTTAAGACTAATAGTTTTTCTTCTAAAAATTTATTAGGTTGTGCACACTCAAAAAGAATATTTTAATGAATTTTTAAGAAAATAACTATTTGTCTTAAACTTTTGAAGCTTTGCAAGGTAATTCAGAACCCTTCATTGTAGGCCTCTGTAAAATTGCAAGACATTTGAACCATTGAAACCGAAGAAATACCTTTCATCCCATTGAAGGCTAAACGTTTTAATTACGACTAATTGCCGTTTTAATTTTTTTACAAAAAAACTATGAAAGCAAGACTTTTGAAACTTTACACAATTATAATAAACATTATTTTGCACGTGTCATTAAAATTTCAAGAAATTTTAATCCTTAAAACCGAAAATAAGGGGCAAAAACTGTTTCCCTCCGTTAGAAGGCCATGTTAAAATGTCGCCTGAGAATTTCTACCTCAACTTCTTCCATCCTATGTGATTCGCGGTTTTTGGTCGATTAAACGGGCTTCTATAGCGCGTGGAGCAAAGCGGGATCGAGTGGGCTATGATTTTAGTAAATACAATTAAAGGAAAAGACCAACCAACACAACATTATATCTTAAAAGAACGGCCTTCTTCTAAATATAAAAGGGAAGGTAATTACTTTTAAATAGGAGTCCAATTATTTTTTTTAATATTTTCCCTTTTATATTTAGAAAAAGGCCGTTCTTTTAAGATATAATGTTATGTTGGGTGCACTTTTCCTTTAAAGGTGTAATACTATTTATAAACGTATAAATTATCTATCTCGTGCAGGTGTTGCATGACGTTCCCGCGAATCTTGTCAATTTGGAAATTTAATGTACTTGTGATATTATATAATAATCATGATTCACTAACCATTTCAATGCCGCCATTACCCTCCACTTCAGTTCCATTATTATCCTCCATTTCAGTTCCATTATTATCCTCCATTTCAGTTCCATTATTATCCTCCATTTCATTTCCCTTTAATTTTTTATCCGATGAAATAAGTGAGCATGTTGCATCGTCAATAGGTCGTTTTCTCTAAAAACAAATTAATATTTCAATCTTTGGAATGAAGCAATACATAGTTTTCAGTAAAGGTGGTTTGGAGTTTCCTCATGCAATGTTGCCAGAATAGCTGTTAGTCGAACGCTATCAGTGATTCAGTTCCAGTACAAATCAGTACTTGAGAGATTTCACTCACGCGGAATCTGACAACACTGCAGTGAAGTAAAAGCTACGACAGAGGGAGGAAAGTTTTCTAGCCCCTTTATTGAAAAATATGTGTGAAAATTTCTCTAAATTCGTACCGTCATAACGACTTTTATAACGTTTAAATGTTCTAGAATTGTATCCTCATCAATTTCTACATCCATTGCGAAAGAGGTGTCAAAAATCTGAAATATATGTTTAAATTAGCAAATTTTTGGTTTGCGTCCCTGTTTAATTGAAACCTCAGCTACAAAATTACGTCTTTAAAGGGAGGGAAACTCCGTTACGTAGGGGCGTGTCAACATGCGTTCATCATATTCAGTATAATGACGTTTAAACGAAATCGGTTTCTACGGTAGTAAGCTATTTTAGTAAGCTATTTTTACGGGAGGATATTTTTGAAATAGGCCCGCCCCTACATGACGGTGACGTATGGTGGAATTACCCTCACTTTAAGACGTGGCTATCATTTCTTTCATATTACAAAAAGAATAAATTTATTTGAATCGTTTCACTTGGGATATAAGCTTATAATAATAATAATAATAATAACAATAATAACAATATTTATTTATAACCCAATAAATGTTTAGAAACCAAAACTAGCCATTCTTCAAAAAAGGTGTCACTAACCCTTTAAATCACGAAAAACCTTTCAAATATTAAAAATAGATAGACCAATCCATTATTTCCATAGGAGAAGCCAACACGCAAAGGGAGAGTCATCCATGTAGGGTGTTCTCCCTAGGGCCAAAAATCACCGCTAGAGGCAGTGCGAATTATCTACCTTCCCTAATATATCCATCTTTTCCAAAATATTGTATTTTTAAAAATTATCCGAGAAAAGTTTCAATTATTTCTGACTAAATTGAGAGTGCTGAAGACGAATATCAACTTTACATAAAAATGAAGTTACAAAAATTATGATCTCACCTGATAAGTTACGTTTGGTCCAACGAAGTCTTTAAGGGTTGCGTCATTCCCTAAATGTTCCAAGAAGGTAGCATAAGAACCATCTTTAATTTTAATTTTTTTCCTTCTTTTGTCCAAGCACAGTAGTAAACTAATACCGCCCGAATTCATATTTAAAAACGAAATGAAACCGTAAATATACCTACAAATACGTTCACACGTAAAATAATGCTACCCGAAAAAAACTTGTTCACTTGGTCACGTAGCTCGAAAGAGAATGATGAGCCTCGCCCTCGGACGAATACAATACACGTTCTTTTTGGTAAAAAGAGAATTTAGATAGGGAGTAGAAGCTCTAACCTTCCGCTAAGCGAAATTAAATGGGCCGGAAGCTCTCATGTACCAATTTAGGAGCGACATCATTATTTGCGCTTGTAGAGCGGGGGACCTGCCACTCCTTGGGGTTTATAGTCTCTATGCTGCTAGGATAGCCAGGTCTTTCTCATACAAGTTTTAAGAGTCAACTCAGTCAAGTGACAAAAAAAAAGGGTTTAAAATCATAGTCTCTCTTTTTTTGACCCAGCGGGGCCCCCTTGGTTATTTTCCATTGAGTTTCTCTCCTCGAGTTGCTGTTATTTTCCCTTCTAAGGTGAGGTCCGATGAACTCACTCGCAAACACGTGCACTTATTTTTAGCTACGGAAAACCAACCTATTGAATTCTAGAGTTTAGCGTATCTATTGAATGGGTTTTTTTGGGGGGCTCAGCGAGGATAAAGAGAGACTATTTACATAGTAAAGAAAATATTCAAAAATATAAAGGTTTTCACAATATCATTAGGTGATAAGTTTTTTAAAGGCGATTATTAATTTTAAGAAACAGTGACGATAAAAAATTCCTCATTAACACGCTCTTCGCCAAGCCCCGGGTTTTCTCTCTAATTTTTTATTTTTCGGCATAAAGTTGTTTTTAAGAAAAATATAGATATGTCGGCTTGTCAACTGTTTAGCTGTGTTTTGTGTACTTTTTACCAAAAGACATCACAGGTTTATTAACTCACATGCAAAATAAGCATTCACACAATCCCAACTTCAAAATTACTCGTGGATTAGACGCATGTGGAAGGACCTTCAGATCTATACCAAAGTATTCTCGACACGTGCGTTATAAGCACAACGAGGTTTTCAAGAAACCTAACGTAATTGTTGAGGAAGAAAATGAAAATACTGCTTCTGGAATCGTTTCCAATGAAAATGAAGAGGGATATTTGGAAGAAGGTGAAACCAGAAATGAAAAACAGTTAAAACCCCCGGAAATTAGAGAAACATTACTAAAGATTCTTTTAAAATACAGAGAAATTCACAATTTGCCTATCAGTGTGATTCAGTCTTTAGCTAGTGACATTCTGCTCTTTTGTGAACATATTTTGTGTACAAACAAAGAAAATGTGTTAGAAGTAGTTCGGAGAAAAAACATTGAAATTGATGAAAAAGAGTTGTATACTAAGAATATAGAGGTAAAAGAAGCTTTTGTAAGCCTAAATTCTAATTACAAAATGTCAGCACTTTGCAAATCAGAGTATGGATTAATTGAACCAAGGCAATATACCTTTTCTGAAACATTAGCTAAAAAGAAGAAAGACTATTTTCATTATGTGCCAATCATTCAAGTTATTCAAAAACTCTATTTTTCGGAAACATCAATTGAAAAACACGACACGTTGGATAAAATACCAAGCAATTGCATCGGACACTTCCTTCAAGGAGAAGTTGCCAACAAAATTATAGAAAGTGACCCTAGATTTAATTCAAAAACCCTTTTGATTCAAATTTATCTCAATGAGTTGGAGGTTGTTAACCCATTGGGATCGAAAAGAGGCAAGCACAAAGTAGTAGGATGCTATTTTACAATTTTAAACTTGCAGGCAAAATATCGTTCAAAGTTAAGCACGATATAAATCTAGTCTTTTTGGCTAAAGCCAAACACATTGATAAATATGGATGGAGCGAAGTTTTTGAACCTTTAATTTTCGACTTAAATATTATGAGAGAAGAAGGCATTTCTATCGAAAATCAAGGACTTTTTACAGCTACCGTTGCCTTATTTTCTGGAGATAATCTCGGACTCCATAAATTAGCCGGTATTAATGCTAATTTCAGCAGAGGACGAATTTGTAGATTTTGCATGATCTCTAGAGAAGACGTTTCAACCATAACGAACGAGAACCAATTTCAATTAAGGTCATTGAAACGACATATCTATCACTTAGAAGGTATCGCGAAAGACCCCAATGAAAGAGCGATATATGGCGTAAGGGAAGAAAGCCCTCTTATGAAAATAAACTATTTTGATTTAACGCAACAGCTGCCGCCAGATCCGATGCACGACATATTAGAAGGGGTAATTCCAAGTGTGTTGAAGAACGTTATATGTTATTTAATTACTGAAAAACAACTTTCCCTTGACGACTTCAATAAATGTATCGAAACATTTCGGTTTGGTAAAACTGAATCAAATAGACCAGAAACCCAAAGCCGAAATTCCATAATGGGGGATTCGATCTTAAAAGGGTCGGCCAGCGAAATGTTCACCTTATTTAGACTTTTGCCTTTTATTTTATTTGTTTTTTTACCTCAAGAAGGTGATCCTTACTGGAATGTATATTTAAAACTCAGGGAAATTGTGGATTACATTTTCGCAACACATTTTCATACTTCATTTTTGTCGAATTTTGCGAATTTAATAGAATCATTTTTAAACTAGTTAGTGAAGTTTTAGGACCTCGTGTCATGACTCCAAAATATCACTACTTGGCTCATTATGCTAACGCGTATAAACGATACGGGCCTTTAAGAACATTATCCTGCATGCGCTTTGAAAGCTAGCACAGTTATTTAAAAAAAATTGCAATTATTTCAAATAATTTCATAAATATTACAAAATCTTTAGCGACTCGCCATCAATTTTACCAGTGCTATAATACTTTAAATGAACAATGCAACGGAATTCAAGATACGTCATCTGGAAAGTGTATAACTAAAGACAGCTTGCCATTGAGCTTAAGTGAATTGCTTCAAGAATATGAAGATGGAATGTATTCCGTTTCTAGCGCAACATTAGACAATACTAGTTACAAAATTAATTGTCTGTTAGTGCATAAAGTTATAGGTAACGAGATTAATTCATTTTTAAAAATTAAATATATCTTTTGTGGTAATTGTTCTTTAACATTATGTGGAACCATATTTATTGTTAAGAATTTTTGTAAACATGTACACGCATACGAAGTCGAAAACCCCACTGACGAATGGGTAGTATTAAAAGCGGAGCAAGAATTGCAGTATGAAATGTTGGACATTTATACTGTTAAAGAAAAAATGTATGTAGCTTTACGATCGAAATGTATAAACATTGCAGTTGATTAGATGTTGTAAATAATTCAAATATCTCATTTTCTAAACATCTCTAACTAAAGGTATAAATAAATGGATCTTTTAAAAAGTAAACTTTGTACATTTTCTGTAATAAGGTGCTTTCTTTTTAGTCAGCGCTTATTCCAGAAATAGGAAAATTTTAGGCCGAACGAAAAATTCAAGGTCGAACGGCCAGTAAATATCCATACTATAATTAGAGCTGCAAGGATACGTTTTCATTTCCGACAACAAATCTCTTGTATTACCAACACAAGTGTGCAGTAAAGCTAGATAAGTTAACGGACAAAAGGGTTTAGATAAACCTCGAACGTTCGGGAATGAAAATCGCATTCAAGCCAGTTCAAGGTCGCGGCTGCAGTAGCGCGAATTAGGAAGCTAGGGGGGGAGGCTGCGGTCAGACGAGATTTTTACGAAAATCTCTGCCCTCTATTATCCGCGTATTTAAGAAAAAGAAACTCATTTGATATTAAAATCATTATTAAGTATGCGAAAAATAAATATGAAATAAAATTAGTTTTGGTAGTTAAAAGCATATAAATTAAGTAAAAAATAATCATCCCGAAAATATCATAATTATCTGTGCATGCACACCGCACCGCCATCTATTATGCGTATATTTAACGAAATTGTACATTAATATATAAACTAATTTAATAATATCTAGAAAAATGCAACTATAGGCAAAGGCGTGAAAGACGTATATTTAAATTTTTTTTTTCTAATTTCGTGATGTTATTTTTTTAATTACCATGAAAAGGTTATAAATCCTTTAGGTTCTATGAAAAGGATGAAAACCTTTCATGGAATGTAAATAAACCGTTTCGAGTTTGAAATTATTACAATCCTTTTGTAAACCATACACGGTATGTTTTTAAACACCTTAACGGTTCATAAGATGTTCCGTAAACCCTTTCCAAACCATTATGAAACCATTATTTTTGACAGTGTAGAGTTTGCAAGTTCTCTTCCCGCTTGTTAAATGGAGTTTTCCTCCGCGGTCTAACCCGGTTTCTCCTTTCCATCAAAACTTGCAGTGGTTAACGGAAATAGTTAGTATAGCGCGCTGTAGGTTAGCTGTGGCGTAGGGACTAGCCACCACCCCTCTATGCATTGTAAAGGGACCCACCTGTAAATAAGCCCAAGGCTTAGTGTAGAAATCTCTTCGTAGACAAAGCTTAGATTATTATTACTATATCTGAACTGGCCTCGCAATTAGGCCACTTAAAACGCTTTTTTAAAAGACCATTGTATTACCCCATTTATATTTTCCTGTTTATTCACAAAGGCTAAGCATGCGCCTCTTTTCACGGGTAAAAGACAGTAAAATAGGAATATTATGGAAAAGGCGGTAATTTATGGTTAGTGGGCACAATGTAGCAATTTATACTATTTTCTCCATAAAAGGTTTTGCCTTTCCACGTAAGAGGGAATACTACTATTTTTACTTCTATCCTACTAAAACATTTCCCATTATAAATAGGAAAGAGTCTTAATATTATTATACAAAAAAGGACTTGGTTTGCCCAAGCCTAAAAAACAAAACGATAAGAGTTTTTTCCAGTTGACTGAAGCGCGGATATTTTATTTTTCTACATAATTTTAAAGACAATCCGTATTTTACTACTCTTTAGAATTTAATTCAATCTCCTGATTTTACTGGTAATAGATTTATTTCCTATAAATTAATTGAAATAAAAAATTACTTATCTCAGATTTTTCAACAATTCCATTTTCGTAAAATTTTATCATGAAAAATCTGAGATAAGTAATTTTTTATTTCAATTAATTTATAGGAAATAAATCTATTACCAGTAAAATCAGGAGATTGAATTAAATTCTAAAGAGTAGTAAAATACGGATTGTCTTTAAAATTATGTAGAAAAATAAAATATCCGCGCTTCAGTCAACTGGAAAAAACTCTTATCGTTTTGTTTTTTAGGCTTGGGCAAACCAAGTCCTTTTTTATATAATATCTGTTCCTTCAGTCTGCATTTGTATTAATCTATTACAAAACAATTTATTGCCTGAAATGCGAAATTTTTCACTTCTAGGACGAGGTTAAAAATGGTTCTACACTTCTACTAATTCTTATAAGATACGGCTCACAATTCGTTTTAGAACCCGAGCTTTATAGTCAACTTCAAAACCTACATCCTGCCACGATTTTTAGACTATCAAATCCGTATCTTTTACAGTCCACTCTACGATTACAATTGTCCATGACATTGCGTTCACTGCCCTTGTACGTTTACAGTGAGTGGCACCGTGGCCAGTTATTTTAATTAAAATACCTAGGCCACAGGTCCAGTTTTAAAAAAATCCTTATTTCCAACACTGATCCATCTATCCTTATGCCTTACTGAAGGCTACAGTGAAATATCCATGAAGCGTGAGCTTCTATTATAAATCCATGGCCTAAGTAAGGCAACTTAAGCCTTGGTCGAAACTAACATCTAAAATATAAATTAAAAAGGTATCTTAAGTATAGAATTTCAACCGAGACACATAATTAAACGAAAAATAGACCCGCCAGAGAAATTTTTAATAAATATGGTGTTATATTTATTGAAAAATATCAAGTTAAAGTTTCAAGGCGGTGAAATGGCAAATTAGCGTCGTCTACTGTAGAGTAATGAACAATTAGCGTCGTCTGCTGTAGAATAATCTTTTGAGGTACTTACATTTTTAATTAAATTAACATACTTAGACTTAATGAATTTTTATGAAACTTGAAAAAGGCACACCTTGAATAGTTACTTGTTAATTTGAAAGTATTCCGAAACGTAACTTCGCTTTAGTTTTTAAATAATTCGATGTACAGGAGCACCAAAAACCCCATGTTATTCCTATGGGGAAATCGGCGAAAATCTGTGAATTTTCATTTAACATTACGGGAGGGTGTGGGATCTTATCTAGAAGGGCCTACCGGCCCTCTAGAATAGGCTTAGTTTTCACAATATAAGGGTTAAGAAACTATTTTTTTATTTAGGCCATTTGAACTTTGATTTTTGTCTTTTGTTATATTCTAAAAATTTATTGTGTTCAGACGGTTCGCGACTTAAGGTCGCCACTTAATGGCACCAGACTATTTGCGTCTTAAAGTTGCCACTTAACGGTACCAGACTATTTGCGTCTCAGTGTCGCCATTTAATGGCATCGGGAATACTATTCACCAATTGCTCTCTCGGGTCGCCTTTGAGCCCAAGAAATAGCTCTCTCGTGCGTAACCTTCGTCCTTACCTGAGTTCGGCGAACTTATAGAAATCAGACAGTGTCCCGCTACCTGATTGGTTCAGGAGAAAAGACCCGCGAAAACGACAATCAAGGGACATGCTCCAAAAAGAAAAAGAAGACACACTTTGGAAGGGGAACTGGACCACGAAGGAAGCATGGTGCTCACCGCTTCAAAGAGGGACAATCAGGCTCGATTGCCGTCTTTGGATCCGTCAGTAAAAATTTCGCAGCCAGTAGATGTTGGAGGATCGCGTGTAAATGTTAGTTTTGTTCTATGGATCTACCATATGTCAATTGGGTACTCATAAGGGCCACCGGGAATATCAATAAAAAAGTGGCTAGCAGTAACCCGGGCACTGTACGAAAGGGAAATGGCTGCTTCAAAGCTCGTCATGAGGTCAATAGGTTCTGTGTAAGTGCTTCATGCGACATAGTGCGGTAAGCGTGTGTGACACGCAAATGAGCCACTAATTGAAAGCAATTAGAGTTCCTTCCAACTAAGACCATTAACAACCCCCGGGACTTGCAACGCAAGGTTTTTACTTTTCGTCGTTTTCGGTTACGCACAATCCTAGCGACCCTTGCGGTATATTTTGCACACTTTTAGGGGGTACCGTATTTCCAGTTTACAGGTTCCTCTTTGCTATTTAAAAATGGCGGATCACGAAGGTGTAAACGAGAATGAAAATGTTAACGTGTACATATTTTGTTAACTACCAGATTGCAGATAAATTCGTTTTAGCACAGGACTCGAGATTCACCATGTTGCTCTTGCAAACATAGCAAGGCTATGAGACAACAAAGTGATTTTCTTTTTCACCCACTTCATGTGTGAGAGAAAGCCAAGATGACGATCTAAAACACTACCTAAATATATACGTTCATCACCATGTGTGAAGGAGATGCCATCTAACTTAAAGATAGGGTAACCAGGGACTGTTTGTTTTCTCTTAAATTTAAGAGTCTTAAGGCATGTTTTCTCTTAAATTTGGGAGTCTTAAGGCATGTTTTCTCTTAAATTTGGGAGTTTTAAGGAATGAAATATATTGATCCATTCAACGACACGGCCCCGGAAACGGAATCAAGCAGATCCTTGCTTATATAGAAGATTAGAGAGAGACCATACTTGGACTATATCCCCCACTACGTCGATGATATGATAGTCGCTAGTAAATGTAACTCAGTCACGGACACCCTCGCACAAAGATTAATTAACCATTTCAAACTTAAAGACCTGTGACCAGTTTGATATTACCTCGGAATCCAAATCGAGCGTGCAGAAGATGGCAGTTTTTTCAATCACCAATCATTCAAGATCAAGCACATGCTCGACGATTTTAATATGAATCATGCCAAGCCTTCAAAAATACCGATGGATTTAGCGTATCAGAAATTAGACGGCGAAGAAGATCAGATGCCAAACAATACGCTATACCGAAACGCTATGGGAGTGCTTTTACATATTTCTACTGTGTTAAGACCGAATATCACATGCACCGTAGGCATACTTTGCAGAAGAGTATCCAACCCACGAGAACGAGACTGGATCGCAGCTAAGAGTTATGCGGTATCGAAAAGGGACTATAGATTTCATGCTCAAACTCTCATCCAAGTCGAAACCAGAATTAACAGGAGATGTCGATGCCGATTATGCAGGTGACCAAGCAAATGGAAATCTACCAGTGGATATCTATTCCAGTTGGGTGACTGTCGCCATATCGTCTACCGAAGCAGAGTATGTCGCCGCAGCCCATGCCACTCAGGAAATCATTTCGTTACGTCAACTACAAAAGGACATGGGTCGCCCTCCATCAGAACAAACGATATTGTGTGAGGATGATCAAGGGTGTATCAAGTTAACCTTGTCCGAAAGAGTTAACAACCGAACCAAGCACATCAACGTGAAATATCACTTACTTCGTGAGATGCAAAAGAAACGAACAATTAGTATCCAGTATTGTCCTACGGAAGAAATGACTGCTGACGCCTTGACCAAACCTATACTTGCGATGAAGCTAACCATCTGATGATCAAAGTGGGTTTCACCGGACGTTGTCGAGAAGGGGTGTTGGAGATAAGCGACAGCGCCTTAAAAAAACGAAGCCTGCTAAACAACCTCTTTGATCTATTTTAAATTATGTTATTTTTTACTATTACCAGAAAAAATATAAGAAACCTCCCTACGGGAGGGAAGTATACAAGGCGCCATAGGCATAACGTTAAAACACGCGAGACATCCTCGAACCGCCAAATACTATATAAAAGCGCTTCAAACTAGTGTAGTCTGCTTAGCCGTCTGTCGTAAAGAAATAGAAGATTCCTGATTTTGTTAATGAACATTCACATACGGTAATTTCGGAACGAAAATCTAGTTTGTTGTGAAGCCAAGAAGAAGATGAAAATTATGAATACAGGAACAAAATTTCGAGATGGATAAAAACATCAATTTAAAATCTATATATGTATAGTGTTAGTCACATACCTTGGCAAGGTAAGGGTTTAATTCAAATTTTATGCAAAGACCTATTAAAATCCTATAATCGAGTCACTGCCTCTTTATTAATGATTGATTATCATCAAAATCTTAAAATGCTGCATGAATTATTTCATTGGAAAAATTCAAAATTACAATGAGTCTGTGAAATTGACTTAACTTAAGCAGCCGACGCAATCGCGAGATCAGAGAATGTATTCCTACGCTCTACGCGGCCCTATTTTTTAAACTTTGTTTACGGCCGTATAAGTGCGCGGGGACATTCGCGGTTCGAGGATGTATCGGGAAAAATTCGCCTTTGTATACTTTCCTCCCGAAGGGAGGTTTCTTATATTACTTTTGCTATTACTATATAAAGCCTGTTATCACTAAAATCAATGTTCACAATAAAATCCGTTATCAGTTTTGAAACCCGGTTTAGTTTCTTTGATTGTCATTGCGCTTATCTACAGTAATCTAACAGATCATGGCATCACTACGGCGGTGCAAGCTGTTCTTTTTTAAAATGTGAAAATTCTCAAAGAAAATCTGACAAGAGTATTTCATTTTTCAACTGTCCAAAAGATATATTAAGGTCAATAAAGTTATATTATTATCGATCTTAGTCACAACCGAAAATTAAGGGGAACAGATTTTACCTAAGCCTTGGTTACAGGTTTAAGGAATGGTGGTTTCAATTGGGAAGAGATGATTTGAAGGGAAAGGAAGAACACGTTTTCCGGAAAAAATATAAACTTTGTAGCACCCATTTTAAAAAGAACCAATGTTTAACATTAAAGCCAAGGTATTTTAGACCGAGACATAAGTTATTTTCTTAAGCACTTTTATTATTTGTGTTAACTATTATCTTATAGACCTAGATTAGTTTGGAACGCTATCCCAAATAGATTTGATGCAAGTGAAGCCCTACAAAATGCTAGTGCAGTATCGCCACTTCAAACTCGCAGCCCTGACGGTATGATATGATAGACAATATTGAAAAGCAATTGATAATTTTAATAATGGGGTAACAGATTTTACAGCATTATTGCATACAAATTTAAAACTCCTCCGGAACAACAAACCCTAGAAATGGAAAATAAGCATAGTGGTAATTTATTTTTTAAAGCATGCATTGGTTCTCAAGGATTGTGCTAACAAAGTGAACAATAACACGTTTATCAGATGATAAACTTAGTCAAACTCAAACACCAGTAATGAGCGGACAAAGAAAAGAGTTTCGAAATATATGTTGTAGGCCTAGTCATAGACGAAAACTGATTTTCGGTAGTGGTAAAATGTTATTCTGGAGTTTCTACAATACTTTTGTTTTACATAAGGTAATTTAGTATTTTTAACCAGGTTTTAATACAAGTCAAATTCCACTGAAACAATGACCTATACGAAATGAAAGTTTAAAAATTGAGCTTACCCGAAAAAGGCCAAGAATTAAGGGGAGATCTTTATTTCTAACTTCTCCAAAAACCAAAACTAATTTAAGTAGAGTATCGAAATTAATTCAGGCGAAGCCAGAGACTAAAAGCCTTTGTTGTAATTCGAGTCGTCAGGGAAATTATTTAGACGTTAGTTTAATTGTAAAAACTAGAAAATGAGTTAAATTTATTGAGCTAAAATTGGTTACATGTTTACAGCTCGGTGGCTAGTACAAGAGTGATATTTTTAGAGAGGGTCAAAGTAAAAAGTCCTCTCTTCTTTCAAAAAGGGGGGAGGCACTCCTATTTTTAGGTAAAAGTATTCGAAAAAGGTTAACAAGCGCGAACTTTTAGGGTTAGATAGTGATCTAAAAAAAGGGGAATGGCTCCATACTGGGTGGTCGGTTTATCAGTTCAATAACAAAAAACAAGTCGTCGCGATACCTTCAAACTAAACGAGTCGTCGCGATACATTAAAATAAAACAAATCTCAACATCATCCCCGCGCAATGACATTGTCATTCATGTTTCTAGTCATTAACTTCTAAGTTGCAAAGCAACTGAACTGGCCTTTTTATGATGTTTCCGTTCGTGGATTTTAACGAGCATGATCTAATGAGACCATCACGTCCTCGAAATACTTCAGTTATTTTTCCCATCTTCCACATGGATCTTGGCCTAACATCTTCTGTGATTTAAACCACGTCATTCACTTCGAATTCTTTGGTTCCCTTAATGAACTGACTGCGATGGGCTGAACGCAACTCAAGTAGATACTCCTTCCTCCATCTTCTCCAAAAGGAGTCTAATAGAGTCTGTCTATAGAGCAGTCTTTTCTTCAAGTCGTTTTTCTTGAGTTGAACTTTCGTAAAGGTCCTCGGTGGTAGTAACGTGACCTTTCTTCCGGTAAGAAAGTCCGAAGGAGCTAACGGAACTGGTTCGTCTTTGTCATTCATGACGTAAGAGAGGGGGCGGGAGTTCAAAACGGCTTCTGTCTCACTTAGAGTAGTTTGGAACTCTTCGAAGCTTAAAGAAGTTTTTCCCAAATTTTTACGCAATGCCGTCTTCACTGTTCTAACAAGCCTTTCCCAGTATCCACCCCACCAACTGGCTCTTTCAATTATGTAGGTCCACTTTATTCCTTCTTGACCAACATAATTTTGTACGGGTGGTTCTTTAGTTAGCTTAAACAATTCTTCCAAATCCTTCTCGGCCCTTTTAAAGGTCTTTGCGTTATCTGATTGAATTTCAGAGCAGATTCCTCTTCTCGCAAAAAATCTTCTTAGAGCTAGGAGAAACTTGTCTGTCGTCAGGTCTGTAACGAGTTCTAGGTGAATAGCCCTTGTTGTACTACAGGTGAATAGAGCTATGTAAGCCTTCTTTGATTCTTTTTCAATTTCGACGTAAACTGGGCCCGCGAAGTCAATCCCTGTGACGTCAAATGGTCTTGATTCTAGCATTCTTTCTTTAGGCAAAGGTGCTGTAGCTACAATAGGAGGCTTGGCGTTATACCTTTTGCATGTCATGCATTTCTTTAGAATAGATTTGGCCACTTGACGACCTCTGATCACCCAAAATGTTTCTCTAAGATGAGTTAAAGTTGCAGATAGACCTCCATGCATTGACTTCTCGTGGTGATACAAGATCTGTAGTTTTGCGAAATAATGTTTTTCTGGAATTATATAGGGATGTCTTTCGGCATAAGAGAATTCTGCTAATTTTAATCTTCCACCAAATCTTAGTGCTCCCTCTTCGTCAAGGAATGGAGAGAGGTCGTAGAGCTTGGATTCTTTCGGTACAATTTTCTTAGGTTCAAGAATCTTCAATTCAGGACCGAAAGCTTCGGCTTGTGATCGCTTGATCCAATACAACTCGGCCTTTCTAAGTTCATCACTATCGAGTGATGTTTCTTTCTTCTTTTCATTTCCTTTCTTGCAGTTTTCTATAAATCTCATAATCCAAGCAGTAATGCGAATTACCCGTGAAAGTTTGCTCTTGTCTTCAAGGTTGAAAAGAGGCTCGTGGATTTCCATGACGCATGGACTTTGAATTATTTCATCAAATTTCGGTCGGAGTTCTTCGTTGACGATTTCAAAGTTTTCTGTTACTTCTGATGGCTTGGGTAATTCAACTTCTGTTCTTAAGAATTCTGGACCAGTCCACCAACTCGTATTTTGGAGTAGGTCCTGTAACTTCATTCCTCTAGTTAGGAAATCTGCCGGATTGTACCTTCCGGGGCAATGTTTCCAAGTCCTTGGTTCAGAGCCTTGCTGAATTTCACGAACTCGGTTCGCTACAAAAGGTTTCCATCTATTGGCGCTTCCTTGAATCCAATTCAGGGTGATGGTTGAATCAGTCCAGTAAAACGTTCTTGGGTTAAGTTTGGAAAAGTATTCTTTAGTGTGGTTCATTAAGCGAACAGCAATCACCGCTCCCATTAATTCAAGGCGTGGTAGCGTTATCTTCTTCAGGGGTCCTACTCGTGTTTTGCTGGTTACGAGTATCGTTCGGATCTTTTCGTTCTTCGTTTTAAATCTTAGGTAGAGAGCAGCTCCGTAAGCCTTCTCACTGCTGTCAGAGAAACAATGTAGTTCTACGTTCCTTATGATTCCGTCTTCAGCTTCTTCAAAGTAATATCTTGGAATGTATACCTCATTTAAGGCAGGTAGTTCTTCACACCACTTGTTCCATTTCTCTTGGATATCTGAAGGTAGACTCTCATCCCAGTCTGTACCTCTTTCCCAGATTTCTTGGAAAAGGCATTTTACGCGAATGATAAAAGGGGCCAAATATCCAACAGGGTCAAATATTCTTGAAGAAGCCTTTAATACAAATCTTTTCGTGTCCTTTCTTTCTTCAAGGAAGTTAAGAAGATCCGTAGCGTCAAACTGGATGACATCTTGTTCAGGGTTCCATTTT
The DNA here is from genome assembly GCA_019434445.1 of Phalangium opilio. Taxonomy (NCBI): domain Eukaryota; kingdom Metazoa; phylum Arthropoda; class Arachnida; order Opiliones; family Phalangiidae; genus Phalangium; species Phalangium opilio. The sequence continues at coordinate 3,495 of JAEQBA010003501.1, read as the reverse complement.
ATTCCCAAAACCTTCAATAGAGAAAATCCATCTTGATGTTCTGTTAATTCTTCCTTTTCTTTCATTGTTTCATCCCAATTTTCTCTTAATTCGCTAGAATTAGTCTTCCATTTGCGGAGATTCATGTTGGCTTCCATCATAATTTCTTTAGAGTCCCGCGTAATTTCAAGGGCCTTTCTCACATCATCTTCACCCCCAGTCAAATCGTCTACATACAGAAAATGTAACAAGAGCTCGTAGACCTCAGGGTGCGTGTTCTTGTACTTTTCAATATGATGTCTAATTGTTGCAGCGAGGAGAAAGGGACTTGGAGAAACGCCAAATAAGACTCTCGTCATTCTCAAAACCAATGGCTCAGTTGCTTCTTGGGGGTTTTCTGTCCAAAGAAATCTGACCACGTCTCTATCCGATTCCGCCAGGCTAACTTGCAAAAATGCCTTTTCGATGTCGGCAGTGAAAGCAACCTTTTTCATCCTGAATGTGATCAACTGCTTCAATAGATCCGTGTTCATGGTTGGACCGGTATAGAGACATTCATTAAGAGAGGGGTGTCCTTCTTCTTTCGCAGAACCGTCAAATACTACTCTTAATTTCGTACTCGTTCTTTGCTTGTCAATGATTGGATGATGCGGCAAGTAGAATACTTTGTTTGTGGAATCTGGCATCAATACTTTCTCGGCGATTCCTTGTCTTAGATAATCGTTTATGACCTTCGAATATTCTAAGTATAGCTCTGGATTCTTAATGAATCTTTTCTTCAAACTTTCGAAACGCTTTCTGGCATTGCCATAATTTGTTGAGGAAAGTTCCTTTTCTTCTCTCCACGGGAGGTTTACCTCGTACCGATTATTTTCAAACTTGATTGTAGATTTAAATAATTCGATTGCTTTCCCTTCTTCAGTGGATTCCAGCGAATCTGTCTGGTCAGATATTCCAATCGCGTCCAGTTCCCATAATTTTTTCAACTGTTGTGAAGCTAGTTCTTCTTCAGTCTCTAGAGACGTAACAGAAAGAACTGTTACGGAATTAACGGCAATCTCTTTATCCGAGCCTTCAGAAAATCCGTGGACAGTCCATCCAAAAATTGTTTCTACCGCTGCTAGTCTTTGTGTTAAAAATTCCATTCTTCCGGTGACTACCTTCCAATAATATTCGCTTCCTATGAGAAGATCTATTTCTTTCGATTCTAAATTTTCGTCCGCCAATTTTAATCCTCGATTGTTCATTTCTTCTTGTAGTATTAAGCTAGGAATTTGCAGCGTGCCAGAGCATAGCTTAGGAGATTCTAGGGCTTCTATTGTTAATTCATTTTCTGTTTCGAGGTCCTTTAAGGTTAACCTGACTCGTCTTCGTTTAACTATAGTAGGAATGGTCGATTCAAAGGCGAATATTTTCACGTTTTCTATTCCCATAGTTGGCAGGTTCAATTTTCTTGAAACGTCTTCGCGTATAAACGTACGCTGGCTACCGTCATCAAGAAAAAGTCGAATATTCATGGATGAATCTTCATGAATAGCAAGAACACCTGCAGTTTTCAGGTAAACCACTTCTTCCCTTCCTTCTCGAGCGAGAGGGGCGCAGTTTTGGCTTATTGTTTGTTCTGCTTCCCTCTCCTTGCCTTTGTCCGGAAACTTCATTTCACAAACCGAGACTTCGTGTCTCTTTTGGCATAGTGGACAGCTCAATTCGGCCTTACAATCTCTCGCTCTATGTCTGTACTGCATGCATATAAAGCAACGTGCTTTTCTTCTCAAAATATCCTTTCGTTCGGTAGCGCTGTATGACGTACAATCCTTGGTCTTGTGGGTAGTTTTTTCACAAAAAATGCATTCTAGTTCTGGATTTACCTCTACATCCTTGGAGGCGTTTACGTGTAGCACCGCTGCGGTAGGTATTTTCATCCTTGGCGCGTTTTCTTGTTTGAAATTTCTGGCTTTAAAACGGTCCTGGTGACTGTTTTGTGGAAACTGGGGTTTCTTGGGTTGCAAACTTTTCCATGATCCTGTCAGAATAGCGTGCCTTTCTTTTCCTTCTATTTCTTGTCTAACAAATTCCAGAATTTCCTCTCCTCCATAATCATCATCATCTGGATGTTTTCTATCAAATTCGTAAGACATTTCGTCGGGTATAAGGGTTCTTAACAGCGGCATGAACATGACGTCATACGAGCTTAGCGGAACCCCCATAGTTTCTAGACTACGAATTTGAACTTCTATCCGATCGTACAATTTCCTGAGTCCTTTAATATCATTCATATCCTTGACTGGGTTTTCACTCAAGAGATTTTTCATGTGAGCACTCTTGATAATCCTTGTTCTCCCAAATCTATTCTTGAGTTTATCTACTGCTTTCTTATAATTAGCAGAGGTTAAGGAGAAACCAGCTATTGAGCCTGCGGCTTCTCCTCCAACGTATGACCTTAAGTATCCAAACTTAGTGACGTCATCTTCTGCAGTGTTGTGGATGGCCATTTCAAATTGGGACCAAAATCCATTCCACTGACTTGGATCTCCCATAAATTTTCAATAACCAATTTAGGTAGCTTAATGGATGGGGTTCTTCTTTCTTGACTATGAACGGAACCGTTTCCATTTGCGGAAGGGTTGATCGATGCATAATCAAGTGTAGGAAGTCTTCTACTTTCTATAAATTCAGTCAATAAACATTTTACTCTTACTATTCCTTCTCTGTAATTTTCAGCATTTTCCATTTCCTGGTTCAAGGTTTCTTCGTCTTCGGATAAGTTTATAATTTCTTCGTCTAATCCGAATAACAGTTTTTCTTTAGCACTTAACTGTTCATAGTGAACCTTCATGTTGGAAACTGTGGTCGATGGTGAATTTACTTCTCTTTCTATCTTGTTAATTAGCGTTGTGGTCATTCGTCTTAAAGTGGTTCTCTTTTGTTTCATCATTCGTAATCCAGTATCGTCGTCTATTTCGTCTGCCATGTCGTCGATTCTTCTAGCGTAATTTCACAATCACCTTAATTGTTCCTTGTAATTTCAGTCTTTCGTCTTTCTTCGTTTCGGGTCGTTTCGGGAACAATAAAGATTTCATCGGGAAATTTCACTCATTTTAATTAAATCTAACTATTATCTAAAGGGTTTCCCGGGTTTCGGCACCATGTTGTAATTCGAGTCGTCAGGGAAATTATTTAGACGTTAGTTTAATTGTAAAAACTAGAAAATGAGTTAAATTTATTGAGCTAAAATTGGTTACATGTTTACAGCTCGGTGGCTAGTTCAAGAGTGATATTTTTAGAGAGGGTCAAAGTAAAAAGTCCTCTCTTCTTTCAAAAAGGGGGGGAGGCACTCCTATTTTTAGGTAAAAGTATTCAAAAAAGGTTAACAAGCGCGAACTTTAGGGTTAGATAGTGATCTAAAAAAAGGGGAATGGCTCCATACTGGGTGGTCGGTTTATCAGCAATAACAAAAAAAAGTCGTCGCGATACCTTCAAACTAAACAAGTCGTCGCGATACATTAAAATAAACAA
>JAEQBA010003500.1:0-25260 GCA_019434445.1 Phalangium opilio | reverse complement strand
ATTTGAAATATTCTGCTGACTCCCTAAAAAGAGCAAACAATTTGTAGTCATAGATTATAAAGGTTGGCAGGAAAGTCCAGAGAGTCACGTACCGTTTACAATGTGGAAAGATTTGGATCTGACCGCGTGTTTTGAGCGGGCTCTGATGAGCCATACACTGCAAGCACTGATAATTGCAAAATTTTATAACTAAGAAAATTTTGGAAGGGGCGGGCTTTAGTGTGCCCTCCTTCGCATAACTCGTTTAGAATGGAGTGGTTTATGTATTAATTCCGAAGGAAAAGATTATAAATATCATTGGTACTGAGACGTTTTCCTTTTTATAGAATCTTTACCCTAACCTTGGTTATGCCTATACAGGGTGGAAGATATCAGACCAACAGCTACCTTTGTGGACGACCCTCAAAACTGCCGAAAGATACCGTGAATATACTACATTTAGACCTATAAAACAGGGTGTAAATAACAACGTCTTGGGATTCACATCATTTTATTAAAGTAAGAAAGTACAAACGTGATAATGGGAGTATGTCTGAATGCTACACACATTGAATTGTCATAGCCCTACACTTTAGCCTATGAACTTAGGCCGCACACTGAAACGTACAGTACAATCTCTTTGCTAACATATCAGCGTAGATGTTCAATGTGTCTTCCATCGTTGGTTACGACACCTTTACCATCAACTGCGATGGAAGGTAAATGTGTGACTTGGCATTCATGGGTACCGACTTAACGGATCCTTCTTCTTCGATGAGAACATTACTGGTGGATCGTACTTGGACGTCCTGTGTCACGAGTTTAGTGAAGCGATAGACGCATTATCATTAGTAGTAATTCGTGAGCTTTGCCACCACATTGGGCGGTCAGTGTTCGTTAATGGTTGTTAGATAGGTATAGGTGGACCAATTCCGTGGTCAGCAAGGTCTCCTGGCCTTACCCCACTTGATGTCTTCCTATGGGGTATGTTATGGGAATATCGTAGTATTAACGTTGTTAAATAAGGCTGCTTGGGAAGTCATGAAGTCACGTAGTTCCGATGCTGGTAGCCTTCAGACATGTTCCATATTAAACCATCTCTTTTGCTTACAATGCTACGTTTTTATTTTCACCCTGTGTATAATATTTTTCCAGTCTATGAAAGTAGCGCTACCTACTAAAAGAAACCACAAGGGACAAACGTTGCTCCTATTCTTAAGTAAACGCCATTATTTTATTAATTAGTCCGTGCAATATAAATTCTCTTTTCATATTTTATCGAATATCCGTCTTCTTAGCAAATTGTAACCGTTGAAAAACTTCAAGTGGTGCAAACTTGAAGGATAATTGTCAAGCCACTAACATTTATAACTATGTCCGTCAAGGTGCTTACATGTAGTGAACACCGATACGAAATCCCTTCAAAATAATTTCATGATAAAATGTTTTCGGAAAATGGAATTGTTCTTGAAAAAGCGTAGATATGCAATTTTTGAGTAAATTTAGAGGGAATAACCGATTAACAGTAAAATCAGTTGATAGAAATAAATTGTGATTAAGGATTAATTAATAATAATAATTAAAGAAAATTGCAATATCTGGAACTTCAGTCAATTGATAAACCTCACACGTGGTAGTTAATCGTTTGTTTTACGGCCTTGGTTCAAACCAAGACATTTTTGTATAATATCTGTCACTTCAGTCTTAAGGCGGTAGTTAACTCTTAACAGACTGAAATGTTTGGTTTCGTTTTTGATTCTTGCCGAACTTTATCTATATTACCCTAAACTTTAGGATTTCACGCCTATTAAAGTACTTTAATTAAAATTTAAATTAATTTAAGCGTGAAATAGAAAACATTTGGCTTTACCAACGGCTTGGGTAGTTTTAATCTTATTTAAATAGTTTATTTAAAAGTTATTTCAGTTTTTTATCCAAAAAATGTATATTTTGGTTTAATTTCGCTTTAATTACACTTAATTAAGTTTAGATTAAAGCTGGATTGTGTTTCGGCAGTGTTCAATTAGGTTATATAAAAGAGTTTGAATAAATAATTTGACCTTAATTGTAATGTTTAGAGGAGTGTTTCATAAATTCCAACACATTGCGTTCATTTTTATCATACCCTTGCTAAATTTGCGGTAACGGAAAGAACATCTATGAAATAAGTTAATGAATGATCCTATTCAATAGTTTGGCTTTTATGTCAGTAATTACATCAAATGCGTAAATAATTCATAGCAATTTAGACAAATAAACAAAGGGCAATATGGACTGTGGAAATAGCGTGTAACCGATTGGCGAACAGCGTAACTCTTTGACTCCCACGTGGTTACGTCGGAAAAATCTCCGCTGATGTAAACATGAAAATTATTTCACTAATAAAATTACATAACGACACTGTCCTCCTGGATTAACCAGCACCACTGTTACTTTTATTTATGGATTAAACAATCCACTGTTGGTAACAAATAGTTTAAAAAATGATTACGTAACATCATTAGGATTAAAAATTGCGTTAACGAATGTTGATGCGTTGGTTGATTTTCAGGAATTATATCACACACCTTCAAATTAGTAGAATTTTAGTGAGATTAACAAATAATGAAACCCTGTATACCTCATATGGGAATGTTGAATTAACTGAGCTAACGTAAACAGTGACCACTCGTTTAACTTCCCTAGCGAAAACACATTTAAACTTTTTGTCATCATTCCAGTAGTATTTTGAAGTTTTCTAACTTTTCACAAGGTGAAAACACTCTATTTCAAGTATCAACACGTTAAGAAATTGAATAGATATAACATTTTTACTTCAAATTGGAAGGGCCAGTAAATCAGGTAAAATCTAGGATGTGTTTCTAGCAGGAAACGAAGCAGACTACAGAATTCCAAAAAGGAGCTGGAAATTAGCTTTTTCAGGAGTAAATAACGAAAGGAGTTAGAGACGCTAGCTTCCGTAGTGTAGAATACAGTGGGACTTTCAAACGTAGACACAGAAAAGAGAAAACGCCTCGGTTGCGCCGCCTATAATTCAAAATAAGTATGATATTTTGCAACCAATAGCGTGGCAGCAAAGATTCGAAAGGCATGCTGGGATATCGATTTTCTCCTGTCTGCTAGTGTTCGTCTGCTTACGACTGAGTGACAATTAGGGTTAGAGTAAAGTTTATTCATTAAGGTGCACTTGAATTAGAAACATGCAACTTTAAAGTTGGTAAATTCCTTATTCGATAATGAAATGGAATAAATGTCGTTTTTGCATCCTTCAATACAGTTTAGTTGTTTTTAATTTCTTTAGTTACAGATACAGTCGAGGATCCTGATCCCAGAGTTCCCACTAAGCCTTGGCTCACTGGGCCGACTCTGTAACCGCGCACTTACGGCAAAACAAGTTTGATCACATTTGAGGATTTCCCCGGCTTCAAATTGCAAATTGTTGACTTATCTTTCTCCTTTAAATCGCTGTTTAATTATATTGGGTTGATTTATGAGTCGACTTCACAACATCGACACCCGCCATTTTACTTTACCCAGAATACCTTGCGGTGCGAGATTTTAAGGCAAAACTTTTAAGATTCTGCTCTTATTTACAATACAATTCCAAAGATGGCATTACGTTAGTTACAAATTCTATGACGTTTCAAGGTCCCACTGTATTCTACACTACGGAAGCTAGCGTCTCTAACTCCTTTCGTTATTTACCCCTGGCTTTTTTAATAATCTTTAAAGAGGAATGACAGTATGACACTTTAAAGACTATATTACAGTCTTTACAGAGACTTTCTAAGCCTTGGCCGTAGAGAACGTCGAAAAACGTATTTCAAACGATATAAAAACCTCTATTAACTGTAATTATTTACCTGAATTACTTTTTAGACGAACATTCGACCTGATAACAAAGTATTTGTTTCTAAGGGTGTTATAGTTAGTTAGAAAATCCAAATAAAGTTGTTCAAGCTCGGAAAATGCTAAACAAGCGTCGACTGCTCAAAAACAAGTTCTTAAGATCATAGCCTCTGGATCACGCGACTCGCGGACGCAGGCTGCTCGCGCTATAGGTTCAACTTCCACAGAATGAAGCAAACTGAAAATGTCAACTTAACTTGTTATCAGGCACAAAGCTAGGCCCTCCCTTGTTCTCAATCTGCTTGAAAATTGAAGAAATGGGTATCAGCGCGCCTAACAGGTTAACCTGATGTTTAACTCAAGAGCCGTACTTCCGTAATTAACTAAAATTAACATACTTAGACTTATTTTTTTCTGGTTAGACTAGCCGATCGCACACCCTGAATACTTAATTGTTAAATTAAGAGTATTCCGAAAAGTAACTTCGCTCTAGTTTTTCAGTTAGAGGTGGTTAAATATCACGAAAAACCCCATGTTAATCTCCATAGGAAAATTGGTAAAAGCATGTGAATTTTGCTTTAACGTTACAAAAGAGTATCAAGTCATATCTACAAGGGCCTACCGGCCCTGTAGAATTTGTTAACCCCGAATCTGCCTTTTCGTTCGGCCTTCCTTGGTTCTCAGGACTGTTATTGTTTGAAAATTTAATGATTCCATTAAGGCTTATCTCTCCCTTAAGTAACTATAGTTTTTTTGATTTCATTTCCAAGAAGAATTCGTCATCCCTCCAAAGTTCATCACATTTAATCACAGATTTATCAACTTGTAATCTTATTTCAGATTGTTTTTTCTTCATGACCTACACAGTTGCAATTGGTTACAGAATATGATTGGTCAAACTGTATCAAGGACAACCATAAGTTCATAAGATATGTTCCATAATAAGTTTTCAAACTCCTGGTTACAAACTGGAGTTTGACATGAAGTGATTGAAGTAGGTCATAGATTGGAGGTAAAGCAACATACGCCTGATGAGGCGCTGTCAAAGGCTTAGCAATTCAGACTAAATAGGAAGATGGAAGTCCTGCAAAATTAACCACCGAATGTAGGTCTTCAATACTCGCTTCCGTCGTTCTCGAACTAGCTCGATCTGTAAGTCTGTAGCACTACGAAGTATGGGTAGTCTCATACTTTTGGAACATATCTTATTAACTTATGATATCAGTAACACCAGGGAAATCAAGTTCATTAGAAGTAGTTTGGTTCAGTTCTTCACAAGGGTTGGGACTTGTGCTAACACCTAGCCATTAAGCCTATTAAGAACTTCTTATTGTATACCTGTAACCTTTATAATTAACTTCTAATTGCGCATCGTTTAATTAAAATTGATAGTTGCAATATAACTGGTTAAAAAGAAATGCCTTCAAGGAGATGTTTTACTTGAGTGGGCATCTACATAGACTTCAGATCCTTAAAACATCCCGGGCAACGCCGGGTTTCTTGGCTAATGCAGATTTAATAGGAAACACATTTTTGTTTATATCTTAGTTACGCTTAATATAGTGTTGTTATTTTATCTTGGGAGAACTACCTAATCCAAACAGTAAAAACTAATTTTGTCACAGGCTGGATTCGAGCCTGTGCAAAAACCTGGAGCTGATCTACTGCAAATCGCTTACTGGCCACTTTAAATCAAATATGTTTTTGTATCAATGGCAAATAGAGATAAAATGGAGTGAGATAGTATGGACATACGTCAGCAAAGAGGGTACAAAGAGGCTACCCTCTTTGCTTGGCTGGAAGGTTCTCGCTTTGGAAGTCTTTCTCTGCACTCTTATTGGTTGAAATGCGGTGAACCGGATATAAAGAGGGAAATATAACCTGAGGAGAAAGCAGTACAGCGAGAACTCCCACAATGCCTTGCCCAAGCAGTTAGCTTCAACTCCTAATCTCTTTGATGTTAGCTGCTTCAGAATAAGCGTGTTTAATTTTGACTTAATTAGAGAGGTTGTGAGCCGATCCTGAATGTAATGCAATATAAGGTCGACTCGTGGCGAAGTCGGGCAAGCCCTTTAAACTTCGCCCAGTTCCAAAAATCGAGTTAATATCGAAGGGTCCCAATGGAACCCGATCAGATATTAAGCTGATCAGAACAGATACTACACATGATCTAGCCAAAAGGCCGAGAAGCGATACTAATTGCACGGTTAATTAAGCTTAAATATTTCATTAATTAACGCTAATTAATTAATTAAATTAAGAACCTAATTACTCGAAATTATACAAAAAAAGCTATTTACTGGATGAAAAATTGCTCTAAAATAGTCTATGCACTGCGGAAAGAAGTACCACATACCCAATCTTAATATTTATCAACCCTATATTGTTTAATTTTAATAATATTACATCAATTCGTTTTAATTGCTGACTTAGTGGACACATTTCCTTGAACATCTGTGTTCGGCAGAGTAAACATGTTTACAGGCGCTCATTGAAAACCACTGGAATTTCAAAACCCTATAGGATGGCTAGATTTATCTTGATTTCCCAATACACCATTTTCAAAAGTCTGGAAGTAAAATAGAGTCTGATGTGTTGAGTACCTTGTTTTCGAAACCAAAACCATAAATGTGTAATTTTGTCCGTTCATGATTACGTAGCGTAATTTTGGATTCTCAAAGGAGTTGACATAATATTTTGTGTACGTTTTAAGAACATTAATTAAGAGATAAAAAATAAAATAATAATATTTTTAAGTCAATTAAATACGTTTCTTTATTTACAAATAATATTGTTACCAGATAGTTTAATCTGCAATTAAAGTAGGTGTATATAATTTGATAAAAACCAACAACCTTATCTAATCCGTTTTCGCAATACTATTTTTTATTGAGAGATAAGTTAATGCTTTGTAGTTATCCATTTTAACCGTTTCTTAATCCGTTATCTGCAAGCTGATGCATCAACACGGATTTTCAACTGTCAGTTTATAATGATCTGGCGGGTCACTCGAGTGGGTGGTGCTAGTGTTTCGGAATATTAGTGCATGTAGACCTTGGTTAATGGCTACAGGTTGTTCTTCAGTACTCGGTTTACCCGAAACGTCGCAACCTGACGTTGCACAAACGTGAAGTGACTGTTGGCGGCATTTCAACATCTCATTTCGAGAGTCTCACCATGGAAAAAGAATTTGCAAAATGACTGTACTGTGATAAGTAAGTACCAACATCTTATTTGTTGTATATTATGTGAAAAAATAGTAACTATTTCTTACGAAAGTGCGTCGTATACCCAAGGATCCAAGACCAACTTAAGGACAGGGAACTTAAAATACCACGTTGAGAAGAAACATCCCAAATATTATACTGATCGCGATTATCAATGCTGAGTTGCAATAGCTAATAGCTATAGATGAATAGAAATCGTACTTTTATATACAGGAGAAGTCCATGTCCATGTGCATAAACAGGTTTAAAAAAAAGACGTCAGACTGCAAATATGGCAGTTTTTTTCAACAGCCCGCATATTATCTTCACCTGTTTTTCCGTTTCCGTGGTATCCGTTTTGAGGGTTGTTTTGTTTGTACCCAACCGCGTTTCTGCAAAAGCGCCTTCAATGTCACTGTTTATCAGGATCTCATATCTCTTGATCATGCTTCTTGATCTAATTTTAAGGTGTGTTCTTTCCCTAGTAGCATTTTCTATCCGTTTTGTAGTTGGTTTTTGTCGGTACAGGCGGTTAGTTGTCCGAATCGGTTAATTGTCGGTAAACGTCTTCAAACCACCTTAAGTCGGATACACGACTCAAAACACACCTTGCCGACTAAATCGGTCGGACATCAAATATTGTAGACCGACAGTCCGATAATTCTTTCGGGCCGATTGATCAGGTTTGGTGTCGGCCCGACTTGTTTTCTACTGCGTTCGGTCAAACTGAGAGAAAAATGTCCTAGAACCTGGCGCCTACAATATTTAATTACAAATATACGGGCACCCAAACATAGGCCCCTTAAACAAGAAGAAAAAGTTTCAAACTTGCAGTAATAACAGGAATGTATGGAGAGGTTGGAATGGCTAAGGTCAAATCCTAATCGGCGTGAAATGATCTTGGAAAAAACTGGCATGGCTTAATTTACGCTAGTGACGTCATAGCCTGACGTAAAAATCGTATTTACCACTCATATTATTTTCATTCATTGGCTGCCAAAAAAACTTGTTTGCTATAATTCTCCACCCTCTACCCTAGGTCCTCTGCCTAGGCTGAGAGAATCGAATATGAACGCGAACGGCGGCGAATCAGCGCATTTAACTTCAAAAAATCTAAAGGTCACTTCTGCCATGGCTTTTTGTAACGAGTCATGACATTTTTAGCCTGCGGGAGACAGCTAAACAGACTTAGGGAGAGGAGCTACACTTCTAAAAAAAGGACTCACCTTATGTTTCCACCATCAAGGGTACAACGAGAGCCCCCTTAGCCATTCCAGCCCCTCCATACATTTTTGGTAATACGTACTAGCCTGCCCATCTTGTTTAGAAGAGATGGAAGTCTTTGGAAGATGTTAAAACACTGCAACACTTTCATTTATCTTCATTTTACCTACTCAAGCACACTGCAACACATTCATTTAGCTTCATTTTACCTACTCAAGTACACTGAAATCCATTTATTTCTACAAAATAAAGGTTCAATAACATTGTAGCGAGAGGAGAAAAACGTGACGCTGCTCTTCATAACTACTAGCAAAGGCGCGGTTATAACAAAGACAAGTTTGCAGTGGCCCGCTGTAGCGCAAAAGGTAATATCGAAGTGCTGTATTTCTTCTAAATCAGAAGGCCAGGATGATGTCTTGCTTCACGTGTAGGACTATTTCCTTATTTTAAGGGTCATTGTTTGGGAGCCCATATATCCGTAACTAAATAGTGAAGACCCCATATTTTTGACTCTTTCCACTTAGTTTTATCCAGAAAAATGTCCTTTAATTTATAGAACACTAATCAGAAACAACATGTATAGGTCCCATTCACTAGAAACTAGACTATTCAACACTCTTAGTTCACACTACAGTAATAGTATGTTTTACAAGTGTTAGCAATTACAGTGGACAATGCCTCTGATAACAAAAGGTTTAGGAAGAAGCTTGACCAGAGAAAGCCACAATTGGGTCTTAGATTCTGAACTGCAAATCGAATTAGTTGCCTTGCTCCCATGACCACCCTAAATCCCCGACTTCTTCTAATAGTGAAGAAGAGTGTGGTCCTGAAGACATTGTGATTTCAAACTTGGAATCAAGCATTGGCAATGCTATAGCTAAAGTAAAATGCAACTATAATCTTCTCGGTGTTCACTCTGTACCAATAGAATTGGTTTTTTGACATTTGACCATAGTGACGTGCACATGAGTTGAGCTTTAGGTTACTTTGTATCTTTGATTTACCAATGTAGTGGGCTATTAGCATGTCATATTCACTATCGGTTGCTTAAGTGCTATGTATCCCCATCTACCTAGCATATTAGGAGACTAACCTTATCTCCGCGAATCGATTGGAGAAGAACATATCCTCTTAAAGTTCGGTAATTCAAGTTATTCTAGGTTGTCGTCTTTAGTTTAAAAAATTGAGCTAGTGCTGGGATTAAAATACTTAAAGATTACATATAGAGGCATACTCTACTCAGTTTTTTTTAATATATTTGTTATACACGTCTTAAAAGGTGCCGGCTGGCCTGCATTGGGGCACGGCGGCCATGAGATCGACCCTGGAGATACTCCTTGATAAGCTTCCTCTTCATCTCTTCGTTGAGGAGGAGGCCGTCATGGGGGCCTACAGGCTCTACAATAATGGCTGTTGGGTACCCAGACTTTGGGATCTCAGCCATACCAAGCTCTTTTGGGAGCATGCCGCATTGAGCCGTCGCTGACGATGCGCTCTGACAAAACAAATACCAGTTTTGATTTTACAAAGCCATTCAGCACCCACTTTCCAAGTCGGGCCGAGTGGACTAACCTGCTGCCTCTTAGTACCGGGGTTCTAAGACTGATTCCGGCGCTGGTGCCGGTTACTGCTGCCAAAACACAAAGGTCGGTTATTCTGAGAGTCTGGGCACCTATGCAAGTGTGTTCCAGGCGGGGATTGCCACGATCTGTTATTGCGCGGACTATTGCGTCAATAAAGGTTATACCGGACGGACTGTAAGAATTGGAAGTGCTGAACCAGTGTCAGATCACTTCTCAACTGGTGCGCAGTTGCGTTGATCTGCTTGCGCGACTGGCAGCCCGCAACAGGGTTCAGCTGTACTGGGTGCCAGTCACAGCGGCTATCATGGCCATGAGCAAGCCGATAGGTTTGCTAAAAGGGGGGTTCGGAGGCCAAGTTCTTGGGACAGGCGCAGTTCGTCCACATCCCGTACGGGTAGGCAAGACGGAGTTTGCATGACAGGTTGACCGTCATTAAGAGTCAGCTCTGGCATAATATGGAGGGCCAGAGACAGACGAGACAGACGAGACAGACGAAACAGTTCGCTAATGATGCCTGTGGGTCTCGGGCTAGAAAACTTATTGCGCTCAGCAAATGGGATATTAGGCTGGTCACCTGTCTCTTAAGTTAAGAAATTCATAATTTTATACTCTGAACGATTTTAACGAGTACTATGATTGCATTGAAGCGTCGACAATGGATATTCACGGAGCTTTCGCTGGCATTGACGACTTGTATAGCGTCCATCCGAAAGATCTCGAAGGATAATCAAAGGCTCAGTGCTTCTCAAGTATTACAAGCATGAACAGCTTCCTCCTCACACCGACAAACTCGAATGTTGGAACGTATAGACCTGTTTAAGGTTAGTATTGTCGTGGAATAATATCATAACAAGCTGTACCATTACAGGTCAATAAAGAAGTTTACCCAACGGTTAGCAAAATGGGAAGCGAATATTTTTCACTAAGGATCGTCAGTTGCTTTTGAGGGAAATTTTTCTGGTGACACTTATCGAATTCCAAAGAAGCCTTTTACCTAGACACCAGACAGAATTTTGTATTTCACATGTATATAATAGTGGTGGAAACGGAGTATTTTTATTAATACATTACTAATGTGAAAAACCAACAATGTTTTTTTCAAAATAAATATGTATAAATTCACTGGATGTTTGCGCAATGACATTGTTAATTAGCAATGAAGAGCAACCAGAAAAGGAACTAACGAGGCAATGTCTGCACAATTGTGACTTCGAGGGACATATACAAGTATCTTAAGCGGACTTTTAAGTACGTCTGTAATTGAGAATAGTACTTTACTCGTCCTTTATAACTTCAGATTCTAACCATGAACAAGGACACAAAGTTCAAATATCATAAAGTTATGACTGTACTGTATACTTATTTTAACATAAGATGTTGAAACTAGGTTCATAATTGTTTAATAGGCAAACAGACTTAAATCAATTATATTAATGCTTTGCAGTGTTTTAGTTTAAACGAACTCTATACATTAACTAGTTTTGTTGTTCAGTTAAGAAAAATTACCCTATTATGTAATATGTAAGCTTATCTATGCGTATATTAACTTACTCAACGTTTATCCGAATGGATACAGTTGCTTGATATGGACTTGCAAACCTTACATTTTTTCAACCTACAACCGCATAGGCCAACCTACAAAATAGAAGCTACTATATTTTATATCTGGGTAAATTAACCGCGAATAATTTGTAGACATAAACCTGAATAACAAACGAAAATGGATATCCGATTCCGACCTCTATTTATCTCTTGTTTTTCAATTTTTTAATTTTACACGGAATTTTTCCGTTTAAAATTTAAGAAACGGCACCAAAACCCCTGTCCCTGTCCCTGTGCCGGACGCGTCCGCGAAACGAACGCTTACGATAAGAGAGGGAAACCGGTCGCGTCCGCGAAACGTACGCTTACGATGAGAGAGAGAGATCGCTAGCGTACGCGGTGGCGATACGAAGCTCCGCGTAGAGAGAGAACTGCCTGCCTGGTATATTAGTGAGAGGGGGAAGAGGGAGAGGGGGCATCCCGCTCGGAGAGAGAGAGGAAAGAAAGGTAGTTTAAATCTCGCGGCCTTTTTTGAGTGAAGGGAAACAAGATGATAATTTTCGTGCACTACTGCACTTTTTTAATTTTACACGGAATTTTATTCCGTTAAAATTTAAGAAACGGCACCATGCGCGTGATACATCAGAGATTATGCTGAATGGTTAGGTTAGGTTAGGTTAGGTTTCGTAAAATAGAGGGGACGGTTTACGGTCATAGTGATTTCTGGTTTAGGGGATCCAGGATTTGGTTTTAGATACATTATTTGATTCGTATGGTTTTGAAAAATTATACTTTAGTGGGGTGCACAATTTAGTTTCATTAATATTATTTGAAATGTGACGTTATTAGAAATTAAGGGGATACACGATTGCGTTTCAGAAATGTTTTTAGTTGTACGATTTATTGGAGATCAACTATACGGGGGGTCACGTGAGCCGTGTAAAATTACTATTAAGGCCCAGCCCTTGGGCCATCTTGTTCCCTTGTTTTATGGTTTGTTTTCTTTAAAAAAGCGTTTGTAGTTAGTGGTTCTCGGCTAAACAAGGAAATGTCGCACGTGACAAGTAGGAAACCATGTAGGCCCGCCTTTTTTTAGTGGCCCCTTTCCTCTACTGTTGGAGATTGGGCCCGCGGTGTAGGGCATCTAGAAGACTATAGGCCACCCCAAAATAAGTCTCCCTTTCAGACCTTTTCTGATTAGACGAAAAAAAATATGAATATTGTAATTAACTCACCCATTTTGCTCCAGAAATTCTATAACCTTGATTCAAGACAGCGTCGACCAAATCATTGATAGTATTAATGGGTTTGGTTTTGGCCGCTGCGCTGTTACTGGATGTAATGTAACATTCGTATATTTTTGCAAGTCAACCAATTATTACTATAAGAATCGTGAGCATCGTCAAAATTAAAAAGCTCTTCCTCATTTGTTTCAAATTGATTCCTTCAAATATAATGTTGCCATTAGAGAATGAGTTTCATCCAAATAACCAACGTTACCTTGTCGTAGTAATATTGCTAAAATATCCTTAATGCCAATCGGAACCACTTTCGAAAAACCAAGGTAGTTACCCAGTTTAATCGTTCCATAAAAGATATATATTGTTGCCGCCATAAAAACCCAGCCCTAAAAAAGGAAAAAATAGTCCTGTAGGACAGTGTGATACAATGAGGTATGTAATTACTAATGAGAAACCTCAGTTGTCAATGGATTAGCGAAAAACAGTGCATCAGGTTTGCGTTCTATGTCCGGCTCCTTCGTCAGGAAAGTAACTTTGTCCACAACATAGGGCGTTGAAAAATCAACTTATCTTTCTCTACTCAAAGTATGTGTTATCGTTGAAATCGCTATGTCAGCCTCCTGCGTTATTGTATATGTATTGAACTGTTAGTCAAGATACAAGAGGCAAAATAGAGAAGGCGAAGGAAGAAAAACTTGCCTTTATAGCCACCAATCCAATCATTCCGGTACAATTTCCAATATCATCGCAATTTCCCAATTTCGAACCTGGACCTAACGGTGGCCCCGTGATTGCGTACCTATGTGATTAGTTTTGAGAACCTTTATTGTAACAAGGATATTGTGTCTTGGAATATATGTTGTCCCTTATTTTTCCAAAGTGGTTTACTACTTATCAATCCCTAGCTGGCCGGGACTTTCCGATGACATAGCTAGAAAACGGAACCCCGGACAGTGGAGAGATAAGAAAAAAGGTATAGTGGTTCATTTATAGAGGTATAACGCGTAATGGTTTTTTAATATTCATCTGCTTTCTTCATTTCAATCAGAGTTAAACTAAGTAGAGATGGGGTTTATATAAGCTATTACTTAACCTGGATGCACTAATTTGGTACAGGCGCAGAGCAAATTCTGTAAATTTCTCCCGTAACTTTTATAACGTGAAGTAATTTTCTCTGGATATTATTGTGATGCTTTTTGAATCAGGACTCACGGTGAAGCTCCTGGGACTGCGGGGCCAGAGACATATGGAGTAACATTTTACCATGGGGACCAGGAAGACTGCGTTATTCTCAGGACAATAACTTTCGAGTTTATTTTGGTTTTCGATTTCCAATTGAAAGGACGAGTTTATTAAAGCAAAACTCAAGTTAAGGACTGCGAGACCAAACAAATTAAATTGTTCTATGTAAAGTAACAGAAAATTCGGAAATGCGGGACCATACAAAATGAAATCACTATCAAAGGAGAAGTTACAGTCTAATTCGGGACTGCGGAACTGAACATGGAAAGAGTCTATAAACTGTCAGTGATAACCTTCATTCAACGAGGGATTGCCTACTTGAAGCGTTGAACTTTTAAGAAACTGTGTCAATTACTTATGAAATTGTGATAATTTCACTTTTGCGATTTATTTTAATTGTTTTGGATATTAACCCTAACAAAACTGTGTGTACTTACTTGGTTTTACATACGAAAATTCATCACCTAATGCTTACAGCCAAACACTTAACAAAAAGGAACAAATGTACGATCCTGACTCCAACCCTAATCCCTTTCCAGAGCTCATAAGAATAAACCAGGGATTCAACGGCGTATCATGCGCAGAAGGTTCGATTGGACTTTTTAGTTTTGGTACGTTTCGTGGTACCAAAAATATCATGCTGAGGATTCACAATTCAAGTTTACACTCAAAGTGTGGAAAACTGGTGGTTTAACAGCCCCTTGCCGCTTCACGGAAAGAAGTAGAAAAAAATCTGTGCTGTAAATTGTAAAACCTTGGCCCTCGTTAAATAATCCTCTGCCGCAGATGCGTAAGAATTCAAATAGTGAATAAAACGCGCCCTATATTTGAAGCCGGTAGTAGCGTAACCGCAAGCTGTTAGCAGGACTAACGATCCTATAGCAATGATAAACGAAATGTTCCAGACAAACGTCAAGAGGCACTCTGTGTAGTATGCTAAATCTACAAAGTCAAGCCTAAAAGGCCCTATTTATGTTTTTAACTCATAATATTACACGAAATTCAAGTACACTTCCTAAACCAAGAAGTCAAGTTAATTGAACCCAATAAGTCTGAGTGTAAAGCGAAGATATAGAGTCATGAAAAAACAAGAATTCGTTATTTTCCATACAAATTAAGTTTTCTACTGATTCTGACCCTCCCATGGCCGGAGAATGACGTAGGGAGAGAACGAGACCCCGAACAGGGAAGAGATAAGAAAGGCAAGGAAATTAGGTTTTAGCGCTGTTAGAGGTAACACGTAAAAGGATTAAAGACATTTTTTAGGGTTAAACTTGTTTGTTCATTTCTAACCAAAGTTGCGATTATACTTAGTAAATATCGGTTTCATATAAACCACTACCAAACCTCGTCACACTATGCACTTTTCTGAAACCATTGTCCTTACCGAAAAAGCATTATTTCTGACAAAGTTTGTAGTATTATATAGTCTCTCCCAAAGTATCGCATACCACCTTCTGCGTCGCAAAATTTAAAGGAAGTGTGCTAAGTAAAGGAAAAGGAATAATCGGACAATGTCCCTTTTATCTTTGGGACGACAGAAAAATTGAACCATAATTTCCTGGGTATACTCACATTAGCAACAGCCACTGTTAAAGTTAAATTTCGACAAGCGTCCATACTTATCGACTCGAGTTCTCTTACTAATTCAAGCAGTCAATTTTTATGGATTAAACACTTTTGCGTGACCCTATTAAACACATAGCTGAATATATTTACGGTGTTGTGATTTTCAATTTCGAAACAGGCCAAACTCTTGAAATATTAAGATGTTTTGCTACAAAAGTCAGTTGACGGCAGTGGACTGAAGTTAACCATAATAAATCTATTTAGAGCCATATTGTTATTCTAAAATAAAGACTTGGTTTGCCCAAGCCTAAAAAACAAAACGATAAGAGTTTTTCCAGTTGACCGAAGCGCGGATATTTTTTTCTATATAATTTTAAAGACAATCCGTATTTTACAACGCTTTAGAATTTAATTCTGTCTCCTGATTTTACCTGCCAATGGACTTATTTCCTATAAATTAATTAAAAAAATTACTTAACTAAGATTTTTCAACAATTCCATGTTCCTAAAACATTTTATCATGATATTTATTATTTAAGTGTTATAATTTTCAAATAATACTCACACATAAACATATTATAAGTGGTCTATTCAACTACAAAAGGGAGGACTTTTATCACCTTTAATATATTTGATAAAGGGGTTTTGCTAATAATTAATTCCCTGTCACAATTATTACATGGTGTAGGGAAGATTGTAGAAGCGTTGGCTGAGTTGAATAAAGCAACGTAGTATAGCTTAGTTTTCCATAATAATGGTGAAACAAAGAAAGTAAAGGACACATCAATTAAAATATCGGATTTGTATAAGTTTTTTTAGGGGAGTCAAAGATTTCTAGAAATTAAACTTAAATAGCCAAAGAATTTTTATTTTCAAGAGAGCTGGGTTAAGTACAGTTGAAAAGTCAAGTAATTAATAAGATAAATTTTTTTATATTCATTAACCTCGAGGTACGAAATTGAAATGTTAGTGTTTAGTTAAAAACGGTATGAAAACTTCTTGTGTTTAAAAACTTTTGAGGGGAAAATCCTCAAAAATTAGAAAACAATGTGTCAATTAGATTAAATTAACAAGATATCCCTTAAAAGATAAATTTCATAATAAAATGTTTTAGGAAAATGGAATTGTTGTTGAAAAATCTGAGATAAGTCATTTTTTATTTCAATTAATTTATAGGAAATAAATCCATTACCAGTAAAATCATGAGATTGAATTGAATTGAATTCTAAAGAGAAGTAAAATACGGATTGTCTTTAAAATTCAATAGAAAAAAACATCCGCGCAAACCAAGTCTTTTTTTATAATCTGCCAAGGTTCGAACCTGGGACCTTCCGCATGTAAACCGGACGTCATAACTACTACAGCATTGATGCGTGGTATTACTGAGTTTTCCAACAGATCTAGCTTATTATTATGTCCAATTGCGATGGTCAAAACATGTATCTACCAGGGCTCGATCCTGGGACATTCCGCGTGTAGAGTGGTCGTGATAACCACTACACCATAAATACGTGGTAATACTGATTTTTTTAAGAGATCTAGCTTATTATTATGTCCAATCACGATGGTCAAAACATGTATCTACCAGGGCTCGAACCTGGGAACTTCCGCGTTTTAGGCGGACGTGATAACCTCTACACCATAGATACGTGAAAATACTGAGCTTTTTAGAAGATTTAGGTAATTTCCATGTCCAATTACGATGGTCAAAACATGTATCTACCAGGGCTCAAACTTGTGACCTTCCGCGAGTAAAGCTACTACGTCACCATAATTGCAAGGAAAACGTTTTAGGTTTAAACGTTGCTAAAACGTACGCTTTAAATATGAAAAAGCCGAGGCTTAAGTGAAATTATCAGTCAAGTGGGTTTTTTAAGAAAAGATTTATTTATTTATCAGAGGTAATTTCAAATGGTTTACCACAAAAAATGCTGCTACTGAATTGTAGTAGCAATACGAGGTATTCAAGTAATCCAAAAATAAACGGTGTAACTTTTAAACCATTTCCAAAACCTATAACCAAACATCAACAATGTGTGAAATGGATAAATAACTGTGGCACGTCAGACTTTACTCCGGATTTAATTAAAAAACATCATTTCGTGTGCTCTAGCCATTTTTCTAATGGTGATAGTGATCCATTAGCAGGATTTGGTGTTATATGTTTACAAGTAAGATATTTTGAATATTTTCCTAAAACATTACACGGCTCTAATCTTATACTATCTAATAACTGCGCGCCATCTTGAGGGAAAATTCGTGCAGTTCGGACGTTCGGAACGGTTGTTTGTTGCCGCCATTTTTGTTACATTTGCCAATCGCTAATTGTGCCAACATGTTTACTTCGAGATTAAATGCCAATCTGTCAAAAATAAGTCAGCCAAATTTCGACGAAATGAGCGACGATAGTTTCCAGGAGGAAATTGTTGAAACTGATGAAAGAAAAATTTTAACCGAATTCAATGGGCAGGAGTTTGAAATTGTAGATAAGGAAAATTCCCCCCTAAAGAGCAAAAAAAAGTAAGTTTAAGACATCTGCAATTAATAACGTTGCTTTTTTTTAACTTGTGGGGGAGAAATAGTTCGTTTTAAGTGGGGAGAGCTAATTTGGCACTAAAACCTTGCCGACTGAAAAACAAGGTTTCTAAGTTATAAGTTAAGTCACTAAACCAAGAGTTGGTTCGAGGATGAAAGGTCGAGTTTAAAGTAAGAGTCCAGAGTTATAACAAAAAACACAACTAAATTTATTTCATTTGCCTGCTAGGATAGCCAGGTCTTTCTCATACAAGATTTAGAAGTGAAGTGGTAAAAAAAGGGGTTTACAATCATAATCTCTCTTTTTTACTCAGCGGAGCCTCCCAGTTGTTTAACCAAAAAAATTCCTCTCGCGTGGGGTTGCGGTAAATTTCCATCTCGAGGTGAGGTCCGATGAACTCTCTTGCACGTGCGCTTATTTTTTAGCGCGGAAAACCCAACCGATTGATTCTGAGTTTGGTGTACATAAACGTGTTTTTGGAGGCTCAGCTGGGATAAAAAAGACTATTGACAAAGAGGAGTAAAAAAATCCAAAATAGAAAAGTTTCCACAAAATGATTAATAATAGATAACAGTTTTTTTCTTGAAGGCGATTAAAAATATATTCATAAACAATGACACTAATAATTCCTCATCAACACACTCCCGCCCCTTGACGGAAGGTCAAGACAATTAAGTTTTACAAAATTTTTAAGTTTTAACAGAATCACTTTTTTTCTTTTAACATTCTAGAAGGTATAACAATTGAACGGGGCGGCGAATAGTGTTCCCCTTTGGTAACTTTAAAACAAAAGATCTGATTATTCCGTCCCTGCCCTTAACAGTTTCACATACTCTACCCATTTTCCACATTAATCTGGGTATTTTAGCCTCCTCTACTAATACTACATCGCCAACTTCTAGTTCCCTTGTGGGTTGGCATTTGGTCCGGTGGTGTGCCGATCTCAAGGCTAATAAGTAATCTCTCCTCCACCGAGACCAAAATCTCTCCATCAAAGTTTGACGATATTGCCATCGTCTAGTTAAGTCTGCTCTAGCTACTTGCTGTGGTTCATTGCGAGGGAAAACTCTGGATGGAAGTACTGTCAAACGTCGGCCCACCAAGAAATGAGCAGGAGTAAGGGGCACGGGTTCCGACGCGTCTTGATACGTATGAGTAATTGGGTGCGAGTTAATTGTCGCTTCAATCTCGGTAAGCACAGTCCCAATTTCTTCAAAAGTTAGCCTTGCTAACCCTACGACCTTTCTGAGAGCCACCTTAACGCTTCCCACGAGGCGCTCCCAGAAGCCGCCCCACCAGGCGGCCCGATCCGCTATATATCTCCAGGAAATCATTCGCGTGCTGAAGAAGTCCGCTACTTCCGGGCTCTTCATGTTTTTCCAAAGTAGGGCTAAGTCCGCTTCTGCCCGTTTAAAGGTTTTGGCATTGTCACTAAACATTGTCTTAACCATCCTGTGTCGCGAAATAAACCGACGGAAAGAGAGGATGAAGTTGCCCGTGGTTAAGACTGAGACCGCCTCTAAGTGCACGGCACGCGTGACAGCGCAGGTGAATAATGGCACATATATTTTGCGTCCGTCCCAGTCATACAAGGGACCGCAGAAATCGACGCAGCAAACTTCAAAGGCTGGAGCAGGTGTAGTTCTCGCTGGGGGGAGAGGGGCCATTACTGCGGCTGAGGGTTGTGCTCGAAAGTATTTGCATCTAGTGCACTTGTTTAGTTCTCTTTTGACCATTTCTCTGGCCCTCGGAATCCAATACTGCTCTCTGATTTCTCCCAGAGTGTCGCTTATTCCGACATGGTTTAGTCGCTGATGATGGTGAATAGCTAGAAGTTGAGCTAATCGACTCTGGGACGGAAGTATCCATGGATTTTGTTCTCTGTATGAGAAATTGTCGCTACCAATATGGCTTCCAACGGTCATGAGACCATCTTTGTCTAGTGAGGGAGTGAGAGTGATCAGAGGCGAGGTGTTCGCAATTGGCTTCCCGTTTTTTAGCGCGCTCACTTCCGTTGTATAGTATTGCTGTTGAGTTAGCTCCACCCAGTACTTCTCGGCTTTGGAGATCTCTTCCGCGGTCAAGGGTCCAGTTATTTTAGCTTTAGTTTTCGCGTTTTCCGTGAATCGGATTATCCATGCCGTCACGCGATAAGCTCTAGTTAGTTTGCTATGGTTGTCCAATGGGAATAGAGGTGACCTGGGTGGCTCGTTGCTGCCAATCACTTGCGTCACGGCTAGGCTCTTAGGTCGCAATTCCTCCTCAATTATCTCGTTATTTACTTTTTCTGTGCTTCTGGTTGGAGCATCTCCTTTGAGGAGGAAGTCAGGTCCGTGCAACCAGAGTGGGTTGCTAATTAAATCCGCGAGCTTTCCTCCGCGAGTCGGTAAGTCCGCTGGGTTAGTTTTCCCAGAACAATGATTCCAATTTATTTCCCTAACTCTATTGGCAACGAATGGCTTCCATTTGTTTGCGGTTCCGCGTACCCAGTGCAATGTTATCATAGAGTCAGTCCACATTGCGATCCTTGCCGGCTTAGTTTTTAATTGACTCAAGAGACGATGAGTCAGTTTGGCTCCGATGACAGCTCCCATTAACTCTAGTCGCGGAAGAGTGAGTTTTTTAAGCGGCGCCACGCGAGCCTTCGAGGCAATGAGGGTGGTACGGTAGTTGAAATGTTTATCTTGGTAGCGGATGTAGACGACAGTCGCGTAAGCTTGCTCGCTCGCGTCAACAAAGCAGTAAAGCTCGGTTCCGGTTGACGCATCCTTGGGCGAAACTAGGGTGTAGAATCGCGGACTTTGCACGTGACGCATCTCTGGTAACTCTCCGCACCGACTTGTAAATTTCTCAGATAAGTCTTTGGGTAGACTTTCATCCCATGGTAACCCTTTCTGCCAGAGCTCTTGGATGAGCATTTTCGCTTTTATAGTGAAGGGGCTTAAGAATCCAAGGGGATCGAAGATCCTTGCTACAGCTTGTAGCACAAAGCGTTTAGTATTGCCATTGTCTAGTAGAAACTGGAGTAGAGCGCTCACGTCAAAGTATAGGGAATCTTTTTGCTCGTCAAAGGAGAGTCCCAAAACCTTCACCGATCTCGCTTTGGTCAAGGCTTCATTTGGGTTTTCCGGCTCTATCTCGCCTCCCAGGAGCTTCTTTAGTTCTATGGAGTTACTTTTCCATTTTCGGAGCTTCATTCCAGCGTCGCTCATTATCTTCGCTGCGTCAATAGCCATGTCATAAGTTTCCTTGACGCTTGTTCCTCCCGTAAGTAGATCGTCGACGAATAAGTCTTGATCGAGAGTTTTGCTAGCAAGTGGGTGAGTCTCTAAGTATTTCCGCGCGTGGTGCTTGATAGTTGCTGAGAGCAAGAAGGGACTAGCTGTGACCCCGAAGGGCACCCTAGTTAGTCGGTACGTTTTTAATTCGCGGTTGTCTGAGTCGCTAGGGTCTTTCACCCACAGAAAGCGTAGTGCGTCACGGTCCTCAGGCTTGATTTCGATTTGGTGGAAAGCCTTTTCGATATCTCCAGTTAGGGCTATGTTGTGTTCGCGAAATCGAATCAAGAGGTCGAAGAGGTCTGGAACGAGGCTCGGTCCCGAGTTCATGCAGTCATTCAGTGATGGAATGCCGGATGCGTGAGAGGATGCATCTAACACCACTCGCAGCTTTGTGGTTTCGCTTTCTTCTCGTATGACGGCTTGGTGTGGGATGTAATATACCGCGATTTGTGGATCAGAAACGATCTCTTCCTTTTGTGGTACTTCTTCTGCGATACCGACTCGCAGCTGTTCAGCAATTACGTCATTATAGTCAAGGTAGAGCTTCGGATTCGCTCTTAACTTCCTCAAAAGACCTTCAGTCCTTTTCTTAGCTATGACGTAATTATTCCCCAGTTGGTCTTTGTTGGTCTTCCATGGGAATCCCACTTGATACCTTCCATTGACGAAGGATATGGTTTCTTCCAAGTGATTAAGTGTTTCATCTTGCTCGAGTGATTTGACATGACCGTTATCCATAATTCCCATCGCGTCTAACTCCCATAAACACCTAATTTGGCGGGATAGAGATTCTTCAGTTGCTAGAGTCACAGGCCGTACTTCCGTTCGAGTTATGGTGACGGTATTCACGGCAAGTGAAGGTGATTCTACCGCAGAAACAGTGGCGACGCCCGTGGGTCCCTGTACGACCCATCCAAATTTAGTCTCCAGTGCCACGAGGGCTTTCCCTAGACGCTCTGTACGCCCGCTAGCGATTTCCCAATAACAATCAGAGCCGATAAGTATGTCGATACACTTTTAGAAAAAAGGGTTCACAATAGCCGGAAAAGGAGTTCTTAGCTCTTGTCCCTTATTTTAAAACCCAATTTGTTTTTCGTGGAACCCTTCGTGGACGGTTTTCTGTGGCACCATAAGGGAGTAGTTCTGTAACCCTTCTTTGTTCTTTGTAGCATCGTCAAGAGTTCATTACAGAGCCCTGCATGGTTTGATATCAAAAACAATACGGTATAATTAGCACCCTCACGGGTGTGTTAGCATACCCTTCACGGTTCCGCTTAGTGCCCCAACAGGTTCGTTAGCAAACCCTTCAGGGTTCTGCTCAGTTCCCTAACGGGTTCGTTAGCAAACCCATCAGGGTTCTGCTCAGTTCCCTAACGGGTTCGTTAGCAAACCCTTCAGGGTTCTGCTCAGTTCCCTAACGGGTTCGTTAGCAAACCCTTCAGGGTTCTGCTTAGTTCCCTAACGGGTTCGTTAGCAAACCCTTCAGGGTTCTGCTTAGTTCCCTAACGGGTTCGTTAGCAAACCCTTCTGGGTTCTGCTCAGTTCCCCATCGGGTTCGTTAGCATACCCTTCACGGTTCCGCTTAGTGCCCCAACAGGTTCGTTAGCAAACCCTTCTGGGTTCTGCTCAGTTCCCTAACGGGTTCGTTAGCAAACCCTTCTGGGTTCTGCTCAGTTCCCTAACGGTTCGTTAGCAAACCCATCAGGGTTCTGCTCAGTTCCCTAACGGGTTCGTTAGCAACCCATCACGGTTCTCCTCAGTTCCCCATCGGGTTCGTTAGCATACCCTTCACGGTTCTGCTCAGTTCCCTAACGGGTTCCTTAACAAACC
This sequence comes from Phalangium opilio, assembly GCA_019434445.1. Lineage (NCBI taxonomy): Eukaryota > Metazoa > Arthropoda > Arachnida > Opiliones > Phalangiidae > Phalangium > Phalangium opilio. The sequence continues at coordinate 2,178 of JAEQBA010003500.1, read as the reverse complement.
CTTCACGGTGCAGCTTAGTGCCTTATCGGGTTCGTTATCAACCCTTCACGGTTCTGCTTAGTTTTTAACGAGTTCGTCATCAAAACCATCCTGGTTCTTATTAACGCCCTATTGAGTTCGTCATCAAACCCATCACGGTTCTGAGTAAGGTCCCAACGGGTTCATTATCAACCAATAATAGTGCTATGTAGCGCCCTTAACTGTTCATAATGATAACCTGCACTTTTCTGTTTAGGACCCTAACGGGTTCGCTTTATCACCCTACACGTCTCTGATTAGCGCCCTAACAGGTTCGTTATCATACACATAACGATTTTTATTAGCACCCTGAAGGATTCGTAAACCATCTCATAACGGTTCTAGTTAGAACCGTAAAGGGTACATTTGCAGGCTAATGACGATTCTAGTTAGAATAAAATACTAGGATAGAACTAAATCAAGACATATTAATGACAGTTTGAAACAGGTTCTTATTATTCAAATTGAGAGCTTGCTCACGACGTTACAAACAGAAATAGACATTTTTGTGCCTCCAAACCAAAAAAATGATTTTTGAAAATACTCGAGAGTTTTTCTCAACTTTTTTGGATACTCCAAATGGAAACATAATATGACGCAAAAACACAAAGTGTGCCTTTTCTAATATTTGTCATGTAGAAAGAGTTATTCTCAATGTTTAAAGTCACATCCGAGGAGAATGTGTCCTCTTGCGAATAAAGCTGCGGTGTTGCGTATCGTTGATCAGTCTTAATAAAAAAAACAGACTATTGTAGATGTATATAGTCTACATAATCGAATAGTTAACAACACTCAAAATCAAGAATATCACCAACCCCATTGAATTTTTCAACAATAAAGCTATTAATAAATATATTTACCAAATGTGTATAAAGCAAACTTGAATCTTCTGAGAACAAAGTACAAAAAAGCAATATTGCGGCATCCACTTGAAGTTCTGTAAAATAAAACAACTGTGCAGTAACCATCACAAAAGTTTAGCACATATACTTCATTTAGTGTTAAGTGCCCAACCCTCAAATTCTGTTTCCGTAACTATTTCTTTTTTCTTGTCTAAGAGTTCAATAAGTTTCTTGGAAGATCGTTGTTTCCGCGCTAAAGATATAATTTTGTTTTTCTTCTGAGCCATATAATTTACAAAGGTATGCTGGATTTCAGAGCCGCATGGCTTCCCGCAAATTCGAGCCAATTCCTCAATTAACTGTAAAGAACATTACTTGTATATGCAAATTATTTAAAGTGAGGGTGAAGAGCAAAATAGTTTTTTTCGATCTTCTACTAATTATAAGGCTTGCGTGCAAAGTGAAACAGCAGAAATTATATCCGACTGATTTAAATTTCAATATAGATTCAGATCCATGGACTAATTAAATGCCATAACTGCGAGGGAACCTTCAGCGTGAAATATAATACAAAATTCACGCGACGTGATAACCGTGGCACGCGAGAATAATTTGTTAACTGCAAGGCATGGAAGTCACACCGTTTGTTGGAGGTGCGGAGTTTAAATATATCGATGAAGCCTGAATCTTTTTTTATTTTTAAAATCGTTTGGATATATCTCAGTGATGTTTCACTATGCAGATAGATCTAATAGTTATGCCTATATTAGAAGAATCAAAAAAATAGCTCTGATAGTCCACTTCAACTTCCATTGAAGAAACAACAAATAATCTCACTTCATTTTCTTTTTGCAAAGCTGGAAATGTTTTCAGGATAGTGGCGAGATTTTTGATAAGACATTTTCGACGGAAGTTGAAGGTTTTCATCATTTTCTCATTAATTATATTCTGGTCACATTTGCCGCGTTTCAGCTCAGTGTTTAATACTTCTATTTGGGCTTGAATGCTGGTATCATCTTCAGCTTCTGAAGGGTCTTGTAACTAAACGAAAGGATAAAAGTTTCAATCATTTTATATTCACCCGTACCCATCATACTGACAAACTTAATATACCTGCGTTCCTCTTGGTTTACTAGTTTTCCATCTGCAGTCTTCTCACTCCAATTTTGTAAAGCTTTTCGGGATGAGCGGAAATTATTTTCATCTCTAAAGGCTCGTTTTCATGGTCGCTTGTACGCTACAAGTAGCGTGGACAAATTGCTAGCGAATTTTTTCCGCTTGTGATTCACAAGCGGGAGAAAATCGTTCCAAGCTTTAA
>JAEQBA010003499.1:50860-162444 GCA_019434445.1 Phalangium opilio | reverse complement strand
TCCGTCAGGGGTTTTGGGGGTTTTCCACAAAGGTAGGTGTTGCCTCTGATCTCTTCCACACTGTATTATGATGGTAACCTAATATTGTTGTATACTAAATATTTAGTCCCGAATCAAACAATGAAAAGCAAAGTACAGTTACACTGTGTTTGTATTGGTTTAGTATAACAGTGTCTCTTATTGTTTCATTTGAAATAAAATATTGAAAACGTTAAGCTCCAGTGGCACATTAGGAGTCCTTTTATGTTTACGCCTGGTTTTGTCTTACACCCATGAGATCAAATGTTTTGGTAGCAATATACTTCTGTTGACAAGCGATTTACACCATAGCTAAAGCTGAAGGGCATTAATACGTTAGTGTTAAGCATCATATGTGGAAAAGTAGTTTTCGACAGCTAGTAAATTCAGAAATTGAATTGGTGGGTTGAATTTTTAAAATTATTTTTAAACTAAAGGAGTATTGAACTCTCGTGGGGATACATTTGCCTTTAACTCAATAACAATTTATTTGAACTCGAACTGCTTTCAGTTAGTATAACCAGAAGTAGGAAAAGGGACTAGAAGTAAAGTGTTCTAGCATTGATAGTAGATCCTGGCACTAGTGAACAAATTTGAGAATTTATGCCGCTTCAATAGTATTGGTCCATTTGAGCGCCGCATAGTTCTCAAGAATCTCGCGGCGTTTTCCGCGGGAAAAATAAAATCACGTGATCGACCGCCATTTACGGAGAGAGGGATTTTTATTCGCATAGCTAACTCGATCACGTCCGTGAACGGGTGGGCCGTGGTTTTGGTAACTGATTATCGTCTGCTTCATAATTGAGAGAACTGCAGGGCACAATTATAAAATGGCAGCGTCCTAGCCTTATTCTTTAATTTTTTACTATTTTTGTTCCACATTTAGAAATTGAGGTTTCCAATTTAATTAAATAGTATTGAAATTAAGCCAATTAAAGTTTCCGTGAACAAAAATTAACCTTTAGGGATGTTCTGTGTCCAAATACGGAATGAATAGCAGCCGACGACAATCAGTCCAAAAATACTAGGAAATGTGTCTGGCAGCATTGCACCTCCGAAAATGGCGCTAGGTTTCGCCGCCGAAAATGAGCGACCGCCGTATCGGCGGCGTTACTTCAATATGGACCAGGACTATCGCGCCTACACTAGAGAGAAAAAATCAGTCGAGTTCCAAAAATGTTTCCTACCCCCTTACCCTCAACCTAAAGCCGCGGAACACGGACGCGGGTGCTTGAACCTGGTTCGGCCGTCTACCGCCGCGAGCGTCTCACATTTTGGAGGGAAAATTCAGAAACCGCTACCAGAGGGCCCACCGTTGGTGTGCTCAGGGAGCACAAATCCAAAGGAGAGTCAAAGTTAGAAGGGGAAGGTACTTTATAACGGCCGGGCACCATGGTTCTCACGCGCACCTACCTCGCGCACACGTGATCCTTTGAGAGGGAAATTCAAAAAACGTATACCCGAAAATACGGTTAGAGAGAGAGAGGGGGAATTTGATTTTAGTGGGTAAAATTTCTGGGGATAAGTCTTTATCGGAAGAGTACGTAATGAATGTTTTCGCCTCATCCTCTCTTAACACAGAAAACTCTAGAGCAATCCTTAAAAATGTCTAGAATTGTTTTTGTAAAGTAAATGCCTTTAAAATATCTCTTATTTATAGTTAAAATGTTTCTTAATAATTTTGGTGAAACAAATACATTGGAAAACTTAATGTAGATCGAGTTTATTTAATTATAAGCACTTAAAACGTGCTGTAAACATTTACGCTTTCGGACCAAAAAGGTCAGGGAAAATCTCAGAAAAAGGTCAGGGAAAACCTGGAAAAGTCAGGGAATTTGGTTCTGAAAATTCCTTGGCAACCCTGTATTATAACCATATTTATTATTTTTCTGTGAATATTAAGAGGTTAAAAATAAAACACTGGAAAGGGTTAGTAGATTAAAAACACGAAACAAATTTGATAATAACCGTCGCCGAGGCTCGCACGCACGCGGCACGCGCGATTCACGAAGCGGCACGAGTATCGGAGTATCGCCGTAAAAGTTAAGCCTCGGCCGTAATAACGTAAACAAACTTCTCTGATTTTTTTCTCTCTCGCTTGCGCCGATTGCGCATGTGCGCCACGCTCCTAGAGAGCCAGTGGCACTGGTAACGTTTTTGAAAGGGGGGCTGACGGAGAATTTGGTCTCTCCGGCTCTCCTCAATTTTTGTGCTCACTGGTGTGCTATCAAGAATATTCACTTTCGCCGAATGAAGAATTTGGTTAACTCGATACTTCTAGTCCTTTATCCTACTTCTGGTATACCGGATGTATTTTAACACATAGAGAGATCTAAGGGACTTTTAAGCTTTTCTGTGGTCTATGTTTAATTCTGATTAGGTAAACAAACTTTCTACCTTTACACGGCAATCTGAATGCGTTTGTTTAGTCAAGACTGGATATGATGCTTTGATTAAATCGTAGCACCCTGTCGCACTGTTCATTGAATTTAAATGTGACTTTGAAGTGGATTGGTAATCCTGGTAAACACCGGATGTAAATATTTTTGCATTTTTCAAAGGAATCAACCGAATACGCAAAATTGAATTAAAATTGTCCTTACAAACACTTCTATTTTTAAAAATAAAAAATCGTAGTGGAAATTTCTTTGACAACGAATCGAGAGTGTGACATAAGCTTTTTTACTTACGTTACATTAACTCTAATTTAAGGATAGTTACGGCTAAGATTTCCATTGTCCAGATTCTCTCTTCATTAACATTAAGTAAAAGATTTAATTTATTTTCAGCTATCAAGTGATGTACTACCTTAACATCATCGACACAATCTTGACGCTCATAATTCCCGTCTTTTCTATCATATTTATGAATACGAGAATAGGAATTACTTTGTACCAGTTTTACTCGAACCGTAGCAAGCATAGCGTCAGAATTAATTTTTCAAAAAATGATATGGGTAAAGTTCTTTCATTGTTTTATGTTTTTACCGCGATAGATTTAATTTTAGAAGTAGCAATGGAGAACAGAGTAATCTGGGCGCGCGTCAAAATCCCGGACCCCTTCCACGGGACGGATTGGTATGAAAAAAGAGGCGGGTCATAGCGACAGAGGTAAAAAGTAACTATGTATTTTTCGCCATCCCCGTCAGCAACATCATCAAAACGTTTTTTAAGTGAGCCAATAAGATAATTTAAACTTATCGTTACGTGTTAGAGGGAGGGGCTCTATACTGGGCTATGAGTCTGACTGAAGTAAATCTAACCGTTCTCCATTCCTACTTCTAAAATTAATTCTATTCCTGGTTTTTAATATATACGGGATAGTAGCGTTTAATTTACTATTCGAAAAATAGTTTTTTTTATCCAAAATTTAATGATATATTTTTACGCTACTGTCCCTATGAAATATTCTTCATAACTCATTTATTTCTTCATTATTTAATGATCATATCGAAAGAAAAAAAATTCTCATTACAGGCGATTACCCTCGACAATCTTCAAGTGTCAACCGACACGAAGAAAATTCCAAGCCCTTACGAAGACTTACGAGTTTTTACGGATGTCAAAACCAGAGTAGGAATCCTATTATTTTATGAAAAAAAAAGACTCCAGTAAAATGCCCCGAATATTTTTCTTAGAATTATTACATCCTACAATGAGATTTGACTCGAAAGACCTTTAGGAAGTGACACTCTTCAAATACTTGAATAAGATTCGATTCCCGAGGTATTTTTTTATTTACATTAAATCTTGCAGTATATAACAAGTTGGGAAAACCAAAATATTACCTCTCCGAGTCAAGAGGTCTACTACTACAAACTTATTTACCCAGATATGGAGTTATTTCACTTTTTTGAAGTAAAAATTTACGAAATATTGAAGTAGTATTCCAAACATAGCAAACAGTAAAGTAGACGACATTTTACATCCAATAAGGATAAATCTTGGACACATGGAAATCAGTCAATGGGGAAAAGAACAGGAAATGAAGTCTACGCTTCAGCTGTTTACCCTATATTCTGGTAGCTACATTCACAACTGGTTTTCAGTGTAAACACAATCGTCTCGTCTCACCTCAACAATATTCTTAGTTTGCCAACACGAATGTTAACGTTAAATAACACCAAAGCTAAATTATACCCAGACGCACTAATAGTCATAGCGCACCGTAAAGAGAATAAAAAGTCTGTAGCTACTCGTTTACCACTAGCCCTTTTACTAATCTAATTGCCACCATGATCTTTTCTTCTATTATAAAATCTTTACCTGATTATTTAAGAGTGTATTTAACTTTCGGCTCACTCTGAACCGTTAATGTCTCTTCATTTCAGACACGAAAATCAAAGCCAAAAGTTTACTTCACTTCAGGCCTCAATAATTTACACTTTGTTTCACTAAGCCTATTGCGGATAATACTTGTTTTACCCGCCGGAGTCTAGGTCTTAGGTTTCTTCATGAAGTCACTAAACCAAGGATTATTCTATATACAGATGTCGTATAGCTTAAGTAATATATAAACAGCCATTTCAAATAACAATATTAAAAAAAATCTTTGGAATATCAAAATGAAACAGAGCTTTAAAGCTACAAAACTACTAAATGCATCATAATTACGAAAAATACTTCCACATATTCACTTTATATTATGTAAAAAGGGAATATTAAGGTTCTGTATGATTTCTTAACACATCAACACAAGGCTAACTGCTAACGCGACGCACTAGTGTAACAACGGACGGACACACACAGACAAAAAAATAAGCTGCTTTTTAACTCTTTCCGTATTAATTTTGAGATGAGAAACAAGATTATCTTAAATATTAAAATAAATATAATTAATATTAAATATTTTCTTCGTCAGTTGTTTGCCTTATTGAACGTTACATCGTTTTGATATAGAACAATTAAACATTCTAGAGAGACTTGACTAATATTGGCGTTTGAAATGAAGCATACGCCGGTTGCTTCGACTTACTCAAATAGGTAGTATATAAGGGATTCGAATCGCGGCTGTAGATAAGAACATCGCAATTGCGTGAACCTTGGAGGAAGACCCCTCCATTGGAAGGCTAGACGTTTCTCGTAACCCTAGCCGATCGCCGCGTATGTCTTAACCTTAAGGATGTTGGTGGTGTTAGAAGCCAGGTGTACAGACTGGTGTCCATGTGGGATGGACAAAAACAAAGACCAGAAGATGGTTGTGTTAGAAACCAGGTGTACAGACTGGTGTCCATGTGGGATGGACAAAAACAAAGACCAGAAGATAGTGGTGTTAGAAGCCAGGTGTACAGACTGGTGTCCATGTGGAATGGGCGAAAGACTAGAAGATGGTGGTGTTTAGAAGCTAGAAAGTTCAGACTGGTGTCCATGTGGGGTGGACAAATGAACAGTTGTTAGACAGACAATGGAGTTATAGCCTGTAAGTGGAATACAATTTCCGGGACTGTAAATGCGGTCTGGAAATTGAATACACGTTTGCTCCGATCTGCAAACTGCGAACGCGGTCACGTGGGTATAACAACGGACAGACAGACAGACAGACAGACAGACAGACAGACAGACACGTCGAATTTAGAACCTCTCCGTGACATACGTCACTCGGAGAGGTAAAAAATTTATATTAAAATCTCCGACAACAACTGTCGGAACAGAGGCATCGTATCTTATATCGAATAAAGGATTAAAATCCTCAAATACTGATCTCAAACTCGCTCCGGGCGATTTGTACAACAAAACAACAGTCATCGGTTCATTTTCAATGGAAACATCCAACCAGCAACGTTCCACATGCGAATTGCTGAAAGGTCTATCGGTTCGCAAAACCCTATTATCCAAATCGTTAACTTCATTTTCGGGTGTGTCTTTTAAATAAATGGAAGAACCAAACGCAATTCTACGTGCCGTTCTTGGCAGATAAATACCGCCCACTTCCTTAAAGGATGGCACACTAAAATCATCGGTATCTTTCTTCCACGTTTCAACAAAGCATAATAACTGGGCATTTTTTATTACCGTGTCTGATAAAATATCATCCAAATGCGCGTTTAAGGACTGCACATTATGAACATAAATGTACACCTTTTCGTTCAAAAACGGTAATACAATACTCTTTGTATCTCGTAATCTTCGAAGTTCCAATTCTACTTGATTGTTTTTAGGCGCATTTGGAACTTGAAATTTACCCTCAATATACAAACCGGAGGCGTTTCTCGCCCTACTGCAAGCAACATATAAATGAGTTCTCTCTAATTTTTTTCTGGGATTACAATGCACTACTACGGACGAGTATGTATCGCCTTGACTCTTGTGTATCGTAATAGCCTCAGAAATTACCAAAGGAAACTGTCTCCTAGAGACTGAAACATTATTTTGCCTCCATTTTCTACTAAATGCCTTAATAACCTTCTCGACAGGAGTCCAAGTCCTGTTATAGTTACTCTGCTCGTACAATCCAAGACACTTTTGTCTCAAACACTTCCCAACATTAGCATCAGCAAACTCAATCCAAACCCTGAACGGAATTTGTTCCCCGAGCCTATTTTTACCGTACTCTATCTTCCTTAACCAACCTGTCGCACCATTCGTAAGTCCATCAGACGTATCGACATTGTTAGTCATCATATATCTCGCACCACAAGCGAGTGATAGTTCTTTAGGGAGACCATACGTATCAGACGTTGCTAACGTTTGAATTTGGGAAAGAATGTTACTTTTAACTTCGCTACTAAGATCACCATTTACAACATCTACTGAAAATGAAATACACTTTTCCGTACTCATTTTTAATAGAGTCTCTTGGTTAAATTGGTTGACTTCAACGTTAGTAGGGAAAAGATGTATCGCTTCTTTTGGCGGTACACGCTCTCTGTTTACTTCCAAACTTACGAATAAGTCAATATCATCCTGATTCATAGTTCCCACAGCCATTCTATTCAAAGCTTCCGCAAACCTCTTATCATCTTTTTGCCTCATAATTTCTTCAAGCTCACTAAATTGGAATTCCTCCCATATTGGGTTACCAATTAAAGACGCATATGGATTGTCACTATCACTTTGACTTTGAAAAGCGAAATGATCCCGGACGGGTCTAAGTTGGTTAAAATCTCCAACTAAAAGTACAGAGACACCACCAAAATAATCTGGGCAACCCATTATCTCTTGCATTCTCGAGTTAACTCGGCTAAAAACTTTCGCACCAACCATTGATATTTCGTCAATAATTAACAACTTCACTTGACCATACATCAATCTACAATTGTGAAGAGTTTCACTTTCTAATCTGGAAATGTTTCCGGCAAATTGACTGACGGGTAGACAAAAGGTACTATGCAAAGTCGCCCCACCTATATTAAAGGCAGCCTTGCCCGTAGGTGCGCATCGCAGAACTTTAACCTCCGAGGGATTAGACCCTGGTTGCTTATTGTAAAATCTAGTAACAGATTCAAATATGGCACTTATCAAAACGCTTTTTCCAACACCAGCGCCTCCTGTAACAAATAGCCGTAAAGGCGTTTCTTTGCACTTTAAATGGTGCAGAACTTCATAAAATATTTCTTTCTGTTTCAAATTCAGCTTTCTAACAAGGGCATTGTATTCTGAATCATTAACTAACGTGACTGATGGAGCAACAGTTTTTTCCGCATTACCATCAAGAATATCTCTGTTAATATTTCCTATTGCCTCTTCCACTGTATTAATTAAAAATTCAGAATCTTCAACAATTAAAGACCTATCTATTTCATTTTGATGTTCCAATTCAGGTTGGATATTAGTAAGATCAGCTTCAATAGCTTCACTTTCGAAATCTCTCACAGCCTGTTCAATAGCTACTTCGTCAATTTCATTATGAAATTCTTTTCTAGATTCTGTTATAATCTCAAGTCTAAGCTCATACTCAGATTTTACATCCTTTGTCAAAATATCTCTACTCTCATCACGCCAAGGCGAGAATAACATGATTTGTTCACGATAAAACTGCTCGGGATCTTTCACTAAATTGAATCTACGATACCGTATAATTTTAGAATGACCACGTTTTCTAATGAACCCTGAATCATTTTTCAGTTTTAACCATTTACCACATTGAACTTCATCGCTCTCACCGTCATCAATATGACTTTGAGTTTTCGAAACTCTACGACTTCTGGAAAATTCATACCAAGCCGCAAATTGAGCTAACGTTACTGCCTCTAAATCATCTGGCCTTTGAACATAATGGTCTAACATTCCAGAAGCGAAAACATCCAAACTATCTTTGGACAATTGTTCAAGCTCAAATTTGCTTTTGAGAATATGAACACGATTCTCGGGCACATTTGTATTAACATAAATGCAAGCCCGGCTACACCTGGAGACTGGAATTTGTAAAGCGCTATAAGCCGCTTCCTGCGCGCTTACCTCGTGCGCGTTCAAAAACTGATTAGCAATCACCTTCAACTTTTGCTTCACCGTACATTTATCTGACTGCGCTCGTTTAGCAGCTTCACGCAGAAGCATTGACATACCACGCTGAGATTTTCCTATATAAGACACGATATACATAACCAGAGCGTAAGGATCAAGAACAAACTGAATGTCCATATTCGCTTGCCAGAGGCGCAAAGTGCACGGGTTGTACGGATTAACCCTAGTATCTTTAGGGTGTCTTTTCAATAAAACCACTTTCCTTTTGAGATCATACGTAATGGCTTTAATATAATCATCTTCAGTTATACGCAACTTTTCCAACAACTCCTCAAAACTGTTATATATAGACTTAGGATATATACTTATGATTGAAACGGAGTAATGTTTTAGATTAATGTAAATAAAGTTTAAGATAAAAAACTTGTAAATAGATAAGAGAAAGGTATATAAGAAAAACACAATTGAGACCAGGCGTCTCTCGCACGCTAGGAAATGTAACGACAAGTCACTTAAATAAAGTCTGCCGCTAAATCTTAAACTTAGTCGATGTCTGCATTCAAACATATAACATGGTGATAGAGTTTCACGAACACTGCCTCCCGAGATAGTTCGCGTACCGTAGTAGCTCCAACCCCATTGCACAAGACCCTTAACTCCGCCGCTCCACAATGACGACAACATCATTTAAAGGGCCGGAACCTTTCAACCCGGGGAATAATAATCCAGCAGCGCTATGGTCCGAGTACCGCGACGGCTTCAAAATTTACGCCATGGCTGCCAAACTCTCCACCGAAACGGCCGAGATCCAAATCGCCACATTTCTCCACATTATCGGACCAGCAGCAAGACGCATCTATAACACCTTCACTATCCCGGTTCCAGAAGATCAGAATCTGACACTAGACATGGTATACGCTGCCTTTGACAAGTACTACGAGCCTTACAAGAACTTGATTGCCTTCCGCTACACATTCTTCACCACGTACCAGGGACCGCATCAACCCTTCGACGAGTACATAACGGACTTGAAGACCAAAGCCCGCAACTGCGACTTTGGTACCTTACATGCATCCCTTATCGCCACACAAATTGTATGCGGAATTCGGAAGGAGACATTACGGAAAGACCTTCTCGCCATACGGAACCTCACTCTAGACACAGCTATTGCTAAATGCCAAGCAGATGAAGCATCAACTAACCACGCTAATGCCATCTCGGCACCTATGGACAAGGCAGAACCGACTCCAGTAACACTAGACTCATTGCGACGCAGAGAGAAACGACCAAATTCCACAAGGGGTCAACGCTTTGTCACTCAACAAGCCAACAGAACACAACAGCGCCAGCCCATGACGCCGTCTCACCACTTTTCAAATCGCAGAACGCAGCAACCTAATCCTTATTCGCAAATTCGACGGGGTCAAGACGCATGCCGCAACTGCGGAACCATCCACACGCAACAAGGGTACTGCCCCGCACGCAATGATACCTGCCACGGATGTTCACGAAAAGGGCACTGGATCTCGTGTTGCCGCTCCACCCAAACACACGAACTTTCAATGCACCCAGCCGTCTACATTGACAACCCTCATGGACAGTACCAAAACCAATACCTGACAAACGGAGACGACGACACAGAAAGCGACTGGCAATCATTCCACTGCACTGCACTTAGCCTCTACTGCCACGACATGAAGACTCCGCTAGCGCCAGCGGAAGAATGGCTGGAAACCATCTACTTTGCCAACTTTCCCGTCACGATGAAGCTTGATACTGGATCACAAGTTAACATTATTCATAAAGGAATTTATGACAAACTACCAGTAAAGCCACAACTATACAAGCCACCATTCACGGTACGAGCATATTCAGGACACCAAATCGAGATCATTGGCATTACATATATCGTTTGCGCATCATTCGCTGCCTCCACGCTACAGTGTTTTTACGTGACACCGCAAAGGACTATACCTATATTGGGCGCACAAGCATCAGTCGAGATGGGACTCATTACCCGCAATACAAAACCCGGAATCGTAAAGAATAGTCATGTAATACGAACGAACAGCGAAGCGACTCCCAACAAATCGGTACACAACAACAAGATCACGACACCACCTATGCACAGCCAATATACTTCAGCGGAAAATCGAATGGATGATGCATATACAGGACCACCATGGCACTTAACCTCATCCAGACATCTACAATTACCGACTCAAGCACGTAAACCATCACCAAAACCAGAAGACATAGACAGGATGACGCCAGCCGATATAGTTCAGATGTACCAAGATGTCTTCGACCACATTGGAAAATTACCAGGGAAATACACAATTCGGCTTAAACCAAATGTAACTCCTACTATTTCGGCGCCAAGACAGATACCACAAGCACTACAGGCAGGCGTACGTAAAGAACTAAGACGACTCCAAGACTTAGGAATCATAACCCCAGTTTCCGAGCCGACTGATTGGGTCCACCCGATGGTAGCGGTAGCCAAAGAGAACGGCGGAACAAGAATCTGTCTGGATCCAAGAAACCTTAACGCTGCGATTAAAAAGGAACCATTCCCAACGCCAACAGCGCAAGAAATATTCTCAAACCTCCATGACGCAGAGATATTTACAGTCTTCGACGCACAGAGCGCATTTTGGCAGGTAGAGCTGGATGAAGAGAGCTCCCTACTTTGCACATTCGCAACACCGTACGGACGGTTCCGATTTCTTCGCCTGGCTATGGGAATCGTCACTTCTTCTTCAGTATTCCAAAGGGCGATGAGTACAATATATCCGCATAACGAGTTCCCACACACATATATATCAACGGACGACTTCCTCTTGGCAACAACAAAAGGGAACCACAATCGAGCGATTGTAGCGGTGCTAGAACGTGCTCGCCAGACAGGATTGACGTTCAGCTCGGACAAAATGCAGCTGGCGGTTGAAAAAATAACTTACTTGGGAATGACCATCACACCCCGCGGCCTGGAAATAGCTCCATCAAAAGTGCAAGCAATAAAAGACATCCCAGCACCTACGGAACGTACAGCTCTCCAAAGATTCTTGGGGATGGTAAACTTCGTCGCAAGATTCCTCCCTCAGCATTCAACGGAAGCCGCACCATTACGGGCGCTGCTCAAAAAGGGTACGACCTTCATATGGGACGCCAATGCAGACCGCACATTCAACACTTTAAAACGACTAATAACCACGGCTCCAGTCCTTGCCTTCTTCAACCCGAGAATTCCTAGTACCATTTCAGTCGACAGTAGCGGGATTGGAGTCGGCGCCGTACTGATGCAATCCAACCGACCAGTCGAATATGCCTCTACATCATTCACGACCACGCAACAGAATTATGCTCCGATTGAGCGGGAACTTCTAGGCATCGTCTATGCGTGTGAGCGTTTCCAATACTACATAGCCGGGACTTCCTTCACGATTGAAACAGACCATCGACCCCTGGTAAACGTCGTGCGAAAGCCATTCCACCTGCTCTCACCCAGATTACAACGACTGGTATTAAGATTAACTCGATATGATGCTCACGTAACTTATGTACCAGGATCCAAATTATACGTTGCCGACACCTTATCACGAGCTCCCCGAACTGAGAGAGAGATCGACACATCGGACCTGGAAGGCACCAGCATCGTACTACACGCAACAACAACGCTACCGGATGAGAAAATAAAACTATATGGCAAAGCCACACAAGAGGATGACACGTGCCAAACGCTTCTCCAATACATAAAAAACGGATGGCCGACATCAATCAAGAAACTAAACCCGCCAATAAAACCGTTCTGGGGTATCCAAGAGGAACTTCACGTCAGAGACAACTTAATATACCGCGGTGAACAACTCTACGTTCCAACGGTCTTGAGAAGAGAAGTCCTCCGACAGATTCACGTCGCGCACCAAGGAATCACAGCGTGTATAGCAAGAGCAAAACTACACGTATATTGGCCGCAAATGACCGAAGAAATCACGACCTTTGTACGGCAATGTCCAACATGCCAGCAACGCGCGAGAGCAAATACACGACTTCCGTTACATCCACACGAAATTCCTCAACGCCCATGGGAAATCGTGGCGACAGACTTATTCCACGTAGGAAATAAAACCATAATCCTTCTAGTCGACTACTTTTCGAAATTCGTGGAAGCGCAAGAATTAAACTCGACAAATGCAGAGGCCGTGATACAATTCATGCTACCCCACTTTGCACGACACGGAACTCCTCAGAGACTGATTTCCGACAACGGACCGCCGTATAATTCAAGCGCCTTCAGAGAATTCCTGCTAAAATGGGGAGTGCAGCACGTAACATCGAGCCCATACCACCCTCAGTCGAATGGCATGGCTGAACGCACCGTACAAACACTAAAAAATCTGCTTATAAAGGACGGAGAAAACCTCGGAGAAAACCTGCATCGGATACTTATGGAGTACCGTGCCACCCCAGTCGGACAACTACCCTCGCCAGCCGAAATGTTAATGGGCAGACGAATTCGCACTCCACTCAGCACATCGTCTGGCCCTCTACACCCGCAGTTCCCAACAGATCACATAAGAGGAACACTACAGGACAGGCAAGAGACTATGACACACAATCAAAGTAGCAAGAAGATGCCGGACCCGATCATTTTTAAGGAGGGCACACGAGTTTACCATCAGATCGGCCCAAGACAATGGGGCAAGGCAATTATCGAAACAGTAGCACAAGCACCCCATTCATACAACCTGCTGACAGAGGAAGGGAAACGGATACGACGGACGCGGCACCAATTAAAAACGAATCATGAACTCGAACCAGAGAGGAAACAGTTGGGAATAAGAGAGAAACAACCCTTACCAAACACGCCATACTCAAGGGACGCAGGCCAGCCAACAACAACTACAACACGTCATAGCACGACTACAGTTACCTCAACTGGGAATGGAACAAACAACAACAACCAGACTCAACAGGTAGAGCCAATACAGACGTCCAACTCCACGGGAAACGCACTAGGCCGGGCATGTGAACCAGAGAGAACAAGAGCTCAGCCTACTTCTAGCGAAATAAGGCCATCCGCAAAACCAAGCACCATTCCACCATTCAACCCAAGAGACTACATTTCGGTGCAAAAGACGAGGACAAGAGACAATATAAAGCCACCAGTACGCTACCCAAACGAGTATTAATTTCAACGGCAAGCCATAGCTATTCCTACGGCGGAAAGGAAAGATGTTATATATAGACTTAGGATATATACTTATGATTGAAACGGAGTAATGTTTTAGATTAATGTAAATAAAGTTTAAGATAAAAAACTTGTAAATAGATAAGAGAAAGGTATATAAGAAAAACACAATTGAGACCAGGCGTCTCTCGCACGCTAGGAAATGTAACGACAAGTCACTTAAATAAAGTCTGCCGCTAAATCTTAAACTTAGTCGATGTCTGCATTCAAACATATAACAAAAACTATCTACCCACAATTCTTTTTCTTTCGATTGCAAAAGCTCACGCAATTTCTTGGAATTGTTCTTACACTTAAGTTCTTCGTCAAGAGTACCGGGTTCTCTTAAACTCGGATCATAAATAATAGTTCTAGGCATGGGAGGAAATGGAATTCCAAAACGACAAACTGAACTATCATTAACCTTCTTCCTACACGTTGTCGTGTGTTTATGCATTTGCAATGACGTTAACAAATCCACATTACCATCGTTCAATTTACCAGCGCAAGAAATAACTTTATCAATATATTCCTCTACCTCTTTAACATTTGACAAGTCACCTTTAAGCTTCGGCGCATCTTTAATCCAAATCAACCCATGTTGATGAGGAGAGCCTCTTTGCTGTATTTCAACCCTGAAGTAATAATCTTCAATAACACCAAGAGGGCCTAGCTTTTGCAGAGCTTTAAGAAGAGCCCGAAAACGGTGGTCAAAATATCTAGCACAAGTAACAGGATCATCCTGAATCAACTTTGCCTTTTCCGAAAAACTTAAATTGCAAATATCATCATTCGCTAAGCGATCCTGACCCGAAGTCACCCTCAATATGTTCAAAAGCTCAGGCCATTTGCCTTCCGCAGCTGAAAACGTTATAAAAAAGGTAGCCGTACCAAGCTGTCTAATCATAGCCATTAACTCTTTCTGCCTATGCTGCCAATATGAAGGCGAGGACTGCAAATTTTCTAATACTCTAAAACCATCATCCTGCTTAACAATTGAATCGAGTGCACCAGCAGACGATAAAAACCCAGCAGTGTAGTTTGAGCCATCTTTTCTCTTGGTTTTTCTCATACAAACTTGTATGGAATCTCTAACTTTCATAGTTTCTAACTTAACAAAAGTGTAAAACAATTTAGACGGATTTTTAGCACAACGCCTATCAATATTACGAAGCTCCCACTTAGCAATGTCCCCAAAACTACCTTTAACCTTAAGGTCTCTCTTCTGACCCACATAAATACAGGGGAATGACAATTCCTCCGCGTCCTCGTCATAGAGTAAAGACATTGGCGTTTGACCTTCACCAGGAGCAAACTTAACATGCATGGTATTAGTGGGTAGGAAATCAGACAATGACACTAACAACGTGTCTTGATTCCCAACTGGGAATGAATTAACTTCGTTAGATTCATTCCAAATTTCATCGCTATCATTCTCATTCTCTACATTCATTGACCCTTGTGGGTTTTCACTTAATGTATCACCATGGTTTAACTGACGGTCATTTTCGTCAACAATAAATTCAAGTTCTTCTGGAATTGGATCTAATATATCGCTCCTAACGGTTATCCCATGCTTAATATACAACGGTGTTTTCACCAAAACCTTAAGAGCTTCGTGCATTTTTTTCGGCCTAACAGTTTCATACAAATAAGGTGTGTTATATTGCATTCTCCTCATAAACTCAATTTGAATAGTATCTGTTTCACGAGGTAACCGTGGTAACACTGACACTGTAGACTCTACATTTATAGGAACGTTGACCACGTTTCCCTTAATCCCTCTTTGTTGATCACAACCTAACCTTCTTATTTGCATAAAAGGTATTCTTGGTGAAATCATTCTTTCCTCCAAATTAGACAAATTGACTAGTTCTGTCGGGATTTCAGGGAATTCAAATCCATTTTCTCTGGAAAACTTGGGGATTTCGTTCTTTTTCACAGCTTTATTACAAGTACTACATAAAAATACTTTGTCACCTAATTCACGACCGTGAATCCCAGGAACAGCCAAAAGCACTGTAGACTTAACAAAGCTACCTGATGCTTTAAAAAAAAGACCTGAGCACCCTTCACATGGCCACGTTGGACCTTCTTTAATACTTTCAAAATAAGTCTGCTCTATAAACAAAGGATTTGTCCTCCTTTCAGCCATAGACAATCTATTTCTAGAACGCTCTGGGTTTCTAACATTAACATTTTCACGCCTGGCAGCCTTACTCAACTGATTTTTAACACGCTCAGTTTCAACGTACTCCAAATCTTGGCGTTTACTAGCCTTACTCAACTGATTTTTAACACGTTCAGTTTCAACGTACTCTAAATCTTGACGTTTACTAGCCATAGCCAACTGATTTTTAACACGTTCAGTTTCAACGTACTCTAAATCTTGGCGTTTACTAGCCATAGCCATCTGATTTCTAACATGTTCAGTTTCAACGTACTGTAAATCTTGGCGTTTACTAGCCTTACTCAACTGATTTTTAACACGTTCAGTTTCAACGTACTGTAAATCTTGGCGTTTACTAGCCTTACTCAACTGATTTCTAACACGTTCAGTTTCAACGTACTCTAAATCTTGGCGTTTATTAGCCATAGCCAACTGATTTTTAACACGTTCAGTTTCAACGTACTCTAAATCTTGGCGTTTACTAGCCTTACTCAACTGATTTCTAACACGTTCAGTTTCAACGTACTCTAAATCTTGGCGTTTACTAGCCATAGCCAACTGATTTCTAACACGTTCAGTTTCAACGTACTCTAAATCTTGCCGTTTATTAGCCATACTTAACTGGTTCTTAACTCTTTCGCTTGCTCTATAGCATTCATCCAGCCTTTTAACTCTCTTGGTCAGTATACCAACTTGGTGTTCCCTTTCACAATATGACTCGTTCTCCCGCTTTTTGGCCATTGATCGCGCCTCTTTCATCCTATACTCTTCATTCTGTCTCAAAATTCTTATTCTCTCTAACGGATACACATTACCATGAGACGTACAAGGTAATTGTTCATCGTTCGCTACCATTGTCGAACTATTTGCATTATTACTAACTAAATTCATAGGTTCATCGTCAGTAACCAGCTCTGGGTTTACAAAAGAGCGATCTGAACCAGAACTACCGTGGCCGACTGGCGACGCCATAGAACTATCAAACATATTAGGACTGGACGTTCCAGCACCGCTACCTTCACCCTTAGCTTTTTTCTGAGCTGCTAAAACTCGTCTCCTTTCATTTTCTCTCTTTTTAAACTCTGGATCCGACCTTTTTGCCCTCATCCTTTCCCTAGCTTTACGCTTTCGCATTTCCTCCTTACTCTCAACATTATCTTCCTCCATTTTACATACAAAAAGTCATATACTCACAAAAAGAAGCGGCAAAAACCTGCAGGCTCTTTAAAACCACTTAATTTCACTTAATCTCCAACTTCCAACAACAATAATATACCGGTAGTTTAATTGACAACCTACTAGCATCGAAATTCTCATTAAGAATGGCTCCCGCGGATAAAAAAGGTCAATTTTCAACTAGGTGGGCGTTATCTCATTAGATTTAAAAAAATATAATTTTTGATTTTTTTTTCGGACTGTTATCTAAAGCTAGGATGGTTTTAAGTCAAACAAACAAGGAGTGTAAACACAATAGTGGAAGCTTTAGTCTTATTCAAAACATAAATATCAATTTTAATCTCTACAATTTGCTTAAAAATGTATTTTTTAACCCTGCCCAACAGTTTGGATTTTTCTAAAACAATCTTAGAATCAAAGCTCATAAAATGTTTTTTTAACAAAGAATAAATGTTTAATATTTTTTGATAATAAATCAAGAGGATTAAAAAATGTCAGTTTAATTTAAGCTTTTATATTGATTACACTCTACAGCTACACTACTCTTACACAAACAAGGAGTATAAACACATTAGTGGAAACAGTATTTTTATTCAAATATGAAACAGTCCCGCTTATGTTTATCATCTCTGGACATTGGTAAAAATTCACTCCATTACTCCTAGGTATGCACAGGATTTCATTCCTTTATAACTCAAATTCATCTGATTATGTTTTAAAAATATTTTTCCTTATCATTGTGGTGTTTCGCGACGGTAAAAAATATTTAAATACGCCGCTAATAAAATATATAGTTTCAACTTCTTAATTCTTTTAGAAAAGAAATAGAAAACACCCAAGGAGTATAAACAGAGGTGTGGAAGTTTCAAAGATGGCCGCGGATTGAAAACATCTTTCTAATTGTGTACCAACAACGCGAATGTGCCCAAAACAGGGAAACACAACCTATCACATTTACAATAGTTTCGCACTTACCAACCGTTACCTCTCTAACTGAGACAATGACACAACAAACTGCATTTGTTATTTATCCTAATTCAACTCCTCTACTCCGTCTCTATTCCGTCTCTATTAACATCAATACTTGACCTATTTTAACTTTCTAGAGTTTCCATGATTAGTAATACAGTGGGCTAAATGCTTAAATACTCGCTCTATATTAACTATGAAATGTGTACAGTGTATCGACTTCATATGCAATCTTCATTACTCGTCCTATATAAACTTTGACTTTATGGTTTTAGTTAGCACAGATTTTTCTTAAATAATTTAATAAATATAATTAATATTAAATATTTTCTTCGTTAGTTGTTCGCCTTATTGAGCGTTACATCGTGTTGACAAAGAACAATTAAACATTCTTGAGAGACTTGACTAATATTGGCGTTTGAAATGAAGCATACGCCGGTTGCTTCGCCTCACTCAAATAGGTAGTATATAAGGGTGTCGAACTACAGTTAAAAGCAAGAACAACCGCAATTGCGAAAACCTTTGGTGGCCGATCCCACCTTAGGGAGGCTAGACGTTTCTCGTAACCCTAGCTGATCGCCGCGAATGTCTTAAACCAAACGATGACGGTGGAGTAGAAGCCAGGTGTGCAGACTGGTGTCCATGTTGGATGGACAAAAACAGAGACCAGAAGATGGTGGTGTAGAACCCAGGTATACAGACTGGTGTCCATGTGGGATGGACAAAAGCAAAGACCAGAAGATGGTGGTGTAGAAGCCAGGTGAACAGACTGGTGTCCATGTGGGATGGACATAAACAAAGACCAGAAGATGGTGGTGTAGAAGCCAGGTGAACAGACTGGTGTCCATGTGGGATGGACATAAACAAAGACCAGAAGATGGTGGTGTAGAAGCCAGGTGTAGACTGGCGTCCATGTAGGATGGACAAAAACAAAGACCAGAAGATGGTGGTGTTAGAAGCCAGTGTGTACAGACTGGTGTCCAAGTGGGATGGACAAAGACCAGAAGATGGTGGTGATTAGAAGCCAGTAAGTACAGACTGGTGTCCGTGTGGGATGGACAAAGACCAGAAGATGGTGGTGTGAGAACTCAAGTAGAGTAGCCATTTCCGTGACTGTGAAAGCAGTTCGGAAATGGCGAACACGTTTGCTCCGATTTGGAAACTGCGAACGCGGTCACGTGGGTGTAACAACAGACACACACACAGACACACAGACAGACACACACACAGACAGACACACACGATCGTTACAGAACCTCTCCGTGACATACGTCACTCGGAGAGGTAAAAATATTGAGAGGATACCTGGATAAGTGTGTCTTTTTAGAGAGTAGTAACAATCGATGTACTAGAGAATTTTATTTATCCGATCTCAATAGCTTCTATCATAAGTTTATAAGATATGACTCTACCTATGCTTAGTAATGCTAGAGACTTACTGAGAAAGACGCGGGAAGTAACTACACTCTGTTTTGCAGTCCATCTTCCTATTTAGTCTCTACTAAGGCTTTGACAGCGCCTCACCAGGTGTCGCTTTACGAGAATCTATGACCTACGTCACTTCATGACAAGCTCCAGTTTGTAACTAGTGAAAACTTATAGAAAATATCTTATGAACTTATACGCTTCTACCAATACAAATAGGAGTAATATAAAGAGAGGCCTTTTTGAGAGTTTAGAAGAAGTATGAGTCACGTTGCCTATTAGGGAAGGGAAAAGTATTTACTACCTTCTAGCGGCATACTCGCGTACTAGCCTTTGCTTAGGCTACGGAAAAGCATTATCTATAGTCAAAGCCCTGACAGACTGATAATCAGTGCCCAGCCTAAACCACTTTACCTAGAAGGCTGAAATTTTGCAGGGACGTTACTCTTAAGTAGTAGATACTATGTTTAAAAATATTTCCCAATCCACAGCCATCTTGAAAAATGGCGGTCAGAAATTTATAATAAGGAATAACGTCCTTTTTTCAACCGATTTCACTAATATCATGAGTGAATCATATACTAGCTCCCTATAAGTTACTCAGTCACACTGGCCTAATGTATCCAGCATTTTATTCCGAATAGTCGAGAGGAGGGGAGGCGGGTGAAAGTGATAGTAGACGGCGCCCTCTTAGGGCTTTGAAATTAATATATCGAGAACTTGAAATTGACGATAGTTCCAAATGGTATTAACGGTTTTGGAGGTTTGGTTTCTTTGCGTCACATTCATTTTTTTGTTTATTTAAAAATAATTTGGGTTTCACAACAGGCTTCGTTAAAAATGGGGTTTTCTATTAGATCTTTAGACGCATTATTAAAAACTTTAGTAAGGTTTTCGAGATTACTATTAAGTTGTTGTTTTTCTTATTATTCGATAAAGTTTGGTTCTCTCACCATAAATAGTTCCTGCCTCTGAACGTGCCTACGGAATAAAAATTCTTATTCCGCTCTGAATTTAAATGAGTTTCTTTCATTTGGGCTTTGTCAAAAAATATCCAAAATTCTGCCATTTTAATGCGAAAAAATAAAACTTTGCGCCAACCTTAACCAATTAAAATAATTTCAAAGATAAAATGCGACTGTGAACCGCCCGCAAACAATCACAACATTTCTAAAACGTCGTCTGCTTATACTAACTACCTTTCAGTTCAAAGTTTCATTGGTTGATCCCCTTTTCCGGTTTTTTACCGGAAATACGTAAGCGCGGAGAGTAGTGTTATTTTCTCTCACTGTAGGTCGCATATAGGTAACACTTTTTTGGCGGGAAGAAAATGCTGGATACATAAGGCCAGTGTGGCTGAGTAACTTATAGGGAGCTAGTAAATGATTCACTCATGCTAATATTTAATATACTGGTTCCCAATATCCTATAGACTGGCCTTATTTGCTCTATTTGCTGCCATCTTTAAAAATGGCGACCCGAGAACTAATAAAAATGTCCCGACGGGCTTACGGGCAACGCTTGCTGTATTTACTACGAGTCCTAAGATAATCTTGTGGTTTTCAGTTTCTAAAAATATAGACAATACTGTAATCTTTCAGCGCTTTATTCAACCCAAAATTTCAATTGAAAAAAATATTTTCTTTTCAATGATATTTTTATGGCAAACAAATTATTTCAAGTATTATACCTCGGGGGAGATATTCGATTTTCAAATACGTAGTTTAGTTCAAGGAGTGTTTCGTGATACATGATAAACATCCTGAGATGAGCTCCAGGTCCTAAACATCGACTTATCTCTTAGCTATTGA
This sequence comes from Phalangium opilio, assembly GCA_019434445.1. NCBI lineage: Eukaryota > Metazoa > Arthropoda > Arachnida > Opiliones > Phalangiidae > Phalangium > Phalangium opilio. Next base: position 141,240 of record JAEQBA010003499.1, on the reverse strand, counting down.
AAGAAGTATTCTAATTATAGGACCTGGTGCTCCATTGAAATGCAAAACAAACTAGACACGTAGGTAGTCATTCAAGATTTCAAGTTTGCGTTGCCTTTGACGAGTATTTTACTAGGAATTTTTAAATTGGCGCAAATATTCTAATATTTAATTTGAGAGCTTCATTAAAATTTAAATTTTAGAAATAAATAAAATAAATACATATTGCAAGGTTATGAAGGGAATTACAATAAACAGAAGTTGATGACTTCTTATCCTGGGAAGTATTGGACACTAAGGCATTATATTGTATCCATCCCTGCAAGTCAAAATTGCCTATGGCAATCGAAAAAGAGGGTCGAAAGTTTCCTCCCCACTAGGAAAACTATCTAATCTACTGAAAAAAATCCCACGCCGAGAGGCTGTGGCACTCAAACTGTGGGGCGTGTTCAAAATTTCTTCAGCGCCAATCGTTGAAAAGCCGTCTGGCTAGAACTCTATGAAAATCCGTGGGCCTAGGACGCCACACTAGTTGGACCGCAATTTCTAGCATTCTATTAAAACAGCTGTTCTTGTCACCGTTTCTGATTCGTTACCTCAAACCACAGGACACACCTTAAAGTTTCGTTTCTTGCCCGCTGCTGGCGCTTAAGTCAGCCTGCCAATTCAAAATGAGGGAAATGCCGTAGGTGCATGGCGCGGTGATCGGACCTAATAAGAAGTTGGCTAACAGAGATGGTCCCGGATATGGTTAGAGTCAAATACTTCCCAGGATAAGAAGTCATAAACTTCTGCAATAAATAATATTCTTTCTTTTTCCTTTCTTTTTTCAGAGAAAAGCTACGCCGATAATTGCGAAGATCAAACTCAATGGCCACCAGCCATGCAAATCAACATATCACGAATGTTACTTCTGGTTTCCAGCGTTTTCATAGTGCTTAATTTGCCTAGTTACGTTATCCGTATTTTAGGATTTATATGGGAATTTCGGGGTAAAAAAGTCTTGGACGAGACAGTTTACGTTCTACAGGGATACTTTATGCTGTTATTCTACACAAATTTCGCTATTAATTTCGTTGTGTATAATATTTCGAGCCGCATGTTTAGACGCGTCTTATTCCAGAAATATTCAAAGTGCTACAAAAAGTGCCGTGAGAGGAACGTTGAACAAAGCATCTAGTGATATAAATTCCTGAAATTTTAAAATGGTGTAGTCTCAAAAGATATAGTAAAATGTTGCTGTACTGCATGCCGACGGAAAATAAGCCTTTGACACTCGTAACAAGAATGACGTATCCCAATTCACGAGTAGTACCAGCGACATTGTACTCTTCCACAATTTATACTGTTTCCAGGAATTTTAAGACAATTACGTGTTGAACAGTTGAAAGGTGAACGTTCAGAGGTTGGTTCAACAAATTTGTAAGTCGGCTAGTTCGAAGAAGAGGAAAAGGTCACGTCATGGAGCTATGATTTTATCACCCATAAGTCTGCTACAATCCTTATTGTAATGATATCTGTGCCTTCAGGAGTTTATAACGTAAGATAGATCATGCCGTGTCACCAGAAGTATATAATACTTCTCTTCGAGAGAAGTGTACCACAAAGCGGGGTAAGTGTAACGTCACTCTTCCCAACATCGGTACATTTAGAGCAAGGTTACTAAACCGAATCACATAAACGATAAATAGTTCCCTCATCATTACTCTATTAGCGCTTAAATATTTGGCAAAACGCGCTTGTGCATTTTGTCCCACGTCAAGACGAGGTTTGTGGGATGATTGCTGGGGATTTAGTGCCAAAGAACTATAGAATCACCTTACGGTGCGATGCCCATTTGTAGTTTGATGAGCGGGAAAGCAAACTAAAAGGGTGAGCCTGGAAAGAATGACGTTACATAACTAAAGCATTAAGAGGATACAGAGTGTCATCCTTCTTCTATTATCCCCTTCTGGTGTCACGTATTGTGAATTGATGGTAAGTGTATCTGGTTAGCTTGAGTAGACCGGATGATTGATGAGGAAGTTAGACCGGAAGTGAATTATAAGACCAATCTTACGTTATAAGTTCCTGACCATACATTTCATAAATTACGCCCCTAGCTGCTAGGGTAAGCTAGCGTCTTTACGCCGAAGCTTGCGATAAATTTTGAGGAAGGTCTGGGATAAACCATTCAGTCATACTCCATTGACTTTATACAACAATTCCTTCTAAATTTTTCATCTTCAAACATCAAAGGATAAGCACTATTATGGAAGGAGACTTATAGTGATAAACTTATAGTTCAACGAACCCAAATTAAGGGTGAACGACACCGACGTTGCATGGTTAAATCTGAGCTCAAAACGAGGGGTCAGTCACTCAGCTTAATTGGTGCACTGCTTGTACTAAAGGGATTACGCAGAATCTTTAAAAATTCTGCCATTGTCAGTAGCAAACTGATTACAGAGACTCGGAAAGTGATGAGTCCCTCGGTTCGGTACAAGACTGCTCCCATTCGTCTCAGCTAACTCTCAATGTACGAAATCGAATAGGCTGTGTCATTTAAGCCTCGAAGCAATTTGTTTCTCGCATAATTACACCAATCCTCAGCCTCGGCTTTTAAAACCAACAAACAGTGAAACCACTTTGGCAGTGACGACTGCCATTAAGTGACGTCACACTACACGAGTTAGCTGTTTAGTTTAAAAAAATCGAGCTTTAAATTATCGAACCCCTTTAAACAATACTGATTGAGGTGCTATTTGATGACATGATATATTGCTCTATATTTTGAAAGTGACGTCATCAACTATCTGATTACACGAATATTTAAAAACGCTTTCCAATTGAACGCTACGAGAAAGAAGTTAAAAGTATTTGTGAAAAAATGTTTTAACTAAATTTTTCAACTTTGCTTTTGAAAAAAAGGATAATGAAAATATTAATTAGTAATTTATAACAACGCCTATTTATTTATATATATAATGTATTTTTGGTCTTCCATTAAATGGTTTTGTGGACAAAGACCATTTTTTTTTACAAATCCCCTGGGTAAAGTATGCTTTAAAACAATTTTTTTTTGAAACCTATTCTGCACCTGTCGTTTCATACCATTTATTTTAGTACTCTTTAGAAAAACGTGCTATATTGTAGCCTAGGGATACTATATTTGGAAATTTTTATTAAGGAAAGATAAATATCGCTAAGTACAGTACACAGCTCTTTCTTTTAGGCTCATTCAACGTGATCCTTGTTCGAAATGTCAGGGACGTTTTTTTTTCATTCACGTTGTTCGGTGTAAACTAGCGGCAATGCGCACCACACAGCTTATTCTTGAAGGAGAGAGAGGGTCGTATAGTACGGAATCGTAAAGGACGCCCCCTCTGTCCTAAAAATAGTTCTCATACAAATACATTGGCGCTACGCGGCAGCACTTAACAATCGCCTGCCGAAGGGTAGGGACGTGCGCACGATAAACTTGAGACGTTTCGGTACCGCATGTCGCCCATAATCATTTCCACTCCATCTTACCTCATTTCTCCCTGACTTACTAATGCCGTTTTTCATAGGTTGCCAGCAATCTGCCAGACTGCCACAATGGAGCAATATTACAAAAGACATAAAGACATTTAATGCAATTTTAAAGGAACTTTCGGTCCCACTCCAAGAAAATTACTCCATGGAAAACGGCGTTAAATGGCTACAATTTTGAGTCATGTTATGTATGGTCATGTATTAATTCACTTACAGGCTTACCCTAGGCTTCCTCGTACTCGGCGGTAGGAGGAGCCTATTTGGTGGTAGTTTAGCCAACTCGACCTTCATAAAAAATTAGTCCTAGAAAATCATTAAACGTTTTTTTTTGCCCTCAAAGCTCTGAGTATACAGAGTTCAAAGCCTCGCACACTGCCCTTCTGACTCATAAAGTTGGTCTTAAGTAAATGAACTCTCGAAATCAAGTTTTTGTCGTTGTTAGATTATCTATAGACCGAGTAGGGTCAATAGGCCAAATATGACATCAAATTCATATTTTTTGGGAAAGAAATGGGAATTGCATCGTGTTGGAGACTCTAATAGCGCCACCTATAGGACATTTCTGACCTATTAACTCGTCATTATCAGCTTCATTTCGTGACGGGTAACTTAAAATATTGTGGTTTTGTTACACTAACACGAGTACAACTCTACAAGACCTACTCTTCCTAATTGTATCGGTAAGAAGTTAAGAACGTCTTGATTTTTATTTTTAGTGTTTCTTGCTAATTAACTAAACTTCATTATGATAAATATTGAATGTCAATTTTTGCGGCCTACATTTCTCTGTAGGCCTCTAAACCCAAAAATATATTTATCAAACTTTATTCGTAATTGTTGCTTATATGTTTCTAGCTCTCGTAATGTTAATTGGGTTGGTTAATTTGGATTACAGTGTTAAGCCTGAATAAGACCAAGTTTCTTCATTTGAGCTTTTGCAAAGCAATTACCGACTTTAAGCTTAGGCCTTAAATCACATTTGACCGGGTTCAAGCCTTTATGCACGTGACCCAGAATTTTCAAAATTGAAAGGCAACATTCATCCAGATAAGGAAGAAGTAACGATTATTGTTTATATATGATATCTTTTGGGACATTAAAAAGTATACTTAAATAGCTGCTAGAGACGAGGGGTAAAGGTAATTTAATACTATGGGTATTAACATAAGTGAATAACCCCTTTTAAGTATCCATCATAAGGTCTTTAGTGGTTCGTCTCCCGCCCCCTTCCTTCATGTCAGAGCCTAAGAGAAATCGGGCGCCTAAAATGCAAGAGAGATTTTATTTCACTAAAGGCCCCGTCAAGCTAAGGGCGGGTTAAGAGAGAAGTATTAAGGGGGTCATCTGACTTCTTCGATGGAGTTTTAAGTTTAGGGTCTCCTTTTTATCGGTGCCTCCAACTGGCAACCTGCGTTTTTTACTCGAAGCACGCTCTACTTTTCCACCCCTTATATGCTACTGATGCTACGATTCGAAAGAAAAACGGGGCTATAACGACGAAAAGGTTTTTACCATGGTTTTCTAAGCATGCATGCTCCTGTATAGATAATTTTTGGGGAGAAAAATTACTGAACGAAACCCTCGCCGGCAGTGAGCACAGTGCTCCCTGTCGCCGGCAATTGATTAGAGATTTTTTTATCACCTCTCGCGTGCCATACTTAGAGTACACTAAAGGGAAGGCTTTCAGGGCGTTAGTGCCTCATATGATGTTATTGGAGTTTGGGTGAGACGGATTATTGGCTGCAGTTGAACTTACGAACTTACTGCTCCTCTATAGATCTCTTTCAGATACAGAAACTTAATGGTAGATTATCAATTTATGGTATTAAAGCGAATGTAGGCGGAACTCGATGCTATAAATGTCAGTTTTATGGCTCGGGTTCTTATAATGGTTCCAGGATCCTGGCAATTTAATTTAATGATAATGAACGGGCTAAGCCTTTGTCAGTGGGCCATAAAACTCCATCTTTCGAGTTGGTTTTGCCACAGGATTGATCTAACTTCCCCTTTATTAAACACGAATTAGAAGTTTAAAATAAGTAGCAACAAGATCATAAACAAAGATAATCTAGCTTAAGCCTTTAGCTGTTAGTATCTAGGTCTTGTCCTACTTGTACGCTTCTAATGATTTTATTTGGAACTGTGTTAATCGATTGTTAATTATCAAACACAGACTAGATTTAATTAATCGAGTGTTTTTGTATTGCGGCCAAAACCTTGCGCACATTTCCAACACAGCTATTATATTTTCTGGGCCTTCTTCAGTTAAAGGGACTGTAAAGTAGGCATTACTATTTTTTTGAAATAATGCCATAGCAGAAGTATATAATACTTCTCTTCGAGAAAAGTGTACCACAAAGCGGAGTAATGGTAACATGATTCTTTGCAACATCAGAACAATTCGAGCAAGCTTACTAAACCGAATCACATACACGATAAATAGTTCCCTCATCATTACTATAACTATTAGCGCTTAACTATTTGCCAAGGCATGCTTGTGGATTTTTGTCCCACGTCAAGACAATCAAGGTTTGTGGGTTGATAGTTTGGATTTAGTACCAAACAGTTATAGATAGTTTTCACACATGGAGGATTCATACCATTTACACCAGGAGGCCGGGCTAACTGGCGGACAGAAACCCGTCTGCTTTTGTCCTCCAGATAGCCCGGCTTCCTGGTGTAAATGGTATGAATCCTCCATGTGTGAAAACTATCTATAGAATTCACCCTAGCACGGTGCGATGCCCATCTGAAGTTTGATGAGCAGGAGAGCAAACAAAAAGGGCTCTCTCATCTGTTACATAACTAAAGTATTAAGAGGATACAGAGTGTCATCCTTCTTCTATTATTCCCTTCTGGTATCGACCATAGTAACCAGAAAACGAAATTGCTTAGAAATACTATTTATATTTAAGAAAATTAAAATTGAAAACCGACTTTCATGCTATCAACAAGTGGTTTATTATTAAAGCTCAAAAAATCCAATATCTTTCGAAATTGCCTGGGGTTTTACTAAAACAAAAAAAAAAAAAAAATCTTAACTTTGAGAAAAATCAGCACGTTATAAACAAAGCCTTCTCTAGAATTTAATAAAATTCTATTTATTTCACCCAAACTTGAACGAAAATCCCCAAACAAAAAATTATCAAATTAAATCTGAAAGGGAATACATAATATTCTTTGATGGCATTCTAGAGAAGGTCATGAAAAGAAATTTGGTAAGATGAGACGCTATAAGCTTTTTGTTCACTAGTTTATTATTGATCGCGATGTCAAGTGCAGTTGGCGTTGCTCGACTTTAGAGGGTAAAAAAACCAAATACAGTAAAGCATTGGTTAGTGTACGCACGCGTCACTGAGCTCTTTTATGGTAGAAGTTTATCACAATTTTTTCTTTGTCTTTTAATTTTCCCCGACATCTCTAAAATTTAAGATATCTCTAGAAACTTCAGAAATGTCTTATCAATCCATATTAAAAGTGTCAGAAGGTAGCGTACTCTTGTAAGGCAAGAGTCTGTGCAACAAAGGTTCGGGAAATAAGGGATCTGTGTACTGACTGCTCCGTATACAGCGACGACAGTCCACTTTCCCAATAAAGAGAAACTTTTCCCTGATAAAAGACATAATCAACCCTGATTAATCGCATCGTGGCCGCTTACCCATGGACCCATTATACACTCTTGAAACACCAAGAAGTGATATCTAGTTTATTAGGGAGAAGGTATAAATATGCCACATTTCCAGCTTTATCTCCAGTCCAAACGTAGGTCCGGAGTTAATCCCAGCCTCTAAATTACAACCAGCATCTCATTGGTTCTTGAAACCTCACGTCAGCGCGACGTGAAAGACGAAAATTACAGTCATATTTTCCGACTGAGAAGAGGCGAAAGAGCCCGGCCTCCTTTTACGTCCACCCTTGTATTTTGAAATGGGGGGCTGGGACTATGGCGTGCGAATACTTTGGCATCTTAAACCTTCTCCCTAATAAACTAGATATCACTTCTTGGAAACACTTAAAACTAAAAAAGCTAGCCATACGCTTATTTTGCTGATTTGGAACGATAACAGCCTTTCTTCTGAATCCCTTCTGGGCAATGTTTCCCTATTTATGCGAATGGTTTGTGACTGTCTTTCTCGGTCACGTGCTGGTGTCGGTGCTAGACAAAACTTGTTAATTACATTTTCTTCGCGATTGTTTGAACGAATTTCATTGTCCTTAATTTGTCTTTAGGTTCTGTGTCAAATGATTTTAAAAATGTCTCCTGGGTATTTTCAATAAAATAACTTCACATTTTATTTTGTACAATAAACAATGCTCCATATACTCGCGAGGCTTTAGTTAGATCCTATTCCTTTTTCAAATAAGCAATTAACAAATTCATGGTAAAATTTTAATTAATGTTTGTTTAGTCTTCGTAGACTTATTTACGCCCATAACGAATTCCGCTCGCGAGAACTTGATTTGGGCTTTCGCAGTAGCTCATTAGGGTCAAAACGTCGCAACTTTGGCGGCAACATTCATGGTGTACTCCTCTGGTTGGACGAAGGGCCAAAGCGCGTCTTGACAAACTGACGCTTCTCTCTAACAGGGACAACCCACCAATAGGTCGGTTTTCTAGTAAAGCTTCAGCGTCCTTCGATTCATCGTCATCGGATTCGGAATTCATATCTAATAGAAAAAATTCCAAACATGGACCGTGAATAGACGCAAAAAAAGTGGATTGCAACCGGCCTCAATATCGGAACATACAAAGGGGTTGATACATGGCCGTCTCAGAGAACTCTAGCCTTAGTACTCCTCAACGAATCTCAACTACAATTTCTACAAAGTCATAACCTGAGGGTCTAGGCCCAGGGAGTGTTTTATTAATAATAGACCAAGGCTTACCTGGGTTAGTGAGACTTCTCTTGGAGGGACCACTGTAGTATCGGCTACCACAAACGAGTTTCAAGGCATCGGCTAAGTCACTACCACATAGTCTAGTCTGGCGTTTTTCTATACCAAAGCCAAGCGCCCCGTTGAAGTGACTTAATTTGTCCACAAGAAACACCATCATTAGTAAACAGGATAGGGCACTGGTGTTCATCTTCCTAGTATTTGTGATAAAGAAAAACATTATTGTGTCGTTGTCGTTGATGCTTTTATACGATTTCTGGAACCCATTTAAGTGAAAAGTATTTCTTAATGATATGTTGGTTTCATAATCTCCTCTCTCTTGTTAGTTTTAAATTTAGTTGTTGGTTTTAGAAATGTCACGAGAATTTTGCTTATCAAAACCGTTAGTTTTTGAGTGCTAAAGTTTCTTTTTTTGGTTTTTAAGTATGAATTCTGATAACAATGATCAATGAACTCTATTTGAGTAGCTAATTAGCTATTTAACGTGAGGTTTTTAAATTGGCCCTTCTGCATTGGACTAAATTTCGCTCTTGTTGTTTTAATTTCAAATCGCCTAGTATTATTATGAAAAAGTGCAATTCGTCATTAAAAATGGTTTTATACGGACAAATCTACGTTTTCTGAGGTGAACCTTTTCCACAAGAAACACCATCATTAGTAAACAGGATAGGGCACTGGTGTTCATCTTCCTAGTATTTGTGATAAAGAAAAACATTATTGTGTCGTTGTCGTTGATGCTTTTATACGATTTCTGGAACCCATTTAAGTGAAAAGTATTTCTTAATGATATGTTGGTTTCATAATCTCCTCTCTCTTGTTAGTTTTAAATTTAGTTGTTGGTTTTAGAAATGTCACGAGAATTTTGCTTATCAAAACCGTTAGTTTTTGAGTGCTAAAGTTTCTTTTTTTGGTTTTTAAGTATGAATTCTGATAACAATGATCAATGAACTCTATTTGAGTAGCTAATTAGCTATTTAAAGTGAGGTTTTTAAATTGGCCCTTCTGCATTGGACTAAATTTCGCTCTTGTTGTTTTAATTTCAAATCGCCTAGTATTATTATGAAAAAGTGCAATTCGTCATTAAAAATGGTTTTATACGGACAAATCTACGTTTTCTGAGGTGAACCTTTTCTACAGCAAGACAATTAATCGTGCGTTTGTCATACAAACTCTGAACTTTAAACGCCTAGTGCTCAGGAATATATTTTGTATAGAAACGTGACGAAATAGTTTATTGGCGTAATATGCATTTATGAACATCATATTTATGAGTCTAACTACGCATACGCCAAGTGACTTTTATTATAGCGATTTCCACTGACTGCTCCAAAGAGTGCTCTCAGGGTTAGGATGACGTAACTGCCCTCAGCGAGTTTTGGAGAGAATAGTTTCGTCAGTGGAACACGATCGAGAGGTCCGAGCGCGCTCTGAATAAGTGGCGCCGTGCGGAGACGAAATTGTAATAAAATGTATATATCTTGACGCAAATGGGCTGAAACCAATTAATAGAGATGGGCCGATACCAGTTTTAACCGATACTTGGGAAACCGATACGTACCGATACCGATATTTTACCCGATCCTTCGATTAAACCGATATCAAACCGATACCGATATGGTATCGGTATCGGCCCATCTCTATGAAGATGACCATCTCTTCTCGATCCAATTTCGGTACTTGAAACTATAAAACTGACTTTTCATACGAAAAACCCATTTTAGACACTAGTTACGTTATCCAAAAATAGATGAAAAACTGTGCTGTCTCAGAGTTTAGGTCTTATGGCGCCGTCTACTCTCAACATAAGTATTTATTTTCTTCAAAAAATATCGGGTAGAAATATCGGTTCATTTTTAACCGATACCGATATATCGGTTAAAGCCAAATATCGGTACCGATACCGATATGGTATCGGTATCGGCCCATCTCTACCAATTAATAGACTTATCATTTCCATTAATTTCCAAAAAAAATCTATTTTGAGTAATGATCGACCACGTCTCTGATATAATTATTGGTTTTAGGATGAGGCGTAATATCTTTAAAGTAATGATAAAACCTCTTATTCTTCATCTTCAGAACTTTCAGAAGATGATTCCAGAAATAAATAAGCATAAGCGAGAGCCTGTCTTCTATGAGATACCGCGTGGTGCGCCATTTTAATTTTGTTACGTCATACTCGAGCACCGTCGCTCCGTCGAATTTTTCAGAGCACGAAAGAGCAATTCTCGGGCAGATTTTGGGGTCAGTGGAAAACGCGATTCTGGGCGAGTGTTGCACTCGTGTTCCCAGTGGCGGACGAAAACGCGCCGAGAGTGCACTTAGAGTGCTCTAGTGCAGTCAGTGGAAATCGCTATTAGACTTCAGGTCGTGCCTGGCTGTTCAAATTTGGAAAAGTAAAAATTAACTGCTGATGCCACAGGTAAAAATAATTCGATATTGCTCGAAATACCCCATCTAGTGTCATTCATTTATTTAAAAGGAGGGTGAAGAGGAAAATGAAGTAATTTTTTTTTATCGACATCCGGGAAATATCTCCGAATGATTTTAAAATTCAAATTAAGATCAGATTTTATGGATAATTTGAAATAAGGACCTTCGACCAATCGCGTAACGCCCTGCCTTCTTGTTAACAAAATACTCGTGGCACGCTCCACGCCGAATGAAATTTACAAAAGTTGCTCGCGATGCGAAAATCGTGGCGCGAGATGTAGAGCTTGCAACGGAAATTTTGTTAACAGGAAGGCAGGGCGTTATGCGATTGGTCGGACGTCCTTATTTCAAATTATCCTTAAAATCTCAACCTAATTTTAATTTTAAAATCATTCGGAGATATTTGATGAATGTTTCACTCTGCAGACTGGTCTTATAATTAGAAGAATCGATTTAAAAATCACTTGATTTTCTACTTTACACTCCCTTTAAGTATACTTGCGCCATCTACCGCTAACATACTGATTTAGGAGTTTCCGGGACTATTAAAATGAGCTGTAGGCGATATTTTGCATGAGAACGTCAATATATTTGCGACAACAGAATTTTAGCTCAGGTTTTGAACATGAAAAATTAACAATCAATAATTAAACAGAAGGTAGTTTTCTTTGCATGGGATACCCCATAGAAAAATTAAGGTTTTTTTTTTTTTTGGTAACTAAGTCCCAATTCTGAAACCATTTCCAACAGAAATATCATGAAATGCGAATACTTACAATATGTTTTTTGGGTGTACTAGGAGCTGAACTTCCAAGGGGTGTTTAACCAAGCGGTTGTAGAGATCAAGTGGTAAAGAACCATCGCTTTATATACTCTCCCAAGAACGGGCATGTTTGTACGATTTAAGACGCGTTTTATCTAGTATTTTTTTTTCAAACCCTACACGCGCATATCGCGGGGCTTACAAAGCTAAATTGGGGGCAACTTTTACTTAAACTAGTTCTGCTTTTGACACATGAAGAAGGCCATGTCGGTTACACACTCTTAAGCCCCTTTAATGCGATAGCTACATTAGCCATCCGGTAGAGTAGACAAAAGAGAGTGCGTTTTACCAGAAGTATATAATACTTCTCTTCGAGAGAAGTGTACCACAAAGCGGGGTAAGTGTAACGTCATTCTTCCCAACATCGGAACATTTAGAGCAAGGTTACTAATCCGAATCACATACACGATAAATAGTTCCCTCATCATTACTCTATTAGCGTTTAAATATTTGGCAAGACGCGCTCGTGCATTTCTGTCCCACGTCATGACGAGGTTTGTGGGATGATTGCTGGGGATTTAATGCCAAACAATTATAAAATTCACCTTACGGTGCGATGCCCGTTTGTAGTTTGATAAGCGGGAAAGCAAAATAAAAGGGGTGAGCCTGGGAAGAATGACGTTACAAAACTAAAGCATTAAGAGGATACAGAGTGTCATCCTTCTTCTATTATCCCCTTCTGGTTTTACTGATTTTAAAAGTTTTTGTACAAGTTGAGAAACCAAAATAAACCTTTCCGAGTCGAGACTCAATTAAGAGGTGTTTCTTATATAATTAAATAAATATACTTGATATTAATTATTTTAGTCGTCATTAATTTAGCATAATTCTAGTTCAATTGTTTTAAGAAACTTCATTCCTAAAATCATTTTAAACATAGCTATTGTTGACGTTTGAATTCAAGCGTATGCCTCTTTAACAATTTTTGGAAATTTAGGGTATATAAGGCGATTGATTCACCATAAATGATAAGAAAACTCGCAATTGCGCGAATCTTTGGTGGAAGCCCTGGCATTGGGAGGCTAAACGTTTCTTCTAATCCTAGCCAATCGCCGCGTACCTTCTAACCCTAACGATGATAATGGAATTGAAGCCAATATCGCTTTCTGCGAACAGGTTTGCTCCAATTTGCCAACGGCGAACCATGTGACAGACACAGAAACGTCCAGTGTAATACCTCTCCGTGACGTCATCGTCACTCGGAGAGGTAAAAAGTGAGCGATATGTAACTCTGATTAACGCTATAACGTTTTTCGTTGTGTAAATGGTATGAAACCTCGTTGAGTGTAAACCACGTGTAAAAAGTAACCTGTATGGTAAGTGGCCTGAATTTGCGTTAACCATAACGAGATTTATCCCATAAGTATTTTTAGTGATATTGTTGAAATATGAAATAAGCACCAATTTGATTTTTCGATCCAGTTGTAACACCAAACTCTAAATAGGATTCTTTTGAGAATCGTACAAAATCGCTACAATGATATATACTCTTCACCATTAACTCTTGTTAATCGATGCCTAATCCCTACGTCTCTAGCAATACCACCCTTAGTACCCAAGAAGTTACTTATTGGTAATGTTGGAGTAGTTTTTACGTTTGTGGGATTAGAGCTGAGAGTCGAATCCACTAAATGTGAAAAATAAACTTATCCACATTTTAAAGATATTATGACTAGAATTAGTACTTGTTAGTTCGAGATTCTATTCTATTTATTCGGACAACAATACAACATGTTTTGTATATTTAATTAGCGATATTAATGTTTTTATTCAAGAACAGGAATTCATAGATTTCATCTACTTGAAATGTTTAAGATACCATGGACCACATAGTAATATATGATTGAAGGTAAAAACTTCGTTGAACTACCCGCTCCTCCTTCGTCGCTTTTCATTGGATATTCACATTAAAGACAACCATCGATCCTAGATTTACTGGTTCAGAACACGCAAATAGAACTTTTTTACATTCGGGTTCGACGCCCATAGGCTACTGGAGTCAGTATCACGTGGTTTATGAGTTCAAATACATTATGCATGACGTCAGAAGAAACGGTTTCTAAGTCTCCCTTTTATTCCAGCAGAAATGCCCAGAAAATTGACTTGTTAAAGATTCTAAGTCGATGAAATCTATGTATCCCTGATTAGACCTTATCCAATCATATGAGCTGCAGCAAGTCCGAAAAGTAATTTAGAGTATCATGTAAAAAATGGGCCCATTATGTATATGAAAGTTGTTTCACATCGAAATATTTTGCAATACTAAAAATCATTAACTAAACTAACACAGTTTTTTATGGGGTCTTAAAAATTGAAAAACAGAAAAATTGCTGTCACTCTTACTTCCAATACAAATAATTAATTAAATAAGTTAGCAAATTAAATCAGTTTTTAAAGATAGAACCCTCTAAAGACATGATCAAAATATCGCCTTCCATGACGTCTTCTGGGAAACATTGAACCAAATCTCGATCGTATCGAAACTACGCTTGACAAATAATCCGAAATTTTTGGTCCATAAATAGACGCATTGAAAGATGGCGCTGAAGGCAATGTTGGCTGAGGAGCTGTCTGTGGAGTTGGGTTTGAAGCTGCATCTGGAGTCAACTTAGCAGGTGTCTGAGGAGCTGCCTCTGTGGCTGTCTGTGCAGTTTCTTGTGGGTCTGTCTGTTCCGTTGACTGCGGAACAGCCTGCATTGGTGTTCCTTGCTCAGGCTGAGTTTGATTATGAGATCGCGTATACTCGTTAATGATAATATCAGATCCTTTTTCGCCTATCATGATGCAAGCTCCCATGATATTACCGGATAACTGTGTAGGCATTACTGAAGCATCAATGACCCTTAAGTTTTTCACTCCACGAACCCTAAAATTATTATTTGGATTAAATTTTTATTAGATCAAAATTCTTATACAGAAACTAGCTTTTCAAGCGAAATTTACTTAAAAATAGTGCAATAAAATTGATAATAAAATTTACTTGAGTGATGGATCAAGAACTACGGTATCGTCATCAGGAGCTCCCATTTTGCAAGATCCAGTTCCGTGGTTCCATGACTCTGTCAGTAATACAGCGTGACATTTATAGTAGTCGTCTGATTCCATGTCGTATATTTCGCAGCCGGGGATAGGATCAGGGATAGGTTCAGCACCGTATTTCTTCAGAGCATTTGTCTGACCAAACTTATGGGCCAATTTTATACCTATTACAGAATAAAGAAATCGAATTATTTTTATGAACAATTTCTGACAATGGATGATTCTTTAACGTTTTCTTATTGGTCCTGTTGAAACTGATCACGATTTGGCCAATCGGAATCATTGTGTACCCATTTTCTCAACGTATCAAACGAATTTTGTTTGAAGAGCTAGACTTATCATTATGTATGACGAATTTTATCTCGCGAATAATCTATCTCGCTGCTTTTTGCCTGACCTCGCGTTGCTACCAACCACTGAAAGACGACAGAAATCCTCCGTTAATGCCGAGGGACTAATCACTCTCAGAGTCTCTGTACACCGTTTACAGACTAAACGTAATCATAGCAGAGGAGGAAACTTAAAGATTGCGCGTAATCCTTTTAGTACAGTCAAAGCTACAGTTGTGTTCACCGATAACGCTAAGTGACTGGCATCTCAGTTAATGCACTAGAAAATTATACGTACCTTGACTCAGTGCATTCAAATCAGTCCCGTTTGGATCCGACAAGAAATCGTAGTTTATCTGAGGTGGATCAAATGGATCGGCGCTTTTAAGTGTCACGTTTCCGGTCGTTACAGGATGGTTGTTAGTGACAGCGATTTTAAAGGCGTATCGATCCATGTAAGGCTCCAAGTACTTTCGGATCTGAAATATATATAAACATATTATACCGCAATTGAACTAGGATGACTTTGCAATAATTACATTTTCCTTGAAAACTTCCGTGTAGTCAAAAAGTCCTATGGTGAATTCAATGTCGGGGTAATCTCCTGGAACCACTTCGTAATCGGACTTGATAAAAACTAAAACCTCGTTCATTCCGGGAGAGGACATGATTCCAGTTAAAGGATAACTGATGGTGTCTGGAATGACCATTGCTTCTATTTCACTGGACGTTAATCCCACGCTGACATTGACAGTAAATAATGGTCCGAAAGCTGCCACGTGATCCTGGTAGCTTTGACCAACTGGTAACTCCTTCTTCACTGGTATCTACACCGACGGATAAACGTGAAATTTTAAATTTCCTAACAAAATATTCAGAGTTCAAAGTTCACTGAGAAGTTTATAAGCCTCTTCGATGTAAAAAATCGGTTAGGCAACTCTCAGTATCGAGACAAACAAGGAGGTTGGCCCAAAATGCCTAGAGCGCAGCCCACAAAAAGTGAGATGGAATGCAATGTCTCACTCCCGTCTCTTTCCCTCTTTGTTAGATGAAGGGGCTTATTGTGTGATTGAGGGATCAGTTACTCGGTGTGATCCGTTATATTTAGAGGGATTGAATTATGCAATGAATTGGGCTGCAGTAAAGACCAACTTACATTAAATCTATCAAGTTCTCTTTTAGGCCCAATACCGGACAACATTAAAAGTTGCGGTGTTCTTATCGTACCAGCACATAAGATGACTTCTCTATTTGCTTCGGCGAAATAACTTGTATTATCCATAGTAAAATAGACCCCTTTAGCTACTAAATTAGAATCTATTTCAACCTACAGAACGAAATATCCTGTTAGCAAGGACGGGAAATAGAGCGAGGCTCTACGTATCCCTACGGTTTTACCTTAGTTGCATAAGCTCCTGTTAAAACTTTCAGATTAGGTCTACCATACGCGGGTTGCAGATAAGCTCTCTCGGTACTACAACGAAAACCACCTCTTGTGGTTGCCTGCATTCCGGACACTCCTACATAAAATGTTTCATAGTAATTACGTATGATATTTTCAAATAATTTCACGAAATTTTCATTCGTGCGTAGAGCTACCTGTTTGAGTTTTTCCACTGTGATCTGTAAGTTTGAAGCCCATTTCAAGGCCTGCTTCCATATACGCCTGTTTGAGTATTGTTTGATAAGGAGCGTTGATTGTCATCACACCATCTGTTCCGTGCATTCCTGCGCGCGCAAAGGCGATCAAAGAATGGTTAAACCAGAAGTAGGATAAGGGACTAGAAGTATCAAGGTAACCAAATTCTTCACTTGGCAAAAGTGAATATTTTTTATAACACACCAACGGTTGGCCCTCTGGTAGCGGTTTCCGAATTTACCCTATAAAACGTGAGACGCTCGCGGCGGTAGACGGACGAACTAGATTCAAGCACCGGCGTCCGTGTTCCGCGGTTTTAGGTTGAGGGGAAGGGGGTAGAAAATTATTTTTGGAACTCAACCAATTTTTTTCTCTCTAGTGTAGGTGCGATGGATGCGGCATAAAATCCTCAAATATGTTCACTAGTGCCAGGATCTATTATGAATGCTAGAACTCTTTACTTCTAGTCCCTTATCTTACTTAAACTTATTGCAATTTACTAACTGTACTTGAACAGTGCCAAATCGACTAAGAGTCGGAACACAATTATTCCTAATGGTTTATAAACTCCTGGTTTTCTTAACTTACCCATATCAATTTCATCTCCTTCAACAAGAAATTCCTCCATTTTCATATAGTATGGTAGAACCCCCTCGTAACCCCATCCGGTTGCGCCCCTCTTTTCCCACAGTTCGTAGTCAACTGGGCTACCCCGAGTATAGAGCATGCCATTGATACCACTGCCCCCTCCGAGTATTTTACCGGCAGTGTAAAGTCCAGTCTGTAAAAGGATGTATAAAGATTAAAAATCCTTTAATGACTTGAGTTCATAAGATATGTTCCATAAGTTTGTCACTGGTTACTGAGAGCTTGTCATGAAGTGAGTGTGTTAGGTCATGGATTGGAGGTAAAGCGACGCCTGGTGTGGCTTAGTACAGACTAAATAGGAAGACGGACTGCAAAGAAGCGTGTAGTCAATTCAAGTAACGTTCGCGCTCGAACTAGCTCTCAGGAAGTCTCTAGCATTTCGAGCTAAAGATAGTGTCATACCAGAGATAGATTTAATTTTAGAAGTAGGAATGGAGAACGGTTAGTATTTACTTCAGTCCGACTCATAGCCCAGTATAGAACCCGCTTCTTCTTCCATACCCCTCCCCGTCCCGTGGAAGGGGGTCCGGGACTTTGACGCGCGCCCACATTACTCTGTTCTCCATTCCTACTTCTAAAATTAATTCTATCCCTGGTCATACTTAAGGAACGTATCTTATAAACTTATTCTTTTAACTAAATAAACCTTTACCTCGTTAATGGAGCCTTTGAAACCTACGGTTTGATTCCCTGTGCTGTAAAACCAGGCTAAACCATCTTCACCTTGTTTTAGTCTTGAGGCGGTAATGGGTATTTCAGAGAAGAAATTAGGTTTCCGACCCGCTTCCAGTAACAATACTGATGCGAAATTGTTCTCGCTCAAGCGACTGGCCACAGCGCAACCCGAAGAACCAGCACCAACTGACCATAAGGAAAATTATGTTGGAAAACAACTTTAGAAAGTGTAGGATAATCTGGTTTTGTTTATGCCAAAAACTTTAAAACTAGGTTGGGGCACAGGGTTCGACTTTTGACCTCAATTGCCACGCACGTTTTTAACGTTTTGATACGCGATAGATCATAACAATCCTTGGGGAGAAATTTAACTAATGGAGAGTCTACCTCAGTTCAATTTACCCCCCTCCTTTTTCGTACGTCAGTAGTGTTCGGAGTTATCAAGTAGGTGTTTGAACTCGCTCATTTAAAATAACCTAGTTTTCAGCCATCTTGTGTTGATTTACTTTGCAACGTTGCTGAGAGGAACTTTTAACCCCAAAAAAAAAACCACCGTTTAGGCATGGACAAGGTTATCAATGTCAAGACTGCAATGACACTGCAAACCTCAATGGGGAGAAAAAGACTTTTAAATCTCGTCATACTTTCAATTAGTAACTATAGATGTATGAATGATTGACAAATTTGAAAACCATAATCTTCAATTATTATTTATTGACTAAAGATAATCATAAGTGACATAATATAGATTCGGCACTTCCAACGGTCATAATGTCATCATGAAAATGTTTCCTACACAATTTAGAATTATAACAATAGGAAAAGGCATGCTTCTATAATAGAACCTTTTCAAAGGGAGGGCGCTGTAGTATCGTCTGCTTGATAGGGTTAAGACCAAACATCGAGTATGTGGATGCAAAAACGTTAGATAGGGCTTCAAAGTTACCAGTCCACCAAATTTCGTCCGTATTGTTTGAAGCCATAGCTAACGTCTTTGTTGTTCACATACCATAAAAAACAAGGTGATCAAACACCGGACACTATTATATCCCCTCGATTATTCAAATGCGTCTATTATTATTAATATAGTTTCTAAATATTAGGTTAAACTGATTTTTAAATTTTACCTATCATTTCGAAAACTTCGTTATTTTTAGATTCATGTTTTATTTGCTGACAAAGAGTAAGAGTAAGAGTGCTGATCCTCCGAACAACCCAAAGTGCATGACCATAAAAAATATTAACATACCCACAACGTAATCGAACTTGTCGTACTGTACAACCTGACTCGTACATAATGTTGACCACCATATCAGCCCAAATAGATACGTTAGTATATTTCTAGGGGACATGTTTAACAAAAGAACGCTAGGAAAATTTATTTGGTCGAATTTTCCGAACCAAAGCACGTATGTGACACAATAATTCAACCTTGCGATTCGAACCTGACTAGTTTTAACCGTGGCACTCGAATTTTGGGGGCAAACGCTATCAAACTGGTAGTGGAAAATGGCCTACACCTACAATATCGGTGAAAATATCGCACGCGTACCAACGACTGACCTATAATTCTAATGGAAAAATCAGTGCGAAGGTTTGCCCAGTAAAATCGGTTAATCGTATATGGGATAATTGCAAAGCTTTTGAACCTGTACCCAATTATTTATCATAACAACAAGCCATAAATATTTAAAAATTATTTCGGCGAAAGACCTATGGTGTTTGGTACAGACGTTGTTCCAAAAGGTACCCCCTTAACTGTTTCCGTAGCGTATAGTGTTTTACCAAGAAGCGTTATCTAGTTTACTAGGGAGAAGGTATAAGATGCCTAAGTATTCGCGCGCCATAGTCCCAGTCCCCCTTTCAAAATACAAGGGGGACGTAAAAGGAGGCCGGGCTATTTCGCCTCTCCTCAGTCGGAAAATATGACTGTAATTTTCGTCATTCGCGTCGCGCTGGCGTGGGTTTTCAAGAGCCAATGAGATACTGGTTGTAATTTAGAGGCGGGGATTAACTCCGGACCTACGTTTGGACTGGAGATAAAGATAGGAATGTGGCGAATTTATACCTTCTCCCTATTAAACTAGATATCGCTTCTTGGTTTTACTTTATTCATTTGGCAAAGCATTTTTAACTGTTATCTTGTTTTTATTTATTAGTTAAACTAGCTAAGCTAGCTGGCGTGGCTCAGGGTGTTTTAATTGACTGTAAATCGAGAAGACTTTGCTGTTTATGTTGATAACAAGTCCTTGAGGGGCCATGCGCAAGATGTTGTTTTCTAAGAAACTAAGTGTTTACAAATTTCAAATTCAATCAAACGATGGTATATTGGGGGCTAATCATGAAGGTAAAATGTTAAGGTTTAGACCCTAGAATGGGACGTTCTTAACGGTTTTAATGGTTATCGGTCTGCGAACCCAACTTTGATAAAAAAAAACTCCACTAAATCATTTCAATCTAAAACCTTCTCCAGGTGTTACTGATATCAGGGATAGATAGACTTTTTTAAGACGGAATTCCCAACGGTTAATATTTACTTCAGTCCGACCAGGGATAGATAGACTTTTTTAAGACGGAATTCCCAACGGTTAATATTTACTTCAGTCCGACTCATAGACGAGTACATAGCCCCTTCCTTCAACACGTAACCAAAAAATTAAATTTTCTTATTGGCTCACTAAAACTACGTATTGGTGACGTTGCTGACAAGGAGGGCCAATAATACGTAATTCCTGTTTACATCTGTCGCTATGACTACGACCCCTCTTGCGTTGTACCAGAGCCCACTCGATCCGCGCTCCCGGACGCTGCGCTGCTCGCGCTATATAGCGCGAGCAGCTTACGTCGTGATGCGCGTGATCGAGTGGGCTATGGTTGTACAGAAAAGCATCTTTACAGGGGTTCAAAATGAAGCTGTCTAAAAGCAAGGGCACGGAAATTATTCGGGAATTGTTTTTAATAGCAATTAAGAGGTAGGGAATTTATTGCCGGTGTTTTGGATTTGGAGTACATCTGTAAAGGGTGAAAAGTGTTCGCTAATTCTTTCTAAAGCCAATCATGTCTACTATCCTCATAATTTTGTAAGCGAATTTGATGAAGTTAACCAAGGCTTAGTGAATGGCCAGGAGTTTTGTGAGCTTAGTGTTTTGTTAAAACCTGTTCGTGTTGTAATATTCTGAGAGAGCGGTAGCTCTCTTAGATATGACTTCATACTCCTCTTAATGTATAAGGAGGGTTTTTTGTTTGGATGTAGATTTTTTTGTTTTGCATTAACTGTTTTGAAAAAATTCCACAGAACTACAATTCTGGCCCACGATATGTGGTTAAAATTTCAAAGAGATCCATTAATTAGTTAATTTTATAAAAAATAAAGTTGCTAAGGGTGGTTTTCATTTCCATAAAATTTTTCACACCTTTTTATGAAAAACAGGAATTTTTCCCATAGAAATAACATGGGAAATTTTAAGAAAAAAACATTCCGGTTAATCCGATTTTAGAAAAACTATACGTTTGTTAGACTTGAAAACGGTTTTAAATGGAAGGTACAACACTTAACATGGCGCTAAGCAATTTTCATTGACTATAATTAAGTCTAAGTATGTTTAAATTTAAATCTTCAAAACCATTCCAATCTGCGATATTTAAGCAGTGTAAAGAGTCAGTTTATGATGTTAGCACTTTTAAAGCTATTTGGTTCATATTTCGTGGTGGTTGAAAAACAAGGGGACCTAGCTTTGTGTGAGCTAACAAGTTAAGTTTTAAAAGATCCCCCACACTAATAAATTATGTAACCAACTGCCTTTGGTACTTGTGGGTACATGTAGGTACTTGTGGGTGCTTGTAGGTACTTGTGGGTGCTTGTAGGTACTTGTTTGTGCTTCTAGGTACTAGTGGGTGCTTCTAGGTACTTGTGGGTGCTTGTAGGTACTTGTGGGTGCTTGTAGGTACTTGTGGGTGCTTGTAGGTACTTGTGGGTGCTTATGGGTACTTGTGGGTGCTTATGGGTACTTGTGGGTGCTTGTGGGTACTTGTGGGTGATTGTGGGCACTTGTGGGTGCTTGTGGGTACTTGTGGGTGCTTGTGGGTACTTGTGGGTGCTTGTAGGTACTTGTGGGTGCTTGTAGGTACTTGTGGGTGCTTGTAGGAACTTATGGATGCTTGAAGGTACTTGTGGGTGATTGTAGGTGCTTGTAGGTACTTGTGGGTGCTTGTAGGTACTTGTGGGTGCTTGTAGGTACTTGTGGGTGCTTGTAGGTACTTGTGGGTGCTTGTAGGTACTTGTGGGTACTTGTAGGTACTTGTGGGTGCTTCTGGGTGCTTATGGGTACTTGTGGGTGCTTATGGGTACTTGTGGGTGCTTGTGGGCACTTGTGGGTGCTTGTAGGTACTTGTGGGTACTTGTGGGCACTTGTGGGTGCTTGTAGGTACTTGTGGGTGCTTGTAGGTACTTATCGGTACTTGTGGGTACTTATGGGTACTTGCCCCGGGTGCTTCTAGGTACTTGTGGGTGCTTGTAGGTACTTGTGGGTGCTTGTAGGTACTTGTGGGTGCTTGTGGGTGCTTATGGGTACTTGTGGGTGCTTATAGGTACTTGTGGGTGCTTGTGGGTACTTGTGGGTGCTTGTAGGTACTTGTGGGTGCTTGTAGGTACTTGTGGGTGCTTGTAGGAACTTATGGATGCTTGTAGGTACTTGTGGGTGCTTCTAGGTACTAGTGGGTGCTTGTAGGTACTTGTGGGTGCTTGTAGGTACTTGTGGGTGCTTGTAGGTACTAGTGGGTGCTTGTAGGTACTTATGGGTGCTTGTAGGTACTTGTGGGTGCTTGTGGTTGCTTATGGGTACTTGTGGGTACTTGTGGGTGCTTGTGGGCACTTGTGGGTACTTGTGGGTGCTTGTAGGTACTTGTGGGTGCTTGTGGGTACTTGTGGGTGCTTGTGGGTACTTTTGGGTGCTTGTGGGTACTTTTGGGTGCTTGTGGGTACTTGTGGGTGCTTGTGGGTACTTGTGGGTGCTTGTAGGTACTTGTGGGTGCTTGTAGGCACTTGTGGGTACTTTCCCCGGGTGCTTGTAGGTACTTGTGGGTGCTTGTAGGTACTTGTGGGTGCTTGTAGGTACTTGTGGGTGCTTGTGGGTGCTTGTGGGTACTTGTGGGTGCTTGTAGGTACTTGTGGGTGCTTGTGGGTACTTGTGGGTGCTTGTAGGTACTTGTGGGTGCTTGTAGGTACTTGTGGGTGCTTGTAGGAACTTATGGATGCTTGTAGGTACTTGTGGGTGCTTCTAGGTACTAGTGGGTGCTTGTAGGTACTTGTGGGTGCTTGTAGGTACTTGTGGGTGCTTGTAGGTACTTATGGGTGCTTGTAGGTACTTGTGGGTGCTTGTGGTTGCTTATGGGGACTTGTGGGTGCTTATGGGTACTTGTGGGTGCTTGTGGGTACTTGTGGGTGCTTGTGGGCACTTGTGGGTACTTGTGGGTGCTTGTAGGTACTTGTGGGTGCTTGTGGGTACTTGTGGGTACTTGTGGGTGCTTGTGGGTACTTGTGGGTGCTTGTGGGTACTTGTGGGTGCTTGTGGGTACTTGTGGGTGCTTGTAGGTACTTGTGGCTGCTTGTAAGTACTTGTGGGTGCTTGTAGGTACTCGTGGGTACTTTCCCCGGGTGCTTGTAGGTACTCGTGGGTACTTTCCCCGGGTGCTTGTAGGTACTTGTGGGTGCTTGTAGGTACTTGTGGGTGCTTGTAGGTACTTGTGGGTGCTTCTAGGTACTTGTGGGTGCTTCTAGGTACTTGTGGGTGCTTTTAGGTACTTGTGGGTGCTTCTAGGTACTTGTGGGTGCTTCTAGGTACTTGTGGGTGCTTCTAGGTACTTGTGGGTGCTTCTAGGTACTTGTGGGTGCTTCTAGATACTTGTGGGTACTTGTAGGTACTTGTGGGTACTTGTGGTTGCTTGTGGGTACTTGTGGGTGCTTGTGGGTACTTGTGGGTGCTTGTGGGTACTTGTGGGTGCTTGTGGGTACTTGTGGGTGCTTGTAGGTGCTTGTAGGTACTTGCCCCGGGTACTTGTGGGTGCTTGTGGGTACTTGCCCCGGGTGCTTTTAGGTACTTGCTCCGGGTGCTTGTAGGTACTTGCTCCGGGTGTTTGTAGGTACTTTTGCTACATAAAAGTTTGAAATTGACAATCTCGGATCGTCTTTGTGAAGTTTTAAGGATATCCGAATTTCATATTGGCCTTATGACAATTTTGAGCTAAATGTTAAACGGACATAAATCAGCATCTTTAAAAATTTTGTAAAATTGTCAATTTGGTCCTATTTCTGGGGTAAAAAAATGTATTATGTTAATTACAATAAGAATACAAAGTTTTATTGATTTACGTTTTTTTAAGTATCATTATAAATAAATGTCTGATTGAGCTAAATTTATGGTCCCCTTTATATATGTTTCTGCTTAGTGCAGATTTTGAAAATGTAAAACAGTTTCTTAACATTCTTAATTAAAATGAAGACTGAAGGAACAGATATTAATCAAAAATGTCTTGATTAGAATCAAGACCTAAAAAGTATCGATAAGACTGAGGTTATCACTTGTCTGAAGGATCAGATATTAATTTTTCTTTTTAATTGAAACTTAAATGCATGCTTAAGAAAAAACAACGTTCCATTACCGTTTTCCGTTGAAATAAATTATTTTACTGGTAATCAATTTCAAAAATTTACTTATCTCGGCTTTTCGACCACAATTCCATTCCCCGAAAACATTTTATCATTACATTAATTACTTTTGGGAGATAACGTGTCAAAATAACCTATAAAACAATAAAAAACTGTAATAGCGGTCTGTTTAGCCATGACAAGAACCTTTTAAAAGTTTCAAGCACTATATAACCCTTTCGAGACTAACAGGACCTGAGCAAACTATAGCTTAACCTGCTTCTAGTACGACCAGGGAGAATTGATGTAAACTGGAGTTGAAATTTCATCATGTGCGACCTCGGCCTTGAAATTCCCCCATAGTCCCAGTGTGTAGAACATAATTTTTTCGCTGTTATCTGCCAAAATCAATCTTTCTTGGTAGTGCCGCCTCGACCTCACTTGAATTTTTCATGATATATTAAGGTTTGAACGAACAAAATTCTAGATTACCATTTTCACTACCATGTCCCTCTGCTAACTTGAAGCAAACTTTCCTCTCTTTTTGCTGCTCATTACCGGTGCCATTCCCTTGACTTTCTGTTCGTTATAACTACTATCATGAGTTTATTTAATTCAAACCAAAATATAAAAAAATCGGATTTTTTTCCTTTTGTGCTACTTAGAATTTACAAATGTATATAACGTTGTCCGTGCCATATCAAATAGTCTCTAACCATTGTTAGAAACTAGAGAGAGAAATTGGGCAGTAACACTGATCATGCCCTGAACTATGAGAAAGAACAATACGACGGTTGACTAAAGTACACTAGATATTACATCATTTTGCAAAACTGCGAGTAAAAATCTTACTGTCCCTATTGAATTTGGCGCCATTGGTTTTAGAATAATTAAAATGTTCCACTGCGAAGCGTGCCGGTCACGAATGGGGATTTAGGAACCTTTTAAAATGCAAAACCATACACGTACTCTCCCAAAAGTAATTAATGTAATGATAAAATGTTTTCGGGGAATGGAATTGTGGTCGAAAAGCCGAGATAAGTAAATTTTTGAAATTGATTACCAGTAAAATAATTTATTTCAACGGAAAACGGTAATGGAACGTTGTTTTTTCTTAAGCATGCATTTAAGTTTCAATTAAAAAGAAAAATTAATATCTGATCCTTCAGACAAGTGATAACCTCAGTCTTATCGATACTTTTTAGGTCTTGATTCTAATCAAGACATTTTTGATTAATCTATGAAGGCTTTTAAAGCATCACTACAACTTCATCAAAGAGAAATAAATCGTATTTCAAAATGTGTTTTGATTTCAAGCCCTATGTCTTGTGTTACTTCCATTTTTAAACAATGTTCTTTCAAAAATTACAATCGGAGCCCAATCCATTCCAACTTGGCAGACGACGTTTATTTGACCCGGATATACATACAACGCCATAATGAAAATAAGACCCGCCTCTTCTTTCATACCCCCCCCGTCACGGGTAAGGGGGTCGTGGACTAGGACGCGCACCCGAATAACCCTGTTACCCATTCCGTCTTAAAAAAGTCTATCTATCCCTGTTAAAATAAACCAAAGCGTCGTGAATCCAAGGTCAATATATAGAAACATAAGCGAATAATACTCTTTAAGTTTCTATCGTTAGGTCTTGGGGGAATGAGGTTTTATTTCATCAGGGATAGATTTAATTTAAAAGTAGGAATGGAGAACGGTTAGTATTTACTTCACTCCTACTCATAGCCCAGTAAAAAGCCCCTCCCTCCAACACGTAACGAAAAGTTAAAATTATCTTATTGGCTCACCTAAGTTACGTTTTGATGACGTTGCTGACGGGGACGGCGAAAAATACGTAGTTCCTTTTCACCTCTGTCGCTATGACCCACCTCTTCATTAATACCCCTCCGTCCCGTGGAAGGGGGTCCGGGACTTTGACGCTCGCCCAGATTACTCTGTTCTCCGTTCCTACTTCTAAAATTAAATCTATACCTGATTTCGTTAATCTCGCCGCTAAGGCTTAAGAGTGAAGTATTATTCGGGTATATATATTCTTCCACTCGTAATCGAGGAGAGATTTTTTTAATCACCTCTTGGGTGTCATACTAAGTGTACACAAAAATGAAGGCTTTCTCACATAATTTAATACCAGATTGGGGGAGACGAATTTTAGGCAGCATGGGGAACAGACTAGTCCTGTATAGATGCCCTTTAGACATATAAACTTAAAGGACGATTATCTATTTATGATGCAAGTCATAATATTGTATAAATCTATCCTGTTTAAATAAAGACGTACGTACTACATTAAAACTTAATACTTAAAATACAACTACATTAGTTTTGCCTTGAAATATATTTTAGTATAGAGATATAGGCTACCGCGATTAGTAAAGTTAGCAACTTATAATTATTTTAAAGGATTACTTACACGCTGCAAAACAACGAGCCATGACTCGAGTCCTAAACTATACCAACCATTACTATGTACAACCTTCTTTTGAAACATGATTTTATCGCACAAGCTGTATCTTGATAGATAAAAAAATGTATGACCATTAAAAGAATCTTGTTTTTCGAAACAATTTTATTGCTTATTGAATTTTATCTAGTACTGTTAAAATTAAGATTGAATAACTTTTGAAAATGCGAGATTTTTCAAAAAAAAAAAATTGTTTATTTGATGCAAACGTTCTATACATTTCAAGTTTTAAACTAACCAGTTAAAGGGATAATCAATGTACTATGTCTTATCTTCCATCAATGCGTGAATTTCGTAGCTATATTAGTACATTGGCAAATGACCTTCAGCCTTTCCGTTGAATTTATCCGCCGAGTTAGTCCACGCTTAAAGTCACGTGTCACTGTCCAATCACTACTTCTGGAAATAGTAACACTGCTACTTCAAAATAAGAAACGCATTGTACATCCCTTTAAAGAGAGCATAAACGACGGTGAATAATTTGAAAACATCTTTTGAAAGATATTAGGTTCAGTGAGTAAATTACCCACTTGAAAATGCATACCATGTGCAGTGACATATTTAAAAATTACGTTACAAACAAACATGCGATTGCATTATAAGACCATTTTTTAATTCGCTTTATACTCCCTTTAAGATAAACATAATTATTACGTCATAAAAGACAGAGAGAAAAAATAACTTTTGACATTCGCTGTATCTGTTTATCTGTACCCACCTGGCCCTATTATCTGTCATGTTACTCACAGATCAATCGTATTAAGCTACAAACAAAGAATTCATTATCATTTGAAGATAAAACTCTAAAAGGTTATTTCACCGCCCGACGTATAATCGCTTAAATAAATTTAACACAATTGAATTTGGAAAGAGTCCCACTTAAGGTTTAGACGTGAAACTCAAACGGGCGGTCGTAGAGTTCTCGGTTTTTCGCGCTTTCACCGTTAGTTCCTTCTATTACCGCGGTTAGGCCTAATTAATTGAAATGTTTCTAACCGTCGTTATAAGCTGCGCTGTTATATTCCTTGTACATTTCTTTTTCAAAAAACGATGTCTGAAATGCAAGAATATCAACATTCAAGACATATTTAAAGGTAAAAGTTTTAGTTGTTGAAGAACTTAACGGGTTTTGACGAAGAGGGTTACCGCCCTCTTCGCGATGTACTGTAATAACGGATGGAATTGGGTCATATTGATTGACTTGAATAATATTAGGATCGTAGCCAACTCTTATGAGACCTTCGTTTTCGTGTTTTAAAGTGTTACAGAGCTAGCTTCCGGGGTTGGGTATGATATCCGCATTTTTAAGGGCTGAATCTCTTAATGATAAACTACGTATTTGCAATAAATTCGTTCAAGTTAAGTGCGAGGATTGTGATTAAAACCATGTTCGCTATCAGAACTTATATTTGTTCTTGAATTGTTAAATACATGGTTTTTCTCAGAAGTCTGCTATATATTAATGGGTATGTTCATTGGGTCAAACCGAGGGGGTAGACACTTGAGAACTCAGGTGTACAATATGTCTTGAACTCAATGTACTGTCAAAGTTGAACTGTGAGTTCCGAAGGCTTTGAACTCAATGCACTGTCAAAGCTGAACTCTTTTGAACTCAGGTGTACACAGAGATCCAGAGCGTCTGCCCCCTCGGGTCAAACCGCAAGGGGGAGAGTGTCACCAGAACATAGGGTCTACAACATTTAGATGTTCACAATATGTAAAAGTTATATAAATACATGATAATTAGAGATATACAGGGTGTTTTTGACAAGTGTGGAATGAATTTAGGGGAGGTATATTGGGCAATTTTGAGTCAAAAAGGTTCTATCTCCATTTTGTCGTCCGGACCACTGTTTTCGAGTTATGATTTGAGTGTTTTAGGGATGACCCCTTAATTAAATTAGAGATCATTGTCTTAATCAGTTTGTTAATTAAATTTAAGGGGTCATCCGTAAAATACTTTGATCAATCTTAACTTGAAAACAGTGGCCCGGACGGCAAAATTTTATAGAACATTTTCGACTCAAAATCGCCCAAAGAACATCCCCCATAATTTATGCCAAACTTATCAGACACACTCTGTATATCTTGATTACATTTCGCTATATCCTTAGACTGAAGTGCGTCGTAAATAATTTACTCTTATTTACGTACATGCTAGTGAAATATTTGAAGTAGCTAAATCTAAATATTTAAGCATACGTTTTTAATGTAAGACTATAAGTATTAGCAGGGATATATTTAATTTTAGAAGTAGGAATGGAGAACGGTTAGTCCGACTCATAGCCCAGTATAGAGCCCCTCCCTCCAACGAAAAGTTTAAATTATCTTATTGGCTCACTTAAAGTACGTTTTGATGACGTTGCTGACGGGGACGGCGAAAAATACGTAATCCTTTTTTACCTCTGTCGCTGTGACCTGTCTCTTCTTTCATACCCCCCCGGGAATGGGGTCCCGGACTTCGATTACTCTGTTCTTCATTCCTCCTTCTAAAATTAGATCTATCCCTGGTATTAGATTGCGACAAAGATATAAACAACAAATCATTGATGTCCCAGATAAAAAAAATAGCTGAGAACTCTAAAGTGGTCTTTGAATAAAAGATCTTAAGCGAATCCAAGAAATAACAAATACTTAAACTTAATTGATACTTAATTGCAAAACTCGGAGAAAATGCACTTTCATTAAGACACTATTAATATTTCAACTCATTATAATTTGAAATGTTTTCAATGTAAGAAAATCAAAATAGTTTTGTTATTTTCAAAGTTTTTTTAATCAATACCAGTTTCAAGAAAAATAACGTTAGGATAAGGCGCTATTTCTGTACAGTTCAGCGTCCTAAGATAAGCCATGTTGATGCGGTTCGTAATCTTCCGTCATATTATATATTATTTATGATAATTTTTGCGTTTTGACACATATTTCAACTACTAAACAAGACCGAAGGCACGTAGGCGCTTGTCTTAAACGACTTGAAATTATTGGTTTAGTTTTATCATAAGTTTATAAACCAATATTCCATAAGTATGACACTACATATACTTCGTAAAGCTAGAGACTTACTGAGAGCTATTTCTAGAACGACTAAACTAAGTTTTGCAGTTCATCTTCCTATTAGACTGTACTCAGGAAGTCCGTATCACCAAGCGTTGCTTTACGAGAATCTATGACGTTTCGCCTACGTCACTTATGACAAGTTCTAAGTGACGAGCTTTGGAACACAACTTATGAACTTATGCTTTTATCATCGGTATTATTGCTTTGCCTTGACTCCATAGGTCGCAAACTTGAATATGAAAACTAGACTATTGAAGATAAGGTCTCGAAAAAATTGCAATTTTTGTCAAAATATTTTCTTTCAATTTAATTCGACAATTGTTGTTTCTAAGGTATGCAACTAAATTATACGGCTGCAAAATTTCACACATTGTTTCACGTGAAAGGTGTATCATAGTTGTCACCGTTTGTTAATAACAGCGATAAGGTTTTAATCTCGACAATTTCCCAAAATTATCAAATGGATAATTTATTATTAGGAATTTGCAAAATCTTTTGTTTAAACTAATTTACGTCCTTGAACTTAGTTAACTCGGGACAAAAATATGATAAATTCTGCAGTGGAAATATTTTACTAACTTAGTCACGTGTAAATAAGTACTTCTTGTAGCTATAAACAGGTAGCACTTAAAGATAATGCCCAACCAAGAAGCCATATCTAGTCTACTAGGGAGAAGGTATTAATTCGCCACATTTCTAGCGTCATCTCCAATCGAAACGTAGGTCCGGAGTTAATTCCCGCCTCTAAATTACAACCAGCATCTCATTGGTTCTTGAAAACTCACGTCAGCGCGACGCGAATGACGAAAATTACGTATTTTCCAACTGAGGAGAGGCGAAATAGCCCGGCCTCCTTTTACGTCCCCCCCCCTTATATTTTGAAAGGGGGACTGGGACTAAGGCGCGCGAATACTGAGGCATCTTATACCTTCCCTAGTAAACTATATATCGCTTCTTGGCCCAACCTTAAACCGGGGTACTATGGGTTAATTTACGGCCATACGTGGGAAGGGCCCTCTTGTGTTAGCGCTATAGAGTATGATTCCGTCATTATTGAAGTAACATTTTTGTGTTTTAGATTACAGATTAATTTTGGAATATTTGAAAACCACTGCTTGGCTCCATCTATCCCACACGTCAAGAGAAAAATTAAAACTAGGTAGACATTCGATTAAAGGAAAATCTGCAAGTGAACTAGGATTTATTCCAAATCCTTACGACATCTACGTTGAGGAACCACATAACCTAACAGATGGAACAACGGTAAGCTTGTCGCTTGATTCTGATTTATTGCATAAAATTAAATGTCCATACTAGTCTAAAGCTAAAACAGCTTAGCTTAATTACTTAATTAGTATTCTTACGTCAGTAGATGCGTTGTATAGTTTACGAAGTGTTTTCTGTCTTGTCAAAATTTCTGTGAAAGAAACGTCTTCATCATTATTCTAAAGGACCGTTAGGCCCTTGTAGATAAGACTTGACACCCGTTTGTAATCATGTTATCATATAAGTTGAGTCAAAAATGTACTATGATATATTGTCACAAGGTACATCCTAATCAACTTTTTCATGCTGTAACCCCTTAAGATAGCATTGTCTTTAAATTTGTTACTTAAATCTAAGGGGTCATTCGTAAAACACTTTAATCGTAACTTGTTACAGTGGCCCTTAGGTCAAAACGCCATTGAACATTTTCGACTCAAAATCGCCAATAGAACCAACAGCACTTAAGTTCTACCACACTTTATAATCATCCACGTTAATATCTCTGGAACACCCACCCACGCGGTAGAGATATCAGACTACAAGGTTAGATACATCTACCCTAAAAGCATACATTTAAAGGATGTACAATACGTTAAGTAGGGGCGTAACCAAAACTATATTTTGAAGTAGTGGTATTATTTCATGGAGAAGTCATTGGGCAGTGTCACGTGTCTGTAAGCGGGGATCGACTCAGCGGATATATTCAACGGAAATGCCGATGTACATTGCCAATGCACTGATAACAGATAAGCTTGGCATAGGTCCCGGCACTACGTAACACATTGTACATCATATAAATATGCATATCTAGATACCCTCCTATACACTGCGATCAGCTATACCAGAAGGGGATAATAGAAGAAGGATGACACTCTGTATCCTCTTAATACTTTAGTTATTATGTAACGTCATTCTTTCCAGGCTCACCCTTTTTGTTTGCTTTCATGCTCATCAAACTATAGATGGGCATCGCACCATGGGGTCAATTCTCTAACTGTTTGGTACTAAATCCTCAGCAATCAACCCACAAACCTCATCTTGACATGGGACAAAAATTCACAAGCGTGCCTTGGCAAATAATTAAGCGTAATAGAGTAATGATGAGGGAACTATTTATCGCGTATGTGATTTGGTTTAGTAACCTTGCTCCAAATGCTCTGATGTTGGGAAGAATGACGTTACACTTACCCCGCTTTGTGGTACACTTCTCTCGAAGAGAAGTATTATATTCTTCTGGTTATACTAAACTTTCATTACTAGATAACTGAACTGGGTCAATGAAGTTTATTTAATTCATTTCTAAGTTCAATATGATGATTTTAATTTTCTTTCATACATTATTAGATAAATTTTGAACAAAAATATTACAAATATAGAAATTGGTCCCAACACAAATTTAGTTTAAAAAAATATGGAATGTTGAAACTCTAAATTAGTAACTCGTCAAAAAAAGGCCACGATTGACTGAAGAGGAAATTTTTCTCAGTACAAAGAAAGTTTGGGGAAACTAACTAACAATTATAAACTATTTAAACATAATTAACTATTAATTAAACCGGACTACCGGTATGGTCATTAGCGGGAGTATTATCTTGATCAGGACTACATAAAGTTCCGGCAGAATCCGTGCTACTGGATCTTTCATCTAAAGCTGACGCTCTTGATGACGACGACGAGGATCCAGATGACGACGAAACATCTATTGAAAATCCTACATTCAAAATCGGCCAGAGAGCTGAGGATGAAGGTTCCGCTGAAGCCTGAGCACCATCGTTTAATTTCTTATCTTCAATATTACTCTTTGGTTCATCGGTTTCGCTAAAAGAATCCTTGCTACGATTTGGATTTCCGGCTTTCCCAAGCTTTTTATGCTTTTGATTTTCAACTTGATCCAACTGAGGACTAAGTGAAACTGGTTCTTCTCCGGCTAATTTGTTCAACTTGGCTACTAATCGTGCAGTGTTCGATGTTGGTATACAAGCGACTTCAGACTGAGAAGGATCATAAGCGCATGCGCCTTCTGTGTCCATTTCAGCTGGGCTCATTTCATACTGAAATTTATTGCTACTAGTGCATGACGAAAGTGCGTCGGAAAAGTGACATTTTGGGCTTTTGACTCTTGAAGATTCCGGACAATCGACATTTGATAGTAATGATGATAAGAATGCCAAGTGTTTGCACGTGGTTCCTTTGCGACATTTTTCAGCGGATTTTAACAATAAAGTAGCGTTGGCGTCCATTGTTGAGGGTTTACGTTCCTGCAACTCGAGAAGTCGAAGTAGCAGGGATTCGTCATCATCCACGCCTTGGGAGTGAATATTATTGCTAGACGATGGTAACATTTGTTGCAACGAACTGAAGTTCAGGTGTGACGAGGAGTTGTTAATAATCCTATCAGAATGAATACGTTGTCTTGAAGGGTGAAGTAAATGAGTATTTTCGACATCCTTGTCACTGGACATTGTGCGGTCATCAATATCATTTTCATCGATACTGGTTTCTTCAATTGACGTACAAGATTCGTCCGGACATCTTAATGGTCTTTCACTTTCGCCCTCGCTTAAAGTTTCGCTATCCGAGCTAGAACTACTTTCCCCATCCATTTCTAACGAAAAACCCTTGAAGCTAGGTTCCATTGTCTGTTTCTTGGTCGAAAGCCCATAACGTCTACTTTTATTCTTAGATCTAGCACCGGAACAATTCTTGCCGCCAATGACGGGTTTAACGGGAGTTGAGGAGCAAGTATTGTTCTTAATGTCATTTTTAGCTGCAATGCTGGACGAAGTCGGCATATCCAAATTATTAGGGGGAGTTCTAGTGAGATTTGATGCCTGGCTGGGTCTGGGTGGTGTTATATTTGCAGAGTTTGATAAATTTGATTCAAGGGTCGTATTGATGCTTTCTGATTTATCTCCAACAGGATTTAAAACGGGTTGATGGTGTGATAGCTCGATAGAGAGGCGTTCCTTTAAATCGTTAACTTGGGCTGCTAGCTGAGTTTGCGTAGCTTGGAGTTGATTTATATACCATTGTTGATCTCGACATTTTTGGAAATACGTTGGTGGTCTAACTTGGAAACCCAATACCAGGGTATCGTTTGATGTGTTCAAGTATCCTTCATTTGCTAACAAATCGAGTCTAAAGAAGCGGTTATAACCCCAACATTCTCCAACTTCAAAGTCCGATGCAAACTCTCGGACTATGTTCTTTGTTGGATCTCGAGAAGCCTGATGGATCATTTCGACTCTGTATTCGTATTTTGACGTTTCAGGGAGTCCAGCTGATAATTCGAGGAATACGCTGAGATAATTTCCCCTTACTACGCCATTACCATCAGGGTATACTTTCAATCTCCAAGTTAATCCGTAAACGTTTAATGGCGGGCTATAGACAGGATCAGCGCGTTGTTGTAAAATTGAGAAATTTTGCATTACAAATGTGCTTGTTTCGTAAGTAGGTACAATTTCGCTTTGAAAATCTGCTGGTACTGGTGCTGTAACGAAACTGGCCATGGGTTTACGTTGAATTTCATTTATGAGTCGGACCAAGTTCGTGCTATTATTTATCAATTCGCTTTTGGCTGATCCTGATAGTTGATTGTCAACTGATTGAAGTAATGTATCCAATTGTTCAGTTTCTTGCGTCAGAGACGATTTTTGACCCATTAGAGTCAAGAGTTTGTTTTTCAACTGCGAATCCAGCCTCGCAATCATGTGTTCAACAGCGTTGCGTATTTCGTGTACTCTTTCATCCTTCGCTACTCGGACACTTTCAACGTTTCTCTCAACTTCTTGCACCAATATGACCAATTCCGTTAATCTTCTACGTAACTGACAAGCACCTTCTTTAATTTGTGTTACATGGTGTTCGTAAACTTCCTCCAAAGGTTTAAAAATGTGACCAGAATGCATACCACCCCATAGAGCGCATTGGTGGCATATACATAAGTGGCAATTCCAGCAATAAACGCTTAATTTCTCCTGATGTATGGCGCATTTTTCGTTTTCGAGTAAATCACCTTTAGCGTTGGTTACAAGTTGAAGATTGTCAAGTTGTTGAGTTACTTCTTCAACCCAACGACAGTTTACTAATTCGTGAAGGCGTAATGAAGCCCTGCAATGTGGGCATTGCGAACGTTGCTCTGTTAACCAGCGTCTAATACAGGCGAAGCAACAAAGTTTCGAACAGTGTGGGCACAGATGAGCGTCTTTCAATTTTTCCATGCATATGAAACATCTAAATACTTCGGCTAAACTCTCTACTCCCGCTTCTTCCATTCTTTAAATTGTTATCCCGTTTATGCGTGAGCCTGCTAAAGAAATGACAACGTTCTGTCAAAATACAGAGTAATTTAAACACTGTGGGAAACCATACTAAATCTTGGTAACAAATTAAATCAAAAGAGACAATAGAATAGAAGAAACCCTAATAATGATTATCACCACCGACGTACATAACAAAATTGCGTCATTGTCTAGAGGTTTAAAACGTACATACCTTTAAATTTTGGCCCGAATTCGCCTTGACCTCAAATATTACGGATTCAGGAAATACAGATTAGTATATGCAGGAATGTACAAAAGTCGAAAGATGAGTCTTTGACGTATCGTTTAGCCTTGGTTAACTTAAAACAATTTTGCAAGAACTTTTAATAATTCCTTAGATTATAGTTGCGGACTGACAAATTAAACTTAAGAAAAAATTAACTATTGTTCTACACGTACTCGGTCAAATTACGTATTCCAAATCCGCTATTTAGGGTTCCAGTTATGTCTGTCTGGAGGAAAAATTGCCTAAAATACACTAGTGTCAACAACAGGGATGCCAGATTGAAAACCTTCAACCCGCCAAAATGAAATTGGAAACAAGCCCAAAAAACCGCCAATCTGTGTTTCGAAAAGAAGCCCAAAAACTGCCTAAGATCTAAACTATCCAGCCTAAAAACCAGCCAAAAATTTATCGCGAAAATTTGAAATTATTTTTTTTTAGAAATGTTTATGCAAATTCTATACTGACACCATTTTTAAAACGCAAAACAAAATGAAATCATTTTATTTTATCATGATTTATATAAGCCGCTCAAAAGGTTTGACAGCACCATTTGTCAGTTTTTTGGGCATTCTAATGATCTTCCCCTATTGGCGGTATTTTAAGTACAGAAAGCCAAAGAAAAACCCCGACAAGCCCAATTTCCAGCCAACAGCCAACCTTTTATTTCAAGCCAATATTTTTGAGAAGAAGCCCAATTGGCGGCTTTCCAGCCCAATATGGCAACCCTGGTCAACAAATGTAGAAGTAGAATAAAGACGGAGCGTTCTGAGTGTAGAGGTAATCTAGGTTTTGACGTTTGCCGTAGAGACAGTATCGCCATCTAGCGATAAAAGTTAAAACTTTCCGAAAAGCTATAACGCTCATTATCTATAACGCACGAAAGATCAACTGACATAACGTATAATGCCTGCTTGACATATTAGAACACTTTTTTTGGAAATTAAAATTAGTTTTGTCATTTTTTTGAATTTATTTAAAATTTATTTATGAATATCATTATTTTTGCCGATATTTTACAGAAAACTGATGAAATTGCGTTTATCGGTGGCGATACTAAAACAACTATTTTGCTTAAAATTAGAAGGTCACATACTGAAGTGACAAATTTAAGCATAGTTATTGTTTTACCCGACGGTACAACACTCACGCACCCCAATCATCCGGACACACGTTTTCAATCAAGAAAAGATCAAACATTTCAATGTGAAGGGTTGAAAATTACTTGTTTATCTGCACTGAGAAAATGGCGAATTCGTTATAATGGACTTCTTCAAAGAAATGGCGCAGAGGATGGTACCAAACAAATACATCACGTTCAATTTACACTTATGTACGATTGTGAACTACTTTAAAACTGTAATAGGTTAATTTTATTTAATCCCTTAATAGATGGAGTTCTTTTACCGGGCCACAAGAAGGAGTTAAATCTAAAAACCAGTTTCTAGTACATCAGTTGGTGAAGCAGAATTTCAAAAGAAACTCGGATAATTTGAAAAGGTACAGTTGAAATCTCCCGCTATAAAATTTAAAACGCACTAGATGGCGCTATTGTCCCAGTGAAATTTATTGCAATTATCGATTTTTCATATGTCGAGGGCTTAAATCCGCACTCAGTTATATTAACCTCTAATGGTTTAGTTTTAATAGATGGCAACATAATACCACAGCTGCAAAATTTGTCGAAACCTGGGGTTATTGAGCCTTAGGGCATAATGCGTGACGGCTTTCAGAAGTTTGTAAACAAGCAAAAAATTACTGTGCGCTGCTGTAACCCTAAAAATATGATATAATGTTAACACTAAGAGATATTTTGATGAATTTCATATTGATTATATATATATATAATCCCTTCTACACAAACAATAGACTATTGCATTAATTACTTGCATAAAATTTAAGTCATATGGGCGGGGCCGCCATCTAAGGTTATTTCAATTGCACCATGAGGCAACACCAGAGGAGTCCTAGTTTACTATACGTGGGAGGCGAGCCAACTCGCACTGCCTCTAGCGGCTCGTCTTAGCACTAGGGAAATAACCTAAGGTGGCCTCCTCTCCTGTGGCGTTTGCTTCTCTGGTAGATTTAATGGAATAGTCTATACGCTATACGCATAGGAAATTCGTAAGGCCGTCCGTCCTCTACCCCATTCCCCCTCTTTCAGGGGATTACCTCCAAAGCTGCTACTGTTGGTGTACGAACCTTTAGTTAAGGCTCATTTACGTGCACGATTGTAGCTCGTAAAAGCCGGATTCTGCTTGAAATATTTTAAATCTTTTCTGCACAAGCTCAAGCTCGACCATATGACACAATTAACAGACTGCCTGGCGAAACATTAATCCATAACCTACATTGTGTTTAAAAAAATATTGACTGTAAAATAACAACAGTTGTCCAATTTTTCCAAGCACTTGCTACACTGCAAAAATGATCACATCTTGAAAATTTCTCGAAAACATTTTTACAAATCGAAATAGGCTGTTATGGGGTTAATACAGAGCTAGTGACCATTACTGTAATATTTAACTATTTTATAAAATTCCCTAGTTTAATTTGTAAAATACGTATATTTTTCAAACTATCATCTTACTGAAAAATACATAGTTTTAAAATTTCACAAACGTCACTACCAATTAACGAGTTGTGACATTTCACATACTTTCACATCACCTTTCCCCTAGAATAACCAAAGCTGTGATTGGTTTGGGAGATTTATTTCAAATATTCCTGATTAAGATGATGTCAAAATTCTGTATAAAATTTTAATTGTTAAATACTTTTTGCAATTAATTTTAGACTGGAAAATGACTTTCATGGTTTTGATCAATGGGGTATGTTCCTTGGTACAATGCGTATTGACACTGAAGATGCCAAAGAATTATTATTATTTGGCATTAAGGAAAGGAAATTCGGTAAATTTTGATTGATAAGGAAATATTTTGACCTTTACTAACATTTTTGAACTTGGCAGGTACGGAAGAATTCGAACCAAATTTGACAGTGGAAAAATTATATTGCTTTACTGATGTATTTATTTAAAACATTCATTTCTTAATTTTGGGAATAATAACTTTTAATAAACATCGTTCTTGATGTTTACAGGACGGAAAATGCATTAAATTAACGAAAAATATATTGGCTGAAAGAGAAATGTAAGTGTTAATTTCCTTGCATTATTTAAAATCACAATCGGCCCAAGAAAGAGCCCTTTGATAATGTACTTCTCTTGTGCCAGTAGGGGTTAAGCTATTTTATGTCCTTTGGTAAAAAAAATATTATTGACCAATGCAAGAACAAGAACTATAAGATAAAAGCCCGTTCTTAGTGACATACAGAGTCCTGCACGGGCCGGGCTCAAGCCCGGTCCGGCCCGAGGCCCGGCCCGATCGGGTCGGTCCGAGCCGGGCTTTCCACTTTTGAAAATTGTATCGGGCCGGGCCGGGTCGGGCTTTTAAAATTTTGGAAATTAACGGGCCGGGCCGGGTCGGGCTTTTAAAATTTTGGAAATTAACGGGCCGGGCCGGGTCGGGCTTTTAAAATTTTGGAAATTAACGGGCCGGGCCGGGCCGGGCTTTTGTTGATTATCATTTAATCCAAAGTTCAAATGAAAGATAATTTAAATGAGTATAAGCTTCTAAGAACAAATGTAGCGAACAATTATCAAAAGAAATGAAAAATACACGACGCTAAAGCAAATATGAATTCAAATCATTGATTTTATGTAAAAAAATATAAAAATTACAACTGAAATACGTGTAACGGGCCGGGCCGGGCCGGGCCTGTTCAATTCGTGCAATGTGTCGGGCCGGGCCGGGCTTGGTTAATGCATGTAACGGGCCGGGCCGGACCGGGCCGAAAAACCAACTATGTACTCGGGCTCGGGCCGGGTTTCGGGCTTATTCAAAATGCTAAAACCGGGCCGGGCTTGGGTCGGGCCTCAAAAACTCGGCCCGTGCAGGTCTCTGGTGACATATTCACTAATCACGTGACATAATATTACCCCCCCCCCCCTCCCGAGAATTCGAAATTTAAGCCAAAGCTCAAACCAATGTTATTACATTCGCAAAGAACGGACACACATCGCGTTTTTATCGAATTCTAAACGTTTTCATAAGTCATCTACTAAAGCATAGCTCACTCGATTATGCGTCAGTAAGGCATGATCGAGTCAGCTATGGCTAAGAAAAGGCGCTAACGAAGGTGGTGCCATCTCGACACTGCCCGACGAAATGGAACATTTTCAAACTAAACCCGGGAATCTTTTACGTAGTCATTGACACAAGTCTAATTAAGCGAGCAAAGTAACTTCACCGACGTGAACATAAGATTTTAGTGACCACACTAAAATGAGTTTTTGTCACAACGGTATTTTCTACTATGTATAAACTAACAACCATTTTCCATCTAGCAAACAGGCAAGGCGTGGGTCAGGTGCCATTATTTTATCCCCCAATTTTCAATGGGTTCTTTTGGGCAATTGTGATATATATCTACTCCTGAACGTATAAAAGTACTGAACACTTAATTTCTTCCGTAGATTGTGTTATGGCTATCTTATTCCACCCGTTTTACCTGGTCGACAAATAACGTGGAATTATAACGAAAAGAGAATTTCTGGTGATTCATTCGAGCAGAAATCCATACACATGTCTAATGGTAAAGGTGTTTTGTTTTGCCATTCCTCTCATATACCTTGAAAATTCGCGGCGTTATCTATATATCATCAAGATATTTTCCTAAAGTTTGAAACGCAGGTGCTGAAGTTTTGCCAGTAAAACCTTGGCCTTAGAGTAAAGGCGTCATGTATTTTTGCACCATATGCAGGCGTATTCTTTTCAGATGTAGAAATGGACGATGATACTAGAGTAGGCTTTCATAATCACCTTTCAAAAATCAAAATGTGTATAACTAGAAAAAAGTACCCTTTTGACAGTGGGTGTTCCTTTATGAGTTATAGATCGTTATAACAATATTTACGTTTAGATTTTGTATAATTTGTTTGTTTACATGATTTGAGTTAGGAATTCATAGATTTCTACCAATTGAAAGTCGTAGGTAGAAGTGTGCTTAAGCTGGTAATGTAAATTAACTAGTTCAATGTGTAACAAAGTGGACATTTTGAATAATACCTTTGAAAAGCGGTGTTAACTTGGTGCGAATAAAAGACACATTAACTTACTACTTTACATTACCAGCTTAGCACACACATACATCTCTGCTAGATAAAGGCTCATTAGCGTCCTTAGATTGGAGGCTATTGAAATTGTCTAAACAAGATGAGCACTCTGATATGTCTTACTCTCCATCCGTGCCAATTTCCTTGTTTTAAGGGACAATAAATGTTTGGGGCCCGTACCTTCGAAACTAAAAGTTTTAGACCCCATGATCTTTGACACTTTTCACTGATCCTGACCCAAATAACACACCCTATAATTTATAGCAGACTTATCAGAAACATACTGTATAAATTTATTATCAAAACATCATTTCGCTAAACATTTGTCGCAGTTATAACTATATAAAACATAGCGCGGCTCCAGTGGATCCCCTACAAGGGGACTTTCATCCTGAACTCCGGGTTTGGCTTGGCGAAGGCTAGTGGGCGGGATTATACATGCACATTTAAATCCCGCCCACAAATGCCTCTATAGCTTCGCCAAGCCCAAACTGGAGTTCGTAAGGAAAGTCAACTTGTAGGGGATCCACTGGAACCGTGCTATGCTTTAACCTCTAGATTATAGATGGTTGGTTTACGCTAAGACTTCAAAAACATTAATTAACAAATAATTTTTGACTATATTAAATGTTAAACCGTTTTTCAAAGGAAATTTTGCCGTTTTTGAAGTTTCTATAAGACCTCACCATGCCAATAATATTTTTATTTCAGGTAAAAAGTGTTTCAATGTGGCCATAGGGAAAATTGTTACTAAGACCAATTTCCTGTTGGGAAATCAATGCGAAATCAAAACGGATGCAAAAATATACACCATACAAATGGATGACGAAATTGGATGGGCCGTTGGATTTCAAAATAATAAGTTCGTAAACATGCCTCTTATTAGCACCGAGAGCCCATATAAGGCCTGCTGAGAACGTGCGAATAGATGTCTTAGTTTCCAAAAATTGGTGGCGATGTGGCGAAGCATGAAACCAGGATTAGTTCCGAAACAAACCTGCATGAGGTCATGCATGACACTATAGTCGTTCAATTTTGTCTTTAAGCTTACTGCACATTAGAGCGTTTTGAACGAGGGGTCCGACATTTACACGAAATCCCGTACGCTTCTCGCAAAATCGCGAAATCTTTCACACAAAATCACGAAATCTTTGAAGAAATCACGAAATTACCAATCAAAGATGAAATTAGCATACGCGTTTGAAAAATCACGCCAAAGCAATTGCGTTACGGTCATAACGCCACCTGGCGATGCACACATTAGCATTGTGTAGTAAGCTTAAATTAAAGGACTTTTATCGAAGGTTAAAAATAACACGTGACTTCGATGATAACAACATAGATCGAGGTTTTGTTATAAGTGTTGTAAGCTTTAATGTTCTCAGATCCTACATGGCTTCTTGTTAGCACTGATATTTTAAACAATATCTTTTAATATTAAGTATCTTTTAATAAGCACATTTTTACACTCTTTTTCCTTCACCTTTTTAGGAATGCTGACATCAGACCACCAATCGACATGAAAATGTATTTAACACCATCAGGTATGATCTTTAACTTGAACTGTTATTTGCGAGTGTTGCTATCTGAAATCGGCGTTAATTACGGTGTACTATACTTTTGACCATATTTTTCCATGACCAGTACATGAGGTTCTTAACAGGCTTAATTGTCAACCAAACCCCTTCAAATTAACCTTCCTCTAGTGTTACTGATATGAACCATGCAGTAAGATCAAATTCAGTATCGAATTGCGTCTGTCCATTAAGAACAAACATACATTTAAACAGACAAACCGCTTTTTTCAAATATGCAGGGTGTTTCTGATAAGTGTGCCATAAATTAAGGGGGATGTTCTTTGGGAAATCTATTTTAAGTCGAAAATGTTCAATGAAATTTTACCGTACACATCACTGTTTTCGAGCTATGATTTGAGTGTTTAGGGATGACCCCTTAATTAAATTAGAATAGAAATCATTGTCTTTCAGTTTTTTTAATTAAATTTAAGGGGTCTTCCGTAAAATACTCCATCCAATCTTAACTTGAAAACAGTGTCCCTTGTGGCAAAATGGCGATAGAAGTATAGAACATTTTCGACTCATAATAGTTCACCCAAAGAACATAACCCCCTAAATTTATGGCAGACTTATCAGAAACACTAATCAGTAAGGAGATATTACTCAAATAATTAGAGTTTAAAAAATTCCGATAATTTCACTGCATCATTTTCTTAATGATATGCGACAGTCAGAGAGTCGCTATTAAATTGAATAATCGTAATTGGTCTCGGTGTGAATATCGTGAAGCAAATAACGATAATTGAAAAGACCTTGGAAACTAGCCAAATTAAAAGTATTAAATAAATTTTAAAATCTATTTAACAACTACCGGTAAAGCTATTAGATATGACGTTAATAATTAATAATGAATTCTAGTCTCGTATTAAATTATACATTTGGAATAAAAACGATAAAGGAAGTCATTTTGAATATCACCTGATATTTTTCATAATTACATTTCAAGGTTTCGACGATGACCCTTAGAAAATACAGTTTGTGGTTTAAGAAAATCAGCATAAACGTTTTTGTTTTTTGTATTAAACATTCTGATTGTTTGTGGATATATATTGAGAAATTACACCGAAAAATCAAAATTTCAACAAGTTGGGAAACTAAAATAACCTCTCCGAGTCGAGACGCAATTAAGAGATTTCTCTTAAATAATTAAATAAATATAATTGATATAAATTATTTTAATCGTCATTAGAGGGGCTAGTAACTCGGTGTAATCGGTAAATCTCAATCAATAAACCTAGGGTATATTACACAATGCTTTAATGCTAAAATAATTAGACGTAAACCCGTAATCGGTGTTCAGCAACTCCGAGAGTGTTTAGCCCCCCAAAGATGAATCGAAACAACTTATTTAAAACTGACAAGGTAAAGTTTCCGGATCAGGAGTTCATAAAACATTCTTAGAAGTGTATTATTCATGTCCTAAAGATCAGAAGCATAGCATCGCCGGTGTCATACATACAAAAATTATTTCATAAGGTATGTTCCATAAGTTTGACACTGGTTACTGAGAGCTTGTCATGAAGTGACGTAGGTGAAACGTAAAGCGATGCCTGGTGAGGCGCTGTCAAAGGCTTAGTACAGTCTAAATAGAAGATGGACTGCAAAACTGCGTGTAGTTAATTCTTGCGTCGTTCTCGAACTAGCTCTCAGTAAGTTTCTAGCATTACGAAGTATAGGAAGTGTCACAATTAAGGAACATATCTTATAAACTTATGGTACAACGTTTATAAAATGAAGACCATTTATCTTAAAAATGACCCAGCTCATAAAACATCTTAAATTCAATCTTATGATAACCAATATGCGCGCCGCTTATGAGTAGCAGCAACTAGTCCGAACTCTTAATGGAGACCCTACCGCAATACCTATTAGCACTCCTTTCCACCACTCCTCCTTCATACTCTTAGGACATACTTTACTTCTTTGGATGAATTTATCAACTTCTGATACTGACAATGACTCATTATTTTCATCCGTAAAAGCTATACAAAACTATTTTGTTAATTAATCACTTTCGTATGGAGTTATCTGTGTCATTTACTAACTAGCAAAATTATATTTTTAATTTTCTTTCTCTTTGCTTTTAATAACTCTCTGTACTTCTTTTTTGATTAATTGAACAGATATAAAGACAGGACCTTGCGTCATCCCATTTTCTAAAGACCTATGTCGTAGTTCTAATTTGTGTGGCGGAAAAGGTTCGTCGC
The DNA here is from genome assembly GCA_019434445.1 of Phalangium opilio. Lineage (NCBI taxonomy): Eukaryota > Metazoa > Arthropoda > Arachnida > Opiliones > Phalangiidae > Phalangium > Phalangium opilio. Next base: position 96,309 of record JAEQBA010003499.1, on the reverse strand, counting down.
TCGCTCTACTGACGAAATTAAGCTTGTCTTCGAAAAAAGTAATTACCAAGATTTTTAATTGGACCTTCATTATTTTTCAAAACAGTTTTTAAATTAATAGCCCAGCAGTATAGTCATTTACAATACAATCTCTTACGATCACAAATCCGCTCGAGAGTAGGTTAAGAATAGCGTACTTTCTTTAGTGAAAAGGGAGGGGTTAACGGTCAGTGGCGCTAGGTCTACCAAGGTCAGCTAAAAACTTCAATTAAGAAGTATATAATACTTCTCTTCGAGAAAAGTGTACCACCACGAATCCGGATGGGTAATTGTAACATGATTCTTCCCAACATCCGTTAACATTTGGAGCAAGGTTACTAAACCGAATCATGCACATACGCGATAAATAGTTCATCATTGCTTAACTATTTGCCAAGGCGCATGCATGCGCTTGTGCGTTTTTGTCCCGCGTCAAGGCAATCAAGGTTTGTGGGTTGATTTCTGAGGATTTAGTACCAAACAGTTATAGAATTCCTTGAAACCCTCTTCATTACAAACTCGAATCTATTTCAATAGCCTAGTTCAAACTTTACGACGATACTATTAATGCTGTCTGCTAGGACTTCCTTTAATGTATTCTTCTAAAGCAAGTGAAAATATCCTTGAGACTAGTCTCATCCTTGGTGAAATACGTTCAAAATGGCAAATACCGCCAAGAATATTAAACCTTTCATATATCGTAGATTTGCTAAAGCGTAGCCCCTTCGATCATGCGCTAGTAAGACATAATCTAGAGAGCTATGGCTAAGAAAAGGCGCTAACGAGGTGGCGCTATCTCGATACTGTCCGAAGAAATTGATCATTTGCAAACGGAACCCGCTGCTAAAGCGTATCTCACTCAATCATGAACTAGTAAAACATGATCGAGTGAGCTATGACTAAGAAAAGACGCTAACTAGGTGGCGCCATCTCGACACTGTCCGATGAAATTGATAATTTACAGACTGAACCCGCCAATTGTTTACGCATATAGTCGTTGACGCGTGTCAAATTAACCGAGAAAAGCTACTACACCCACGTGAACTTAAGATTTTAGTCTACAGTCTGAATATACCTTTGTGGTTTATGTTTTGACTGAATGAAAGCCTGCCTATTCGTGCTTTAAGTCCAAAATTATGGATTTTCAGGTCAATATTGTTTGTTCGTCTGATTAAAATCGAGTCCCTTTATCTCTCGTACAGTTTCAAGTTCCTAATGGTCTTGTCGTAACAACGGAGGCCTACTGGGACCATATAAGACAGAACCGATTAATTTTAGACCAAATTAATCATCTCAAGGACATTGCTACGTAAGTGTTTTCGTTTTACTTCTCTCAGTTAATATATACGACCTTATGGAAATCGATTGACAAAGTAATGCTAGCTAGAGTATACGCGACATATCGTGCTGAAAGAGTAATTTTAACAACACGGCTCTTGTTGTTGGGAAACATTTTTAATCTGCTGACCGCTACTGTTTTATTGCCGCTACTTTGAAAACAAGTTGGGTTTGTGTCAGAAATAGGGGTCAGCTGATAAGAACAAAGTTTTTTTTTTAAGAGGTTTCAATGTAAATTGGGTCCCTGAAGGGTCCGCGACAAGGATGCGATTAGTCAGGTTTCAGTATATGACTAATCAGGGAAGGAAATGAGGTTTACTTGGGAGGTGACGGAAGGGGTGTGGGGGTCAAGTCACCTCCGGCGGACACGGGGCAGTCGGCACCTATAGGGGAGGATCGCCGACATGTGTCGTATTCCCTCAAACTTTGCCGCCCAGTAGCTTGGCTTACAGGAGTGCGCCACACTCCCGGCTTATAAGAACAAAGTTTTGATTTTCTTTCAATTTTGAAAGTTCATAAGATATGTTACATAAGTTTGTCACTGGTTACTGAGAGCTTGTCATGAAGTTAAGCCGGTGTAACGTCATAGATTCTCGTAAAGTGACGCCTGGTAAGGCGCTGTCAAAGGCTTAGAATAGAGACTAAATAGGAAGATGGACTGCAAAATTAACCGATTGTAGTCAATTCTCGCGTCGTTCTTGTCTCGAACTAGCTCTCAGTAAGTCTCTATCATTACGAAGTATAGAAAGGTGTCATACTTATGGAACATATCATATAAGCTTATGATATAAGTAATGGAACAGTATGAAGTTCCATATTTTGAAAGCGTCTATTATTTTACTTTTATGAAACACTCTATTAATTTATTTGATTAATTATGATTCAAAATGAAAATAAATTAAAAAAATCATTTAAATAATCTCATAAATAGTCATGAAATACAATATAAATTAAAATTCGAAGTTTTTTCAATTTTGAAATCATCTTGAATTTTGAGATCTAACAAATGAATAAATGATGCATGAAAACCACAGGGAAATTGAAATATTCAAATAAATACAAAAACCTCAGACCGGAAGTATATTCAAAAACATTTTGATGTTCAAGGATTTCCTTGAAAACTTTGTTGTGGTTTTCCCTGAATTTTCTCGAAAAATCTACAAATACTACTTAAAGAATAATAGCAATCCTTATGAACCATTACCAAAATATAGAAAAATATGCCAATACAAGTTCAGAAACGAACTCCATTCATTTCGAAATTCATCAGATTTACAAATTATCCTGTAAATATTTTTTCTCTATGAATGACCGATGCCTGGTGTTTTAATGGGAGCACCAGTTGCTGACCCCTAAAAAAAATCCAAAGTGATTTGCAAAGAAAAGAAATCGATTCTGAGTGAGCGAACGTCGAGTTTTGTAAAGGACTTGTTATGTGTGTTATTAGATAGAAGTTAAACTGAAGTTATACACAAAGTCCATAAAAAAATTTAGATCAATCATCCTCTGTACTTACTTGTCTGACCGTTTCCTTTTTTATCGAGGAAGGTAATCTAAATAGATAATTCCACTAATTACAAAAGAGAAGCAAACCTCTCTGGAGTGCAGGGGCCGCATTTGCCTTCTCGTGTTACTTCCCTCGCGCCAAGAAAGAAACACCGCTAGATTAAGTTCGAGATGGCTTGCTTCACGCCGCATGTAGTAAACTCGGGCTCCGTCTGGTGTTGCATCTTGGTTTCCACGAGATGTGTGTTGATTTCTCTGCAAGGAATTAATGGAATACTCTATTGTCTATAGTTTTTTTTTGTGTTCCCAAAAGTCAACTGAATTTTTCACATTCTCTTTTTAATTTCCCATGAACGGAAGAGAAGACATTTTTCATTTCCTAAATTTACAAAATTGAAAAAAATGAAAGCATAATCGTCCTTTTTTGACACATGGTGTATTAATTTAAAGCAAATATTATCTAAGGTTTTCTACTTCTATTTATTTATTTATTTACCATGATTAGTTTTTTACGGATTTTCCCAATCGATATATTGAGTTACAGAAGTTGTTTTTCCAGGTTCTTTCCTGAATTATGTATGTTGTCTTGTTTCGTAAATTACATGAAAGCAAGAGTAAATCAAGCCCTGGAGTATATAGTTTTAATTTCTTCCAAGGTTTTAATACCGTGTATCGGGGGGAAAGGCAATATGACTGGTAAAATCAACCAGTGTTGAAACACATTGTTGTGCAAGCCTATTATAGTTGCTGGTTTCGACTTTCGAGTTCTCTTCATAGAGACGCTGCAGCTGACGAAAATAATAATTTGAGATTTCCTAAATGGTTTCAATGATTTTCTTTAGCTGATGAAAATATTAATTTGAGATTTGCCAATGGTTTCAACGATTTTCTATAGTTGATGAAAATATTAATTTGAGATTTGCTAATGGTTTCAACGATTTTCTCTAGCTGATGAAAATATTAATTTGAGATTTGCCAATGGTTTCAATGATTTTCTAGCTGATGAAAATGTTAATTTGAGATTTGCCAATGGTTTCAACGATTCTGTAGACTGACAAAAATATTATTTTGAGATTTACGTCTGGTCCTTCGCCAATTTTGGGGCCCAGAGAAACTTCGATTTTCTAAATTTTGATAAACTCAACCCAAACCATTACAACGTCCCCTCTATTAAGATATTAGGGCATATCCTCACTACTGACACTTGTAGTAGCATATATTCATAATTACATACGTTATAGGGCCAAAAAGGGTGGAAACTTAGGAGAATCTTGTTCAACGTGAGTTTTGTAGCACCTAATTATGTATTACCCCTGAATTCTGAAACAAATTTTAATATACAGAGTTGTTGAAGTCATAAAGAACGGTGATATTTGCAATGGTATTAAAACATCGATACAAAATCAACTTCACGAGATATTTGGAAATGAGTTTGAAAACAAGAAATTTGCCGTTAGATCATCGGCCATCGGTACCCAATGAAATTAATAAATTTTCAACAGTTCAAAAAATAAATTATGAAATTTAAACTGTGTAGGTGAAGATAGTGAGGAATTCTCCGCAGCTGGCCAAAATGAAACCTTATTAGGAGTAATTGGAAAAGACAATGTAGGAATATTACTATATACCATGTTAGGGCCGCAATAAAACCATGAAACTTTATTTATTATAACCTTTTGCTTTGAACACCAAGCTACTTTTTTATTGTGACTCATTCGACCGAATCTGAATCGATCTACTAACAAAATATTATGCTGGGCAATTGGAATTATGGTTTCAAAGCAAAATGAACAAAGTTTCTGATTTAATTGCGAAACCAATTATACTTGGTCGAACAAAATAAGATGAAATTATAACGAAACCTTTATTATCACAATCCAGATATTTGCAGCTGTTTTAGAATGTTGGGCTTCGCAGTTCAAGATAAACGCTGTACAATATAAAAAGTAAAATTAATCTTATTTCAAGAATGATTTAAGTTTCTAACAAATTGTAATTGGTTTGATGTGAACTGTATTAAGACAAAATGGGCAGGAAATGAATCCAGGTATGGCAGTTGTCGTGCAAGAAATGGTAGCTTCGGAATCAGCGGGTGTTATGTTTACTCAAGATCCGGTCACTGGGAACCCTAAACATATTTCAATATCGGCCAACTATGGCCTGGGCGAGGTATAGCATTTTTTGTTTCTACCAAATAATGGATGAGAAGTTCTTGACCAATGAAGGAACTTGTAATAGGCTTACAAATTAATTCTCTTGAAGAGATATTTCTCACCAATTAAAGGAATTGGAACTTAATTTTTTGTCAATGTTTAGTCTGTTGTGTCTGGAATGGCCGATCCGGACAGCTACATACTCGAGAAACAAGGAGATAACTTGACGATTCAAAAGATAGACGTTGGGGAGAAGCAAGTCACAATTAATATGAAAGGTTATAGAAATACGCCATATTTCCGTTCTAGCATGAATCTGTATGTTATACCCCTTCTAACCCGTCGATTTGATTTGGGTGTTGGCTAACAAGCCTATGACGCGTTTTGCGCAGCTCAAAGAGCCAATCGTAAGACAAGAGGAAGGCGCTTATTGAGCGTTAAGGCTTCCGGTGGTATAATGACCAATCGTAAGACAGAATGAAGGTGCTTATTGAGCGTTATGGCTTCCGGTGGTAGAATGAGAACCCAGTGTTTGTATAGACATTTTTTAAAGCGTTTGGTTCTTAAACTTGTGAAAAAAACTTTCACCAACGTAACTGATGAAGTCTTTAGCTAAGCACCACCCAAATCTTACCCAGAGGTTAGACGAAGTATTGTAGTTGTATATCCATTGTCGCGGTTAGTGTCACCTTAGATCACTTAGATTAAGTACCGCTTAAAATAAATATCGATATCTTTACGTGAATTTTCCTTCTTAGACGATGGTGGTACGGTAACTCACGAACAGAAAACTTCAGATCAACCACAACAGTGTCTTGCCGAGGATGTTTTACACAATTTAGGACAGATTGGTATTTTGGTAAGAGTAAAACTTAACTTGTCATTAAAACCTCGCAAAAAGTATTTAAAAGACCATGAGGGTGAATATTGTTATAGCAAAATAATTATGCTAAATACTTATATCCTTTAAAAGGTTGAGGATAGCTTTGGTGGGGCTCGAGACATTGAATGGGCCGTTGTGGGTCAAGACATTTATTTACTGCAGGTAATCCTCAATTTTCATTTCATAGAGTTATCTTTCAACTGTTCATATGTATGCAACTTTTCTACTTAGTCACGTCCTGTTACTTCAATGGATATAGAATCTGAATTTGAACTTACTCATGAAATGGACTCTCCAATTAACAGCAAATACGAAATTACCACGAACGCTAACATTCAGTAAGTTATAGCAGCGTTAATGTCGACTATCATAGTGGTATCACCTTGTCATGTAAAAGATGTGCACCACGAGACTGGCCGTGCTTTGTAGACCTTGCCGCGTGCGATGCGATACTTCAACTTACTACAAATAAGCGTGTTTTTAAGCGTTGCCTAGCGCATATGCGTTTGAAAAAACTCGCAAAAGCTAATTGCCTTACGGTCATAGCTACAAATGGCGACGCTATTTACTCAAAAGTTGGATATTATAAACGTGTCGCTGTCTTCAAGATACTACCAAAGATTAATTAAACTGCAGTGGGTATTTTCCAAAGGAAATAACAGTTAACAAAGGCTTAATTCTTATTTTATTTTTAAAATATTTGGACTACAAATCTAATGATAGACTTATGCACTACTCTCTTCAAACGAAAATTTGATGTTTTAACAGATGTACAGATGTAGTTGTTTCAATAAACATTTATTTCTGTGTAGGGAAGTGATACCAGGGGCCATGTCGCACCTGTCACTTGGAATTACAACGAAAGCCATTGACTTAACGTTTCAGGTAAGATTACAATTCTTGAGTTGGAACACGAACATATTTATACTTTTAAATAAGTAGGAACGAATAACAGTCCTCATTGTGTGTCGGTGTCATGGTTCACAACCTCTCCCTCCCCCCACCAGTTTCGATACGTGTCGAGAGATTGAGCTCTTAGCTGAGCTCTGAGACGGACTGTTATTTATTCCCGCGTTTGTTTAATTATAAATGTTCCTAGTATGATGTTATTGATGCTGTAAAACAATTTTATCTAGGCTAGCCAAGCTGCAATGCCAGGAAGCGTGGTACAATATAACCCCTTCAATTTGGTCATGCCAAAAGTGGGGTTCAATAACTTGGCTATAAGCATGCTAAATACGTTTTTCTTCAACAATCCTAAAGTTGTTAACAAAAGCGCTATGAGGACCTTGTTTATGTGCATTCACGGCCACGATATTGATTGCACTGAATCCAGAAAAAGAGGCATTCAGAGATATGGCTACGCCCCCGGCTATATTATGCCTATTCATCTTCTGTACACCATTTTGGTGAGTATAATCTGTTTTGTTACAAAAAAATTCGAAGTAGACTATCCAGATTCGTTGGCGATTAGTCGTTGTTATCTTTGTAGTTTAGTCGTTGTTATCTATGGCTACTAGTCGTTTTCACAGTTCGATATCTCCCAAGGGCGACGTTGCTTGACCTAAACGTTTTCCGCACTCCATGATACCTAATATCCAAATATTACTTTTTGTTTTTAGAAAACCTGGCGTAATGACAAGAAGATTCCTAAACTTGAATCATTTTTGGATACTATTCCTCTGAAATCTGAAAGATTCAACGACCCGAAGATTCTGTTCAAATACATATTGGACAACTTGCACTTTTTAAAACAGGTTAGAGTAGTTCTTAATTAATTTGTTTAGCGGACTTATGTTATTGTTTTTAATGTATTTTGCATCCTCAAGTGATTGTTTTTAATGTATTTTGCATCTTCACGTGATTGTTTTTAATGTATTTTGCATCTTCACGTGATTGTTTTTAATGTATTTTGCATCTTCACGTTATTGCTTTTAATGTATTTTGCATCTTCACGCGATTGTTTTTAATGTATTTTGCATCTTCACGCGATTGTTTTTAATGTATTTTGCATCTTCACGCGATTGTTTTTAATGTATTTTGCATCCTCATGTGATTGTTTTTGAAGTATTTAGCATCCTCAAGTGATTGTTTTTCATGTATTTTGCATCCTCAAGTTATCGTTTAAATGTATTTAACATTTTTAAGTTATAGTTTAAATGTATTTAACATTTTTAAGTTATCGTTTAAATGTATTTAACATTTTTAAGTTATCGTTTAAATGTATTTAACATTTTTAAGTTATGGTTTTTAATGTATTTAGCCTTCTAAAGTTCATTCTGAAGTTAGCGGTCACAGCACCATGTGTAACATAATTCTTGTAAGCACTTTGACTGGAGATCAAGAAGGTATTGAATGGTTCTTTTCCGACCTAAGTAGTCTGAACAATATTATAATTTATTTTTCATTATGTGGTTGAAGATTGGCCGCCGGAATTGTGGACTGACGTGTCAAAGTTATTAGGTTCCTGCGGGGATGTTGTCAGCGCAACTGTTCCAGAAATGCTCGCTGTAAGTACGACAAACATACACAGGTTTTTGACCTATTTTATTACAAATTTTGGTGCCAACAACCTCGGCAGGTTATAGCGTACTATTGTGCTGTATACGCGCGCTTATTAAAAAACACATTTAACTTCCGTTATAAAGCTTTAATTATACTTGATGGTTTTTATCATACTAACCAATATACATATTATACCATGTAGAACATAAGTTTTTCACTCGTTACTGAGAGCTTGATTTATGAGATTATTTAAATGAGTTTTTAATTTGTTTTCATTGTGAATCATAAATAATCAAATAATTTCATAAAACCAGGGATATATTTAATTTTAGAAGTAGGATTGTAGAACAGAGTAATGTGGGCCCGCGTCAAAGTCCCGGACCCCCTTCCACGGGACGGGGGTATGAAAGAAGAGGCTGGTCATAGCGACAGAGGTAAAAAGGAATTACGTATTTTTCGCCGTCCCCGTCAGCAACGCCATCAAAACGTAGTTTAAGTGAGCCAATAAGATAATTTAAACTTTTCCTTACGTGTTAGGACGGAGGGGCTCTATATTGGGCTATGAGTCGGAGGACCGAAGTAAATACTAACCGTTCTCCATTCCTACTTCTAAAATTAAATCTATCCCTGATAAAACTAAGATAATAGACGCTTTCGAAATAGGGAACTTCATATTGTTCCATTACTTATACTTATTAGTTCATATGGTATGTTCCATAAGTTTGTCACTGGTTACTGAGAGCTTTTCGTGAAGTGACGTAGGTGAAACGTCATAGATTCTCGTAAAGCGACGCCTGGTGAGGCGCTGTCAAATTCTTAGTATAGAGACTAAATAGGAAGATGGAGTGCAAAATGAACCGAGTGTAGTCAATTCTCGCTAGTTTTTCTCGAACTAGCTCGAGCTGTGAGTCTCTAGCATTACAAAGTATAGGGCGGTATAAAACTTATGGAAGGAACATATCTTATAAACTTATGTTTCGGTTGAATCAGTTGGAAATTTTATGACTCATCTATTGCAAAACTTTAAAAAGTTTCACACAGTAATCCTGATGATAAATTTCACCCATTGCAAAATTTTAAATATTAAACACAAGGATTTTCCTGATTCATATAGTGCAGAATCTAAACGGTTTTTAAATTTATCTTGAATGATAAATTTTATATTTCAAGATAAACTCTATTGTTTCTACATCACCCGTTTCCTTAACAGGGAAAGCCGAATTTCACTATTTAGAAGCCATTGAACCCTAATCAATTATTAGAGAAAAATCCAGCTTAATGCGTATGTCAAAAACACGGCGCGATAATATTTTAAAAGAGAGTATAATTAATGATAGTGTGGGATTAACTTATATATAATAAAAGTCCTGGCTAACTAATTGAGTGATAATCCACGCCCAGTCTAAACCGCTTCACCTAGAAGGTTGAAAATTTGCATGGACAAACGTAGTAGATACGTGCTAAAAATATTTTTACAACTCAGCTGCCATCTTGAAAAATGGCGGCCTGAAATTAAAAAAAAAGCCTTGATTTTGCGTTTCAACCGATTTCACTAGTTTAAAATTCTTTGGTTCTCTATATCCTCTAGACGGGGTTTATGGCTATTGGAGTTCAATTTGCCGCCATATTGGAAAATGGCGGCCAGGAATAAATAGCCTTCATGAAATAGCGTTGATTTTTTTCGGTTCAACCGATTTCACTAGTTTAAAATTCTTTGGTTCTCTATATCCTCTAGACGGGGTTTATGGCTATGGGGCTCAATTTTCCGCCATCTTGGAAAATGGCGGCCAGGAATAAATAGCCTTCATGAAATAGCGTTGATTTTTTTTCGGTTCAACCGATTTCACTAGTTTAAAATTCTTTGGTTCTCTACATCCTCTTGAACGACTTTATGTCTATTGGGGTTCAATTTTACGCCATCTTGGAAAATGGCGGCCAGAAATAAAAAAATCCTTCACGAAATAAGGTTGATTTTTCGGTTCAGCCGATTTCACTAGTTTAAAAAGTCTTTGGTTCTCTATATCCTCTAGACGGGGTTTATGGCTATTGGGGTTCCATTTGCCGCCATTTTATAAAATTGCGTCTCGAAAAGTAATAAAAATGTTTCGACGGTTGCCTATACTGCTAAGATTAGACATATCATGAAACCACTAACATATAGGTATTTTTAAAACAGCATAATTAGAAGTATTGATATTTTAGAATTTGGCTAAAACTATATCCGAAGAAAGATCATGGGAAGATTTCCAGAAAATGGACGTAAAAGTAAGCTTCATATTAAATTATAGATATTTTTATAACTGCAATCTTTTCTTAGTTTATTCTTGGCCGAGTATTTATACTTAAATTCAATTATATTTCAATTGATTAGGATGCTAAAGAATGGCTAGAACATGATACGAAAGAAGCTGGTCGAAAATACAAGAAATTCATCGAAATCCACGGTCACCGATGTGTTAAAGAATTCGATCTACTTACAGAAACGTGGGGAATGAAACCTGAAGTATTAATTAAAACTTTACAGGTAATTGCTTAACTCGCTGTTTCATTATAATGTCTTGAAGAAATATGACAAAATAATTTTCTCATATAGACTATGAGATTGAATGACAAAACTGATGATAAAAAAGAATCAAGTACCTTAAAAACCAATGAAGAGATTATAAACAGTTTGCAGATGCCAATATCAGATAAGCAAAAGTATGTTTTAATTTGCTCATCACAACCTCGCGATCCTGCGCCTTTAACATTGTCTTTTGCTATAATATATTCACATTCACATGATGGAAACCTTTCGTAATGCAGTAATTCAAAATGTAATAGCACATTTTGAACAATACCTTTCAATAACGATGTTAACTCAGTGCGAATAAAAGAAACATAAACATAAAACTCTTGTGCTGTTACAATTTGAACTACTTTACATTACCATCTTAGGTGCACTTCCACCTTTAAGCGTACATACACTTCTGCTAGATAAAGGCCCATTAACGTTCTTAGATTGGAGGCTATTGAAATTGTCTAAACAAGTTGAGCACGCTGATATATGTTAATCTCCATTTGTGCCAATTTCCTTGTTTTAGGGGACAATCAACTATTACCCTTAACCTACACTTCTGCTAGATAAAGGCTCTTTAACGTTCTTAGATTGGAGGCTATTGAAATTGTCTAAACAAGTTGAGCACTCTGATATATCTCCTCCCCAAGTGCGCCAAATTCCTTGTTTTAGGGGCAATCAACGTTTTAGACCCCATGTTCTTTGACACTTTTCCCTCAGTCTGACCCACAGAACACACCCCTTTAATTTTTGACATGCTTATCATAAACATCCTGTATAATCAAGCGATTTATCAAAAGTTTCTTTGCATCGTTTGAAGAGAAATTATTTCCATAACTGATTTTTGATTTTATTTATTTCAAATCAGATTTATTCTTCGTTATCTTCTTCCGAAAGCTCAAAACGCAGTTGCCAGAAGAGAACGCTCCAAGGTTAGTTGAATGTTTACGTGCAAGTCATTTCTAAATTAACTATAGTTAATATTAATAGTTTCTTTATGGTGACGGAGTAATATTCTTTTAAGTACTTAAATTACTGCTGTAAATCATTAATTTATGATGGATAATTCTTTGTGTAGCTATCCTGTTTTTCCAGATTGTTATACGTGTGTACTTTAACCTTGGTATTAAAGCTAGGTTCTCACTTGACCGAAAATAACCACCACAAAACTTTAGCACAGCGTCAAAAATTGATCTTCGACGTCAAGATTTTAGTACGGTTAATACATTCGACCCAATACCGAACGAAAGGGGCGGTTGACCAGTAGTAGTTGGAACTCGGAGCCAGAAGAACGTAAGCTTTGGCCCAAGTTTTTTTACGGCATGTTAATTTGGTAACAGCTCGATCAAGTGTGGCCAGAGAGATGCAGATATAAAAGTTTACAATGTGCAAACGCGGCAAATGCAACTCGGCATCAAATCCGGTCAGAGTATTCCCTATTATGACGTCAAAACGAGCGTCATCAAGAAACGAATTTTGATAGGTTATCAAAATAATTTTACGTCGGCGTTTGCAAAAACAAAAATAGAACTCCAATACTGTCTGACCGAAAGCTATTTCGGTCGTGTTCTACAGAAACGTTTTTTACCACAGAGTTTCGGTCGTGTTTTTGGTCGAGTGTGAACCAAGCTTTTCCTTGTATAAGGAAGTTTAAACGCATTTTGATAATTATACTATTCATCTCGTTTTGTTTTGCTATAATATTTACATAAGTACTTTCAATGGATCTATGATTTTTAATATGTTTTGTCACTTAAGATCAACGTGTGTCCTTGAAATGTACCTTCATTTCATAATTATTGCGAGATTATTAATACCATGTGATGAAATCTCGAAAACGTTTCCTCCAATTTGTTTATTTTTATTGTCAATTTGTACAGGCAGGAATTTATAGAAGTATCTGTTAGGTAATGGCAGGACCATCATCGCCTATTCTATTACTTCTTTGCCCATCCCTTTCGCTTAAATGTGTCTGTCAATCAGCAGCGTTTAGATTATGTGTAAAAACAGCGCAATCAATGTCGAACTTATTTGTTGATTAAATATAGAGGATATTAGTGATTAGTCAGCCATAAACCAAAAAGGGTGTGTTCGTAGGGTCAAACTGAGTGGAAAATGTTTAAGAATACTGGGTCTACAACATTTAGTTACTTACATATGGGCTCCCAAAATAAGAAAGTACCCAACACGTGTGGAGTAAGACATGTCAGAAGTATATAATACTTCTCTTCGAGAGAAGTGTACCACAAAGCGGGGTAAGTGTAACGTCACTCTTCCCAACATCGGAACATTTAGAGCAAGGTTACTAAACCGAATCACATACACGATAAATAGTTTCCTCATCATTACTCTATTAGAGCTTAAATATTTGGCAAGAGTAGCAAGACGCGCTTGTGCATTTTGTCCCACGTCAAGACGAGGTTTGTGGGATGATTGCTAGGGATTTAGTGCCAAACAACTATAGAATTCACCTTACGGTCCATTTGTAGTTTGATGAGCGGGAAAGCAAACTTAAAGGGTGAGCCTGGGAAGAATGTCGTTACATAACTAAAGTATTAAGAGGATACAGAGTGTCATCCTTCTTCTATTATCCCCTTCTGGACATATCAATAGTCCTCTATATAAGAACGTAATTGAACCATTATCTAAAAGTGTACTGTTTTATGGGTAGATGTGTACATACGCTTGTAAAGTAAAGCTAATTACTTCACATGTGCTATTAATGTTTCCTTGTTTTAGGGGCCAATCTATGTTTAAAATCCCATTTCTCCATAATTAATTGATGTGGACACCATGTTCTTTGTTATTTCCACTCATTTCAATCCAAAGAACACGTGCACCCAGACTTATCAGAAACACAATGTATAGGCCTAGTCATTAATTTCTATTTATGTATTTATTTTTTCTTCGTGGGCAGTCATTGCTAATTCGAGCTGTCCACTTCTATCGTTTGGCTTTCCGAAGATTGGGCAAACTCATGATGTGGCAAGGTCTTTTGCCCGAAGAAGATTTAATATTCTATATGACTCTGGAAGAAGTTGGAAAAGTTTTAAATGGCGACGCAAAGCGATTGGTTTCTAAGTAAGTCATTTCAAAAACGACTTAAAACTAGGGAAACGCTTCGGCTTCCAAATCTAGCTCTTCACCCGCACACGTTGTAGGAACTTCGGTTCTTTGATTGCCCTACGATGGTAATGATTCGCAATACCAATTTTGCTTGTCCAGATGCTTTTGCTTCAAAATGACATTAAATACTTTTAAAGGCGAAGTATTCACGACAAAAAATGTCTTTGGGCAAAAATTCGTACAATATTTTCAACTGAAAATCGCCCATATGACCAATTGTACTTCGTTCTGTTTAATAACATATTTATATCTATATAAGACAAAGTCCTGACTGACTGACTGACCGACATAAATCAACGTCAAGCCCAAACTGCTTTATCTAGAAGGCTGAAATTTTGCAGGGACGTTACTCTTAAGTAGTGGGCTCGCACTAAGAAAGATTTTTTAAAATCCGACGCCATATTTAAAAAAGGCGGCCATAAATGTAAATAAACCTTCTTTATGGAATAACGTCTGTGCATTTCAACCGATTTCTTTAATATTCAGTACACTGGTTCCCTATATCATATAGACGGGCTTTAAAGCAAGCTTTTGCGTTTATATCGGCCGCCATCTTTAAAAATGGCGGCCCAAAAGTTAAAACCTTCTTAATCTAATTACGCTGTTCTCGAGTTTCAACCCATTTCACTTATATTTAGTTCACAGGTTGCCCATATCCTTACATCCTATAGATGGCCCTTATGGCTTTTGGACTTCGATTTGCCGCCATATTTTAAAATGGAGGCCCAAAAACTAATAAAAAATACTCCTACTTGCTGACGGGCAACGCCGGGTGCTTTTCTGCCAGCAACATTAATATAAACCATGAAATATCTATTTCACCTTAATTTCTTAACTCCAAAGCTCAGAGTATACTATTTTTCCCCATTGGAAACACACTGGTCAAACGCTCTATATATAATACGATGCTTGTACGTCCTCCGAAATTGTCCAAATCGTTATTACCCTTGTAGAAATACCAACTTAAATTAAGCAAGCAACAGAAAGTGTTTACATTGCACTTGGTCATTCACCCCGCTCTGGGAACGAAAGAACGAATCGATGAAACAAATTCTTTGTTCAGCTGCTAAATCAACACGGAGAATGGCGTTTCTTTTGTATATACAATCATGCATTAGGACTCTTATATTTTTACCTCTCCGAGTGACGAAAACCGTCACGGAGAGGTATTACACTGGACGTGTCTGTCATCGCGTTCGCAGATGTCCAATCGGAGCAAACGTGTTCGCAGAAAGCAATTTTAGCTTCGACTCTATTATCATCGTTAGGGTTATTAAGATGTACACGGCGATCGGATAGGGTTACGAGAAACGTCTAGTCTTCCACCAAAGGTGCGGGTTTCCTTATCATTCATTGTGAATCCATAGCCTTATATACCCTAAAATTCCAAAAATTGTTAAAGAGGCATACGCCTGAATTCAAATGTCAACAATAGCAATGTTTAAAATGATTTTAGGAAACACGTTTCTTAAAACGATTTAACTATAATTAAGCTAAATTAATGACGATTAAAATAATTAATATCAATTATATTTATTTAATTATTTAAGAAAAACCTCTTAATTGCGTTTCGACTCGGAGAGGTTTATTTTTGGGTTTCTCAACTTGTTATCCTATGAAACTTTCCGAGAACAATATTAATTCTTAAAGAGGCATACGCTTGAATTCAAACGCTAACAATAGCTACGTTTAAAATGATTTTAAGAATAAAGTTTCTTAAAACGATTTAACTAAAATTAAGGTGAAATAATGTCGATTAAAATAATTAATATCAGTTATATTCATTTAATTATTTAAGAAAAACCTCTTAATTGCGTTTCGACTCGGAGAGGTTTATTATGGTTTCCCAACTTGTTGTCTTATGAAAGTTTCAGAGAACAATATTAATGTTAAAATGTGTTGTATTTGAAAGGAATGTAAACGTTTCTGCGTTTCTACTTTTTCCCAATAGGGCACTTCGTCGGAAAAAACTGCACGCGAAGCTCGATTCGATCCAGTTGGAGGAAACCATGACCGGACTTCCGAAACCGGTAATTGCTTTATTTGATATTTGCCTACATTGTTTATAAACCTGTATGTGCTTGAGAGAGAGGGAAAGAGAGATATACATAAATTTACAATCATGGGGATACACGCTACTCGCTTAGAGTCACTTCCTTGTTTCACTGTCAATATTCCAATATGACTTCAACATATCAAGGTCAAGAATGTAAAATATATAGGATAGGGTTCACGCTATATGTATAGATTTTTTGTTGAGGATATGTATAAAATCTATATCTATCGATCATTTAAATTTGCTAAATTAAATACAGAGAAACCAACACGCATGGTGAGGCCGTCGTTGCGGTATTCTCTCTTGCACCAAGAAGCAACGTCAGATGAAGCCCAAGTTAGCATCACGTTTTAGGCTAGCCAATTCGCACTACCTCCTGCGGTGCTTATTGGCGACAGGGATAATACTCTAATGGTGGTCTCGCTCCTGTGTGTTGGTTTCTCCAAGAAGCGATATCTAGTTTACTAGGGAGAAGGTGCCTAAGTATTCGCGCGCCATAGTCCCAGTCCCCCTTTCAAAATACAAGGGGGAAGTAAAACGAGGCTGGGCTATTTCACCTCTCCCCAGTGATTTTCATCATTCGCGTCGTGCTGACATGAGTTTTCAAGAACCAATGCGGTGCTGGTTGTAATTTAGAGGTGGGGAGTAACTCCGGACCTACGTTTGGACTCGAAGTAAAGCTAGAAATGTCAAATGTGGCGAATTTATACCTTCTCCCTAATAAACTAAATATCGCTTCTTGGTTTCTCTGTATGTGATTTTCGAATGATTTCTACATGCCATAAATTAAACCTTAATTAGTTTCTAAAAATCCTCTTGTAGCGTTAACTTTTCGATAGGGATAGAGCGCGAGATTTGTTCGTTACATTTTTACAGGCTCAAGCGCAAGATTCAAGCACTTAAAGAAAATTTAGTTTCTATTTTTTTTTTCTTGTATAGTAGAAGTCAATGTTGTGGAGTAATGATATTTTTCATGTTTTATTTCCCAAGGCAATTGAAGAAGAAAATACGCTGAAAGAATTGGACGAGGGAACTGTGACTGTAAAAGGTACACCAGTATCGGATACCAATATTGAAGCAATTGCCCGAGTTGTCACCAGGCTTGAAGACGCACCTTCGATACTTGTAAGTGTGAATAAAATATTTCCTGTTGGTTGGTTTGAAAGAGAAACTCGTCATCTTGAGTTTGGCCCAAACTTAGATCTAGGAATTCACTACTCTTGAACTCTTCACTAACATTTCTTCATTAATTTCATAACTTGAATGCTTAAAGGGGATACTCTATACTAGAATAAGTTCTTTTTTAATTAAAAGAGCATATAAAATAATGAATATATCAATCGGAACCATGTTTCTATGTACAATATTAAAGATGATACGAGCAAATACGTTTCCGTAATGGGCATTACGCCTTGAGGCTCTCCCGCGAAGCACTGGGAAGAATTCCTATTGGACGCTTAGTACCACCTGACGGATTCGTCCAATAGGAGTACTCCTAGCGCTTCACGGGAAAGCCTAACGTTTAATGTCCAATACGCGCCATAACGGAAACTTAATTGCTTGTATCTTCTTAAATATTGTAGATAGACACATGGTTCCAATTGATATATTCATTATTTTATACGCTCTTTTAATTAAATAAGATACATTATAGCCCGGTGTAATTTTTTAAGCAGTATGTATTTTTATGCCAATTTACTTCATACAAAAATATTTGCTATGAATTTTGCGCTGACTTATGACCCCTAGTTTAAAAAAGCTTTATTTTATTTATGTCACATAATTTTAATTTCAATCTGGATATATTTTAGAAACCTCTACACCGGTTGTAATTTAATCATATCTTATTTCAACGCATGTTGTCTCGCTCATTCTAAAATCAAAGTGCACTTCGTTTTAATAATCGTTGATTTGTCACGTTGTGTCGTTATTTAGCCAGGCGAAATTTTAGTTACGAAGTCAACGGATATTGGATGGTCCCCGTACTTCCCCATTCTTGGCGGTGTAGTCACTGAACTCGGAGGAGTCATTTCCCATGGTAAGTCCATATTCCAATACCAAAAAAGAAGTACATGTACAGTTTTCTCCGGTTTTGTTTTAATTTTGCCAGTTTTAAAAGGGATAGATGTAATTTTTGAAGTAGGAATGGAGAACGGTAAGTATTTACTTCAGTCCGACTCATAGCCCAGTATAGAGACTCTCCCTCCAACACATAACGAAAAGATTAAATTATCCTATTGGCTCACATAAAGTACGTTTTGATGACTTTGATGACGTTGCTGACGGGGACGGCGAAAAATACGTAATTCCTTTTTACCTCTGTCGCTATGACCCGCCCCTTCTTTCAAATCCCCCCTTTCCGTGGAAGGGGGTGCGGGACTTTGAAGCGCGCCAGAATACTCTGTTCTCCATTCCTGCTTCTAAAATTGCATCAATCCCTGGTTTTACCAATGGTGTTCTAAATACGTTTTTCGTTCTAATTATCTAATACCAGTAAAACATTGAGTTCTTTTACTTGGAATTTTTAAGTTTTCATAGACCCTGTACTAATATCTGATAGACGGTAAAGGGAAGGGCTTAAAACATTGTTCCACCTTCCTTAATTGTGTTTCATTGGCTATTCACCCTAGGTTTACTCGTTCACACACTGCAAAGATAACTTGTTTACATTCGGGTTCGCACAGATGGATATTAGCTAAGTGAATATCATATGTTCAAATACATTAGATGTGGCGTCAGAGGTGACGCTTTCTACATCCCCTCCAATTTAGTTCATGCAGAAAGGCCCAGAAAATGGCCAATTAAAAATTCCAAGTAGATTAAATCCATGTATTCCTTCCTGCTAATTCTGATAATTTGTATGTAGGTGCAGTGGTTGCCCGAGAATATGGTTTACCTTGTTTGATAGGTGCAAGACGTGCAACGAAAATCTTCAAAACAGGTAATTTGTTCCGATAAATAAGAGTAAATAACTTTTATAAATAAAATTTTGGCAATTATTTATAGGTGACAGAGTTTTACTTGATAGTTCTAAAGGACTACTTATCAAGTTGTAATACTGACAAGTATTCGGATATATTTATTAATTATAATTATAAATGCTCTTACGTTTTAATGAAAAATTTCTTACCAATTACAATTTCACAAATTATTATTGTACTGTTTGTTAAGATTTCATAAACTCATATATTTTGCAACGCATTGTTGAGTTATTTTTAAGGCAAATCAAGGGTTTTTAGTAAAAATAGAAAGAAAAAAGTAGGACGTAAGCACTACTGGAGTGGTATTAAGTCTGAAAACAGATAATCGATAGAATTTGGGTCTAATTGATTGAAGTCCAGGTGATCGCATTGTTGTACATTGTTTTATCCAATTGCTGCTTATCGAATTTTTTCATTTACCCTAACCTCAGATTAGGGTTAATCTGAGCCCTAACTTAAGGTGATCGAAATACCTTTTCCCTTATTTAAATTGATCCAAGTACCTTTTTCTAATTTCATTTGATTCAAGGAATGTTTTTGCTAACTTAAGTTGATCGAAATATTTTTTTTTTTTTTTGCTAACTTAAGTTGATTGAAATTTCTTTCCCTAACTTAAATTTATCAAAATACCTTTTCCCTAACTTAAATTGATCGAAATACTCTTACCTAACCTAACATAACACTGTTAAGCCCTTGACCCCAAAGAAACACGTACTGCATTAACATCAGACAGACCGTAAACAATGGGTGGTGTAATTCAGAATTGTCGTATGACCTGAAAGAGATACCTCGAAGATATCAATGTAAAGTTACATTTAAAAGGTTTCATACTATTGTATGTAGGTAATATAGTCGCTTTTCTGGCCGCCATTTTTCAAGATGGACGCGGATTCAAATCTAAACAATACAGACAGTCTCTCAAGCATTGTGAACCAGTATACTAAAAATTCAGACGAATTGGTAGAAATGAACAGAATTTATTCTGCAATTGTAAGTTATGTTTTTTCTTTGTTTATTCTAAATTGACAGTGGCTATTTTCAAATATGGCAGCGTCCTAGAAAACTAGTTTGATTTCAACTTTTTAGATTGGGCGTTGATGATCAGAAGAGATTGATGAGGTTTGTACATTTTGTACATTGAGTACGTAATGAACTGGAGTCGTGTTATTTCATTCTTCTCTTTAATCCACTTCTGATTATATGCGACGAAAAGGTAAGTGCAAATAACGATCGAACAAACTCGAAATTTAAACAGTTCTTAGTGAACACGCAAACATGTACGAGTCGTAGACCAGTATTGCAAAACGTTTACAAAATTTAAATTTTATTTCCATGCAGTTTAATTCCAAGCAGAAAATTGAAATAGTTAACGCTTGGTTAAGTTTTATTTATCGGTTAATCAAAAATACATGACTTTCCAGCAGGGTTCTATAAATTCCATGAGCTTAATGCTTATATATTTTCGGCACAGGTTCGTAATAAGCTTCGCAATATGGCGGTGAAGTGGAATTGTATTAAAGGGAAAACGTCCCGTGATCATGGCACCATAACCGAATTAAATTTTTAAACGTTCTCAGATTTTATATAGGTTCTATACCTTAGGCTCTATTTTAAACCCAGAAAATTTTGCTAAATATAATTTAGCTCTATTTTAAACCAAGAAAATTTAGCTAAATATAACCAGAAGTGAGATGAGACAAGAAGTGAAGGGCTCTAGCATTGGTAGTAGATCCTGGCACTAGTGAACAAATTTGAGAATTTTATGCCGCTTCAATCGCGCCTACACTACAGAGAAAAAAATTGGTCGAGTTCCAAAAACATTTCCTACCTCCTTCCCCTCAACCTAAAGCCGAGGAACACGGACGCGGGTGCTTGAATCTAGTTCAGCCGTCTACCGCCGCGAGCGTCTCACGTTTTCGAGGGAAAATTCAGAAACCGATACCAGAGGGCCAACCGTTGGTGTGTTATCAAGAATATTCACTTTAGCCGAGTGAAGAATTTGGTTAGCTCAGTACTTCTAGTCTCATCTCACTTCTGATATAACTTATTTACTAATTATATGAACAGCATATGGCCTTGGATAAACTGGTAAATGAAAAAAAATGTGACGTCACGCACAATAGCACCCCGTCACAAATAACAAACCCCTCCCTCCGTAAGAAGCTCTATTTAAAACCAAGAAAATTGTACTAAATATAATTTATCTACTAATTATATGAACAGCATATGATGGATGATGGCCTTGGATAAACTGGTAAATGAAAGGAAAATGTGACATCACGCAAAATAGCACCCCGTCACAAATAACAAACCCCTCCCTCCGTAAGAATTTGACATAGTTTATGGAAAGCCTCCAAAATTCAAACAAGTACCTTGCATCGTACTTCTTGAAATAATAATACAAATATTTGTATCGAACTTTAATTTCGGGAAAATTATGCTATCTGATTAAAACGTAATATTTACCTATAGTTTAGGCAAAACTCTCCAATATGAACGCGACTATCGCTAATGTCGCCACGGGAGTCGGTAATATAGGTCTAAATACCTTTCACGCCTTCAGTCCAAGCAAGAAGATACCAGTTACACAACACTCTCGCAACCAGGCGGGGATATTTCCGTACGGGGAAAATATAGAAGGGATAGTTGCATGTATGACGGTTGAAGAACAACGACGTCATGGATATGCATAAATACTAAAGTATTATGGATTCTAATCTCTAACCTTCCACGAGGATTTTTCGCTTAGGCGTCCGTTCAGTAGAGAAAAAAATATCTTTTTCAACCCCCTTCTCCTCCTCCACCTAACCTGAGTGAGAGGGAAATTCGTATTTTTCTCTCTGCGCATGGGCGAATTTTCAAACTCACCACTCAGGGTTCTCCGGAGAGATATAGTTTCTTTCCCCACGTGACCTAGTTATTTCTGTCTCGATCGGATTTACAGCCGTCTCACATCCGCCGGGGTAATGCATGTTTAGTAGCCAGCTTTTTAGCCTAGTTGGGAATCCATTATACGTTAATATTTATACATATCCATGATGACATATTTTGTTAGTTTAATAATTAACGTTTTCATTTCCAAAAATTTAAACAATTTTATGACGTTAGTTATGGATTCAAAGCAAACCATAATTATTTTAGATTTAACAGTTTTAGTCACTTTAAATGAAAACATAATGAACCAATTCTGCTATTTATTAATTTTAATTTTGCGGCGACATTAATTACATAACTAATCCATTAGATTGTTTATATTATCGAAGTTGAAGCCATAGCGACAAATAAGGAGTTTCCCCCGCCAAAAGTCTAACAATACAATAATAAAATTGATTTATTTCAGTCTGTTTTTCCACGAGTTATACGACTACCGCTTTAAACAGCACATAAGGTGTGTGACATGGCTTGGATTTGCAATACTCCCTCACTTACCTTCTCTCAATTCCGTGACGTATGCAAGCCACAGCGCGCGCGTATAGGGCTTTTACTTTTAGCATGGCTATTTGAATCTAGTATGGTTAAAAACAGAGTCAAAAGATCGATGAGGCATTTACGATCCAACCCGCACCATATTTTCAGTCGTATTTGAAAGTATGAAATTATTTTATTAATGTTTAATCAATTAAATTACCAAGAAGAGTTTCGAAACTTGCTTCGTAAGTTCGTATCCTTGCCTTCAGTAACTATTAGAATATTTTTAGAGCCTATCGAGTCTCATTACGAATTTACGATTAACTTTTAAGGATTGAGAGATATAAATATATGCGGTTTATGCGTTATCACCCAACTTGAGTCAGAACATGTACTGTGAAACAATTTATTAATAACTGTATCTAGTTCAAGTTGAACACTTAATTACGAAGAGATATGTTGCAAATGGTTTAACTTGCACTTATAAGCACAAAAATATTATATTGTCTATCATTTATGAGAACTGTTTTTATGAGCTTTTCTATCTAACCACAAGTTTAAAAGTGTGATACTTCCTATAAGTTATACTGTCACCATCTTACATTTATTTAGTCGGAAGTACGTCTTTGAACTCGCGTCACCGGGTGTCGCTTTACAAGAACGTTTGACGTTTCACTACGTCACTTCACGACTAGCAGCATCACGGTAACCAGTGTCAGACTTATGTAAAATTTATTACAAACTTATGATCAAACTAATAAAAATACTAAAAATATATCGAAATTGACAAGGCTTAAGTATTTAGCGAGGGACAGTCACACGGCTTAATTAGTCTACCCGCTACAAGTCGTAATCTCCAAAAGCTCTAGCCTCGACAGTATGACCATGAAACATGGAAAAAAGGAGTGGAAATCAGTATTGGGGTGTAATTTCAAGTCCTTGGGGCTAGAGGAAAAAATGTGATTTGTACTAGTTAGATCTCTACTGCGCAACTCTATAGCGAAGCTTATAGAAATCATGTGGCCGCTGACGTCCTAGTTTTCGTAGGGGTTAGAAGATGCCATTACTCGGCTTCGCTCACCTGTTAACGCACAAAGAACTTCGAGTTGATCATTTAGAAGAACATTTTGAACTCTTGCTTTGAATAGTGTGACTGTTTTCCTTGGTTTTGGAAGGCGAGAGGTTGTTTAAGTCTGAGTATGAGAAAGTAAGCAAGCGCCTGCGCATTAAAGTCGGGGACTCCATCTACATGAACGAAGATAATACACACGTTTCTCAAAGCGTGTCGTCCTCTGCTTCTATTCGCACTCCCAGTAACGATTATGTCTAATTCGTAGTATCAGTGTACAAGAAAAGTGAGAGTGATTAGCCTCTCGGTGTCATTAGTCTACGAGATAAGTTGAACCAGAAGTAAGATAAGGGACTAGAAGTATTGAGGTTACCAAATTCTTCACTTGGCGAAAGTGAATATTCAATAACCGACCGTTTGTGTAGGTATGTTTTTGTTCGAACCAAGGAAACTATGCCGAAATTGTGTTTGTCCGTAGAATTAATTTGAGAAGCTGAGGTTTTCAGTGATATATGGTAAAATTTTAACTATCTGATAGTATCAGAAGAAAATAGGGGAAGTACGTATTCGTACCTTTAGCTAGTGCAAGTCGTCCTTCTCTCCCAGAAACAAGCTATCGCTTTAAATTGGCCAATCAGAGATAGGCAGAGAACCGATAGAAATTTTTGAAGGTGCGCCACCATACCGTGAGAAACCGAACTACAGAGTATAGACGACGATTTCCGTCCTTCTTTCGCCCGGGTAGATTGGCATTGAAAGTTATCGTTCAATTAAGAGTTAAAAATGGATAGTTCTGTCCAGTGTAATTTAGTATATCGTGAAACTAGTGACGAGAAAAGCCAGACAAGTTAATTTAAAGGCAAAACTAAAGGTATTCAAGTAGAATTTTCGCCAAATTCGAGTGACTCGTTAAGCCTCGGCCATAGTAAACTCAAGAAGTCGGGTACCATAACAAAATCAGCATTCAGCTGGATAGCAGACGAACCTTCGAAGAAAATAGTTTCTTGTATTCATCCGCGGTTTCCCGCCAAAAAAGCGGATATTCAGTGGCGCGAAAAAACCGATAAAGTGACGTCTCGCGAAATAGCTAAGAATACGTACTTCCCCTATTTTCTTCTGATAGTATTCCTTTCAATTTTAAGAATTTATTTTATCAGAAATAAGATTTGACCAGAAGTACTGAGCTAACCAAATTCTTCACTTGGCGAAAGTGAATATTCTTGATAACACATCAACGGTTGGCCCTCTGGTAGCGGTTTCTGAATTTTCCCTCCAAAACTTGCTCAAGACGCTCGCGGCGGTAGACGGCCGAACTAGATTCAAGCACCCACGTCCGTGTTCCGCGACTTTAGTTTGAGGGGAAGGGGGTTGGAAATATTTTTGGTACTCGACCAATTTTTTCTCCTTAGTGTAGGCGCGATGGAAGCGGCATAAAATCCTCATATTTGTTCACTAGTGCCAGGATCTATTACCAATGCTATAGCACTTTACTTCTGGTTGAACTTTCATTCGTGACATCAGCGTACTTCAGTTTTCTGTACTTTGACGATAATCCTATCACACTATTATGACAAGTTCGGGTTGAAAGGATATTTGATAGGAAATGGGGGTGGATATGGAAGGGTCCGGGGGTGTATTTTGGAAACAATCGCCTACTGTGATATACATCTCTACTCGTACACGTCTTAATCTAGAAAGAAACATCACAGAAGGTTATGCCTCTATACTGTTGGTTTTTGGAGCAAAAACCGGAGCAAGAATCGTTAAACGTAGATAGCGCAGCAGTTTCTTTGAAAAATATTTTCTCGCATGGACACTCCCTACGACAGACCCATACTTATGCAATGAAAGGTTATACTTTGACTTACGTCGTTTTACATTTAAATTTACTTTGGAGTAATTTAACCAATGTGAAAAATACATTTCCCTAAAAGATATATACAAAACAGGTAGGTTTAGTCTCATATTTCTCCATGGTGGCAGATTTCTAGAAGAATTGCCTCCTATATTTATCAAGGCCCGTGCATGATGATATTTCAATTGAAGACATTTGGCTGGTTGTATAGGTTGACCTAACGTTTAACCTAGATGGCGCTTATCAGAAGATTCTTGCGTAATTTGGTTTAGGTGCGCTTTAACAGCGATTGCAGATTGGCGGAAATAGAGCTATCTCAGTTGTGACGTCAGTGCCTAGTTAAAACGTCACGGGCTTAGCTTTGGCAGTGGCCAGCCATGTTTGGTACCACTTTGGTTCTATGGACAAATAGCATGGGTGACGTCACACTAAGGCTTCCAAGATAGTCTATTGAAAAGTGACATCATTTTGCAAAACGTTGAATCTAAATGGCGCTTGTTACCATATTCCCGCTCAATTTGTGTTAGGGGCGCTTTAACAGCGATTTCAGATTGGCGTTATTTGAAAAGTGACATCATTTTTGGAAAAAGCTGAATTTAGATGGCGCTTATCACCATATTCCCGAGAAATTTGTGTTAGGGGCGCTTTAACAGCGATTGCAGATTGGCGTTATTTGAAAAGTGACACCATTTTGTCAATTTTTCCGCCAAAAAACAAATCTGAGAAACAGCGCCTCTAGCGGAAAAATGTGGCGAACTGAAATGTAAGATTTGAGGAACGTAAAATTATCACCATGCACAAACGGGCCTTGATAGATATAGGAGACATTTCTAGCAGCGGCATTAATCATCTAGCTGTAAATGCTAAAAGAACTGTTTATTAAACTGCGTGTCGCTCAACAGCCAACCATTCTATATTCAAATAACCATCCTTTCATCGTTTAAACCCAACCCCTAGCGGAATACGAACGCCTTCCGTACTAGCGTTTTCAGATTCGTTCGCGGTCTCGTAGCGGGCGCTGTGTTATTGTCGGAAGAGCTCCGTCCCGTTAAGAAGAACGAAATTACTCTCCCCCGTTCACCAGATTTATCTAGGGGCGCGTTACGGAATTCGGAAATAATGATCCCTGGTGTGTGTTTGTGACTACATTCTAATCTGCACGTCATATATTGGAACAAAGATTTGGTATTTCTCTCTCTCTCTCTACCGCTGGCCAAAAGTCTAGCGTAGCGTTACGTACTTCACAGTCACTTTCTTCGTGTTTTAAAAACGTTTTAAGGTCGTCCGGTAATTTTTGGATTATAACTCGTCTGTGTCTATTATGGAAATTTTATTACTCGAGGATGTGATAAAAAATATTTGTTTTAGATAAGGTGGATTATTTTCACTTTCAATTTTTTTTGGGGTTTTCTTGTGCGATATTACGTAATAATTTTAATTGTGCGTATGTGACAATTTTAAATCAACATTATTTTAATTTAATTTGAGTTGGATATTATTAAATTATTATGGAATATTCAATGGAAAGTTTATCAGCTGCTTTTTAGTAAGTAATTTTCATTTATTCTTTTCTTCTTAGTTGAATATTTAGAACTTTTAGAAGGTCAGCATTTAGATTACACGACGTCGGTTTGGTGCATGATACTTGGAAATTATTATGATAAGGTTCGAGGACGTTTTGATAGTTTATTATGCAGATTGTTAATCGGGTTAAGTATGATTACTTTTTTTTTCGGGAATTGATTCTGCGTTCGAAGTTACAACTTAATAGTACTTAAGTAAAGAAATTTGTAGACTGTAGTACATTTTTTTTAATTATGATGTTCAAGATTAATTTGAAAGTTGATAAGTGTTATTTTATTATGCAGATTTTAAATCGGGTTAAATACGATTTTGTTATTTTAATTGATTCTGGATTCGAAGTTACAATTTTAAAGTACTTGAGGTTTAGAAGTAACGAAATTTATTTTTTTAATTTAACGTGTTTAAGGTTAATTTGGAAGTATTTTTTTTCAAATTTCAAATTTTATGTTTGATTTTTCTTTAAATTTTTATTAAATTTAGTTTAATTATTTGAAAATTTTGAATAATAATAATCAGAAAGCTAGCCTTTAATTTTTTAACTTTTTTTATAAAATTAAATGACCGATAAATTATTTAAAATATTTGTTTCATTTGTAATTTTGATTTTAAATTTGCATTAAATTTAGTTTAATTATTTGAAAATTTTAAATAATAATAATCAGAGATCTAGCCTATAATTTTTTAACTTTTATTTTAAGGCAAACATAAAACTAGTTAAAACATTTATTTTTAATTTGTATGTTTAGTTTTAAATTTGCATTTGACTTAGTTTAATTATTAATTATTTTTATATAATAGTATAAATCAGCTACAGGAAGTTAGTTACCGTTACGTAATTTACTCTTTGGTCATTTAAATTAATTAAATAATAATTTGAGGATAGCTAAATCGGAAACTTAAAATAAATAATTTAAATAAGATAACTTTACAGGGGCAGGACGCCGAAAGGCACCGGTAGAAGCACCACGCCTCCCGCGTGTCGTGAACTCGGGCTGCCTCTAGCGGTGCATTTTAGCGACTTAGGCGCGTAATATTTCACTTATGTAATTTTCGAACTAGTCTACTGATTCAAAATTATAGACTTTAAAGATTTACTATAGAACCGAAAAATTTAATCTAAACCAAATTATATTAGCATTTTTACCATTTTTTTGGGTTGTAAGTCGATAAAGCTAATATTTGCATTGTGCAATTCTAAGAATTTCGATATTGGGTAATAGAACTCGGTATACAATAATGATTGTAAACAGTGTATTTCTGATAAGTCTGCCATTAAATAAATGGTGTGTTCTTAATGTGAAAATGAGTGGAATGTGTCAAAGAACATTACAAAATAATTAGAATTTAATCATACTTTAATTAGTCTTAAAAACGAGGCCTACTGCGCCATCCGCCATTACCTCTCAGCCTATGAGAATTCAACCTATCCCGTAGGGGTAAGAGGTTCGGGCTAGCAGACGCCACTAAACCATTGTCGGATGGCGCAGAAGTTCTTGATTTTTTTAAGACTAATTAAATGCTAATTATTTTATAATAAGAGATCATTTATTTTTTGAAGATTTTTCCTTTTATATTTAGAAAAAGGCCGTTCTTTTAAGGTATAATGCCATGTTATTTGTCCTTTTCCTTTAAAATAGTACACTTTCGCTAGATAAAGGTTCAATACCGTTCTTAGATTGAAGACTATTGAAGGCCAATATGCCTTAACTCCACTTGTATTCACGACTATTTTCTTGTATTGGGACCAATCAATGTTTGTGAGTCCATGTCTCCGTAACTAAATGTTGTAGACCACATGTTCTTTGACACTTTCCACTCAGTTTGACGGTCTAGAGATGAGGGGTCGGTAATTTACCGTCAGTAAATTACCGGTAATTTACCAAATAACGCGTAAGTTACCGATCTTTATTTTACCGTAATTTTAAAATGGTAAATTACCGGTAATTTACCTAATAACGCGTAAATTACCGATCTTTATTTTACCGTAATTTTAAAATGGTAAATTACCGGTAATTTACCTAATAACGCGTAAATTACCGATCTTTATTTTACCGTAACTTTAAAATGGTAAATTACCGGTAATTTACCAAATAACGCGTAAATTACCTTTATTTATTTTACCGTAATTTTAAAATCGTAATTTACCGGTAAATTACATAAATTACCGTGGTAATAAGCCCGTGAAAATATAAATGCCTTAAATTACGGTTATTTTTGTTATCCCAAAATTTGAATCTGTATTTTATCGGTAATTTTTCTGTAATTTACCAGATAAATTACCATTTTAAAAAATTACGGTAATTTTTCTGTAATTTACCCCATAAATTACAATTTTTAAAAATTACGGTAATTGAAATTTGTAATTTATCGGTAATTTTCCAGATAAATTACCATTTTTAAAAGTTACGGTAATTTCAATGTGTAATTTATCGGTAATTTACCCGATAAATTACCATTTTTTAAAAATTACGGTAATTTCGATCTGTAATTTATCATTGATTTTTCTGTAATTTACCCGATAAATTACCATTTTTAAAAATTACGGTAATTTCGATCTGTAATTTATCATTGATTTTTCTGTAATTTACCCGATAAATTACCATTTTTTAAAAAATAAGGTAATTTCGATCTGTAATTTATCATTGGCTTTTCTGTAATTTACCCGATAAATTACCATTTTTAAAAATTACTCTAATTTCAATCTGTAATTTAAACATCTCTAGGTTGACCCAATGGCAGACTTATCATAAACAACCGGCATGAGGAGAGGGTAGAGGTTCTTATTGTTGACTATTAAGGCGGGTACATTTTTCCTCCCATCGACGAGAGGTTTATATTTTATTCGTATTAACTCGTATCAAGGACGCTAAGAAAGGGGGCGGATATTAACCCCCTATTATAACATAATTCAAACAAACACTACTTTTTTACGAAATCAACACGGGGGAAATCAACTTTTAAAAGGAATATTAAGACTATACCGGTTTTATTTGTAATAACCTAGCGGTTCTTAATAATAATGAATATATTATTCATTGGTCACGATTAAGAACTTAAGTGCGGTATTATATTTTATATATGCGGCATTTGTTTGTTTCTTTTTCGCTTATTCATTCTAGAGTGACGTCTCCCTTTCGCCTTTTAACAGAGTCACGCACCTCAATTTTTAATATTTTCATTATTTGACCTACTGAATGCTGACTACAGCCACTTGTACTTTTTATTGGATAGTAGTCAGCCTGGATTTGCAAAGGGTTCCTGTTGATTAATTTATTCCATTTTTCACAATGGTCCCTGTTGATATTTTATTCCGTCGATTCACAAAGGGTCCCTATCGATTTATTTATTTCATCGATTCAAAAAGGCTTCCAGATGATTAATTTATTTGATTGGCCACAAAGTAACTATCGATTTATTTATTTCATCGATTCAAAAAGGGTTCCTGTTGATTAATTTATTTGATCGGCCAGAGAGTAAATATCGATTTATTTATTTCATCGATTCAAAAAGGGTTCCTGTTGATTAATTTATTTGATCGGCCAGAGAGTAAATATCGATTTATTTATTTCATCGATTCAAAAAGGGTTCCTGTTGATTAATTTATTTGATCGGCCAGAGAGTAAATATCGATTTATTTATTTCATCGATTCAAAAAGGGTCCCTATCTATTTATTTCATCGATTCATAAAGGGTCCATATCTATTTATTTCATCGATTCATAAAGGGTCCCTATCGATTTATTTATTCCATCGATTCATAAAGGGTCCCTATCGATTTATTTATTCCATCGATTCATAAAGGGTCCCTATCGATTTTTTTATTCCATCGATTCATAAAGGGTCCCTATCGATTTTTTTATTCCATCGATTCATAAAGGGTCCCTATCGATTTTTTATTCCATCGATTCATAAAGGGTCCCTATCGATTTTTTTATTCCATCGATTCATAAAGGGTCCCTATCGATTTATTTATTCCATCGATTCATAAAGGGTTCCTATCGATTTAATTATTTCATCGATTCATAAAGGGTTCCTATCGATTTAATTATTCCATCGATTTACAAAGGGGAGTTTTTGTTGACTATATTATTGCATCGATCACAAAGGGGAATTCCTGTTGACGTCCTTATTGCATCGAGCATAAAGAGTCCATAGCGATTTATTTATTGCACGGAGCGTAAAGAGTCCCTAGCGATTTATTTATTGCACGGAGCGTAAAGAGTCCCTGGCGATTTTATTTATTGCATGGAGTGGAGCGTAAAGAGTCCCTGGCGATTTTATTTATTGCATGGAGCGTAAAGAGTCCCTGGCGATTTTATTTATTGCATGGAGCGTACAGAGTCCCTGGCGATTTTATTTATTGCATGGAGCGTAAAGAGTCCCTGGCGATTTTATTTATTGCACGAAGCATAAAGATTCCCTAGAGATTTATTTATTGCACGGAGCGTAAAGAGTCCCTAGCGATTTATTTATTGCACGGAGCGTAAAGAGTCCCTGGCGATTTTATTTATTGCATGGAGTGGAGCGTAAAGAGTCCCTGGCGATTTTATTTATTGCATGGAGCGTAAAGAGTCCCTGGCGATTTTATTTATTGCATGGAGCGTACAGAGTCCCTGGCGATTTTATTTATTGCATGGAGCGTAAAGAGTCCCTGGCGATTTTATTTATTGCATGGAGCGTAAAGAGTCCCTGGCGATTTTATTTATTGCACGGAGCGTACAGAGTCCCTGGCGATTTTATTTATTGCACGGAGCGTACAGAGTCCCTGGCGATTTATTTATTGCACGAAGCATAAAGAGTCCCTAGCGATTTATTTATTGCATGGAACCTAAAGAGCCCCTAGCGATTTATTTATTGCACGAAGCATAAAGATTCCCTAGAGATTTATTTATTGCACGAAGCATAAAGATTCCCTAGAGATTTATTTATTGCACGAAGCGTAAAGATTCCCTAGCGATTTATTTATTGCACGAAGCGTAAAGAGTCCCTAGCGATTTATTTATTGCACGGAACGTAAAGAGTCCCTAGCGATTTATTTATTGCACGGAACGTAAAGAGTACCTAGCGATTTATTTATTGCACGGAACGTAAAGAGTACCTAGCGATTTATTTATTGCACGAAGCTTAAAGAGTCTCTAGCGATTTATTTATTGCACGAAGCGTAAAGAGTCCCTAGCGATTTATTTATTGCACGGAACGTAAAGAGTGCCTAGCGATTTATTTATTGCACGGAACGTAAAGAGTGCCTAGCGATTTATTTATTGCACGAAGCTTAAAGAGTCTCTAGCGATTTATTTATTGCACGAAGCTTAAAGAGTCTCTAGCGATTTATTTATTTATAACATCAGGCAGTCATAAAAATAGCCTGGCCATTTATTTATTTATTATTTATTCCATCGACCATAAAAAGGTCCCTGGTGGGTGATATTATTTACGCCATTAACCATAAAAATTCAAACTGGATTGTTCTAGATATGGTGTTGCTGAAAGCCAAATATATTATTCATTTACCATATCCCTTTTTCCCGTATCGACTTGGCGTTTTAGTCATTATCTTTAAGTGTTATTTAAAGCGTTACATTACACGTCCAATCAATAAAAGGGGGGTACAAGTTTGTTTTGCGATTGGACGAAACGAGTGTTGACTCGTACCAATGAGAAACCTTTACCCTGCTATTGCTTTTATGATTGGGTCACGGAAGTCTGTCGTGGCTTTCAAATTTAAGACACGCGAACAATTCGGTCGATATAAACATGTACATGTTTCTTCGCAGCGCTTTTTCAGGTTAACTTTACAACCGCAATTCAAACTGCGCATATGTATGTACTAACGTGATACGTGTGATATTAAGAGTTCCGCCGTCGCCACTGGTTGATAATAGATCATGCGCAATAAGAGCTCAATCCGACGGGCTATAAATACTGGATCCTTTAAATTTTTCTCATAGTTTGGTTTATGCTTCTCGAGGAAAGACGACTTGTAGTTTAAACGTATTTTTATCAGAACGAGTAAAAGACCGATAAGGTTAAGCTTAGATTTGAAACAAAGTCTTATCTTATCAGAAAATAATATATTAGTCCTTGAACGTTTAGATATTTAAATTCAATCCGGATTTCGCAATATACCAAAGTGATATTAGAAGTTCTAAGTGCTGAGAAGGTTTTAATCTTAATTCCCGTTATTTTCGAACGAAGGCGAACAATGCATCCATTAACGAAAAACATTTTGTTTGATCAGGTAAGGGAAATAAGTATCTCTTAATGGAGTCCTAATGATTTTAGTATAGTTTGGTTTTTTCGAGTAACTTCTGCTGGGAATACAATATTTTTTCTAACGTACAAATAACGTATAGGGGTCTCTGTCTATACAAATACTGTATCTTTAAATGTTCTGATTCATTGTTAGTAAACTGTTTTTGTTTAAATATATCGTTCTGTTAACTTAAGTTTATCGTAATATGACTAGTTTTGTAATGTTTGAGCTCACATATGGTGTTTGGGAAAACCGATAAAGTGACGTGGCAACCTGCCAAAAAACCCCATTTTATATAATGCTACTCTGAATGGACACACGATGAATTGTGTCACGTGAAATATCCAAGATAACTAGCACCGGAGAATGAATTTCTTGAATATCGAAGATAAATCGCTTAGAAGATTCGAGTTTTATTGGGTATCGAAAATAAATGGCGCAGAAGACTGGGCTTCCTTGAATATCCAATGTTAATCGATCTGAAGATCGGGCTTAATTGAATATCGATTTTAAATGAACCTGAAGATCGGGCTTAATTGAATATCGATTTTAAATGAACCTGAAGATCGGGCTTAATTGAATATCGATTTTAAATGAACCTGAAGATCTTGCTTAATTGAATATCGATTGTAAATGAATATGAAGATTTTGCTTAATTGAATATCCATTGTAAATGAATATGAAGATTTTGCTTAATTGAATATCGATTGTAAATGAATATGAAGATTTTGCTTAATTGAATATCGATTGTAAATGAATATGAAGATTTTGCTTAATTGAATATCGATTGTAAATGAATATGAAGATTTTGCTTAATTGAATATCGATTGTAAATGAATATGAAGATTTTGCTTAATTGAATATCGATTGTAAATGAATATGAAGATTTTGCTTAATTGAATATCGATTGTAAATGAATATGAAGATTTTGCTTAATTGAATATCGATTGTAAATGAGTATGAAGATTTTGCTTAATTGAATATCGATTGTAAATGAATATGAAGATTGAGCTCATTGAATATCGATTGCAATGAATCTGAAGATTTGGCTTTTATTGAATATCGATTGTTAATCGATCTGAAGATTGGGCTTTCATTGGATATCGATTGTTAATCGATCTGAAGATTGGGCTTTCATTGGATATCGATTGTTAATCGATCTGAAGATTGGGCTTTCATTGGATATCGATTGTTAATCGATCTGAAGATTGGGCTTTCATTTAATATCGATTGTTAATCGATCTGAAGATCGAGCTTTCATTTAATACCGATTGTTAATCGATCTGAAGATCGAGCTTTCATTTAATACCGATTGTTAATCGATCTGAAGATCGAGCTTTCATTTAATACCGATTGTTAATCGATCTGAAGATCGGGCTTTCATTTAATATCGATTGTTAATCGATCTGAAGATTGGGCTTAATTGAATATCGATTGTTAATGGATCTGAAGATAATTGCTGCGAAAAGTGGGTTCTTGGAATATCGTTGTTGAATAGTTTCAAACGAATAAGAAATCCTTCCTATTTCCTTGCGTATTAAAGAGAAATGACATGAAACGTTGCATTTCAATCAGTATCGAAGCGTCATCCTTTCAAGCAATATGCTTCTTTCAAAACCAATGACAAATTTTGCAGAGCTTCAAGATCGAAGATAAGGTCACAATGTGAAAATATTAAACTTGATTGAGCACGTAATTTTCATGGCAAGTCGAATTCCGAATATTGCTCGTGTAAAGTAGTTTCCAATTATTGACGTAGTGGAATATCGTCAATTCAAACGTTCCCGTTTCAGTAAATATATTATCGAATGTCTTAGAGTAGTTTTCTTGAAAAGTGCTTCGTTTTTTAATTGATATCGATTTTTAGCTAAGCACCCGTGAAAATAGGTACATTATGCGAATTTATCTTTGAGTAAAAATATCTTGTTCATCTTGTTCCACTTCTAGTCTAGTCGTACATTTCAATCTGTTATTCCATTCAGCTGTCTTCACTTTTAGGTCATAGAGATACCAGGGTGAGAAATAAGGCGGTGGCACTGGGCAAATGACCAGTTTAAAAATTGCCTTGACCAGTTTATTTATTAAATGCCTGGGGGTCTAGTGGTCACCGTGACCACTTTTTAAATTGCCCTTCTTTAGTAAAAAATAAATTCCCGGGGCACTGTACCATGGAGTAGTTTTGATGTATATACAATAAAAGTTTACTTGTAGAAGCATAACACAACAATTAGTCTCCTGTTATACTACTCCATGGTGACATATTGCTTGTAAGCAATGATTCAATGAAGAACGGAAGGGGAAAGTGACGGAACGCCGTTATCCGGACCGGTTAGCACCAGTGCCTATAGACTAGCTGCGATGTGCGTTGTTTTTATGAGTCGTTAGTCTTTCATTGTAAGAGGCTTTAGTGTTTGTAATACAACAAATTTAAACACTTCAAACCTAGAAAATTCTATTCGTATTAAAATGGAACATGTTTCCATTAAAGGTTCCAAGTTTAATTATTTTTATTAACATATATAAACTAACTTTTGAGTGAGATATAGAAATCAATTCATATAAAACAAATAAACAGTATATAAAACCTAGAACCATTTCAGTGCAGCTCTGACAGTATGTAGAAATATTAAGTGGTCATTGACCAGTTTTTTAATTAAAACCCTTGGTCAAATGACCAGTTTAAAGATTTTCCTTATTTCTCACCCTGAGATACTGCCTTGACTCTTTTTCAAACAAAACTCGTCGTTGTTCAACTACATATTTTAAAGTGTCACCGACATTTGTGTTAAAATTGTTTCTTTCGCTTTCAATAAATCATATTTGTTTATCCATTATAACAAGGTCTAGATATTATTATATTAAAGGGATAGTAGTATTTAAATTCGACAATCAGAATATTAGTTTTAACAGGAGCAGATGACAAAGGAGTCTCGGACGCTAGCTTCCATAATGTAGAGGGCAATGGGATCCGCGAACGTCACGGTTATTAACCAAAATCATTACGCCAGTGCCACCTCTCGTAGGAAATTTGAGCTTTATTTTCCAACCAATAGCGTGGCTGCAAAGTCTCGAAAGGATATCTGGGAAATCGCGTCTGGAGCCTCTCTTTAAAAATACGTATCGTCTGCTTATAATTAGCCTAGGCTTAACGAGTATTAGCGTTAAAAAATGGATTTCAACGGCTTTTTAATCTTTTTTTAGACTAAAATTCCTACCTTCGCCTTCGTGATAATGAAAAGCCCAGCGAGTAACGTATGTACACTATTAAAACACTAAAATGTGTTTCAGTGTCAATTTTTTCTAAATTTCTTCTTGAATTAAATGATAGCTACAAGAGGTTGGGAAAAGAAATCACTCACGATCTTCTAAAACCCGAAAAGTAAGAGACAGTGATTTCGTTTCCAACCTCTTGTAGCAGTCAATTAATTCAAAAGAAATTCGGAATATTTTGGCCCTAAAACACATATATAACATTGTGTTTCGGCATCTTTTAAAACCTTTATAATTTGAAAACCCGAGCCCAATCATTCCAGTGGGCACAAATTGTTAATTAAGCCTTGGCTTACCTGGGTTTCTCTGCTAGTTTGGACTTAATTTGACTATTTAGTAGGTTTAAAGTCACAAAATGTAGTCTTATCTTTTATCTTAATACCAACGGTTACAGCTGTTTGAATAAAGTATTTATATTGTGTATATTTATGTCGCGATCAGATAAGACGAACCTCAGTAGCCACCGTTAGTCCGTTATTTCAAAAACAAATTCCCAGCAGACTTTGGTGCCAGATCAGGGTGAGAAATAAGGAAAATCTTTAAACTGGTCATTTGACCAGTAGAGCCCAAGGGTTTTAATTAAAAAACTGGTCAATGACCACTTAATATTTCTACATACTGTCAGAGCTGCACTGAAATGGTTCTAGGTTTTATATACTGTTTATTTGTTTTATATGAATTGATTTCTATATCTCACTCAAAAGTTAGTTTATATATGTTAATAAAAATAATTAAACTTGGAACCTTTAATGGAAACATGTTCCATTTTAATACGAATAGAATTTTCTAGGTTTGAAGTGTTTAAATTTGTTGTATTACAAACACTAAAGCCTCTTACAATGAAAGACTAACGACTCATAAAAACAACGCACATCGCAGCTAGTCTATAGGCACTGGTGCTAACCGGTCCGGATAACGGCGTTCCGTCACTTTCCCCTTCCGTTCTTCATTGAATCATTGCTTACAAGCAATATGTCACCATGGAGTAGTATAACAGGAGACTAATTGTTGTGTTATGCTTCTACAAGTAAACTTTTATTGTATATACATCAAAACTACTCCATGGTACAGTGCCCCGGGAATTTATTTTTTACTAAAGAAGGGCAATTTAAAAAGTGGTCACGGTGACCACTAGACCAAACAGGGCTTCGGGGTAACCCAGGCATTTAATAAATAAACTGGTCAAGGCAATTTTTAAACTGGTCATTTGCCCAGTGCCACCGCCTTATTTCTCACCCTGTGCCAGATATAATCCACCAAAAGCATCGTCTGCTATAATGTCTGATAGCGCCTCTATGACAAACGATACCGCTACAGCTCTGACGTACGCGGGTGCCATTGCCCTCTATATTGTGGAAGCTAGCGTCCGAGACTCCTTTGTCATCTGCTCCTGGTTTTAAATACTTTTAAATATAAATCCGATAAGTTAGGTTTGGATTTTTTTAAGAAAGATAGCATTGGTAAATGGAAACAATAAGCAATTTGGCAATGTCGTAACTGCGCCACCTTTTGATGCAAAAGATCCACAGTTGCCTTTATTGCAGGTACATGTACAGCCATAAGTGGATGTCGATTTTCTTCAGAATATCACCAAAGATAATTCAAACCGCAATTTTTATAATAGATAATTCAAACCGCAATTTTTATAATAAATAATTCGCGAAACATATAGAACGGTATACAACAAAGGGGTTTATTTTTTAAGTGTTTTAAAAAATGATTCAATTCAAATGAAGAGCTAATCACACTCCGAGTAACTTCCTGTACACCTATTAAGGGTTACTCTTAGTAATTTTAACGCTTAATCCCTTCATTACAGTCGTGCGTTACGCCCCTCGAATTCGAATGATCAATTTATATGCTACTAACCCTTTATATTACGCCTTTTTCGTTGGCAGAAAGCGTGAAACTTTATTGAATGGCGCGACTGGTGGCAAACGAGTTTGAGTTATTCCGTCTAGACACGTACATAGTTTTAAGGATGCCAAAGTACGCTGTTGAAGGAAATCCTACACCGTGGTTTAGAATTATAGAAGATATTTAATGAAACTTATCGCAAAATGATAAGACTGCTAGATATTTATTTTTTCCCGTTCTAATTTACGTTTTCTACATTTCAGATAGTATATTTTCTACATTTTAAATTATTGAGCAATGGTTTTTGTTTAAACAAAAGTAACATTATCTCTTTATGTATACTCATTAAACAGAGTAAAATTGTTTCAAGCACAAGTTAAAATTAAATTACCCATAAGTCAATTCGAATGAAATTGTTCATACAATAATTTTTAATTTTGATCTGAAATTGTTTATTGAATTTTGCCCTACACATTTTATCAAGTATTTTTGATAGGCCACTCTTCGGATTTTTAAAATAGGTTTAGTCCCGTTTTAGACATCTGAAGTGTTTTGAAAAAGGGTCTTTTGATAAATGTTTCTCTAAGTAGTTTGCCCCTCGACACAAGACAAGCGATGAAGCTCTGAAGTAATAATTTCTGGTCTGTCGGGAAAAATCGGTTGCCATAAGGAAAAAAAACAAATAGCCTAAAACAAATTCAGTATAAGCGCAAGCGCGGCCGTATCATACGACGCAGCAGACAACAAAACCCAAAAATCAATATCCTGTAGCGATGCTACATCTCCTACTTGAAACTCTGATGGAAAACTTATTGAAGCATATGCATTCAAAATAGAATTATCGAAACAAAATTAGCGACAAAATCGCATTTGACCCGAGGGGCGAGTCATTCGTCAAAATTTTGTACACCTGATTACTCCTTTCTGAATTTTTATGTGATTTCCGATGATCACTGAACGAATTCCTTGATTACGATTATTTTCGGTGATTTCCAAAATCTTTACACTGATTTCCCGTTATTTCCGCAGATTACTTGCGATTTCAGTTTGAATTTCCAATTAATTACGGTGATTTTTTGGTGAATACCGTGATTACCACTGGATTTTTCGTGAATTTCGATTAATGCAGTGATTATTTCTATTTCAACTGATTATGATTTTTATTTTGGATTTTCGAATTCCTCGATTGATTATGTATGATTATTTCACGAAAGGTATGATTACCGATTTGATTACAAAAGATTACTAGTAAATCATGTGATTATTTCTGATTTTCTCAAGATTTAACGTGATTTCCAGTGATTATCGGAGATTTCTGATTACCTTTGATTACCCACAAATATGATTTTAATTACTGATGATTTTCTTAGAATTCTAGAAATCAAGTAATCGATTTCTGTGGTTTTTGTACACCTGATTATTCAAGTGACTAACCCCTCGATTTGACCAGACCCCAACAATACTAAATAATATATTGAGTTTAACATTACGAAATATTGCGTCTGAATTATCTAATTCGCAAACTGTGGTTGAACGCATTTTTACCTATTGAGACTTTTCTTTAAAACTTTGTATGAGATTTACCACTTTTAGTCTTTCCAAAAACTTTACATAAAACGGTCGATATTGTCCATTAATTTATATCGAGTTGTTTATACCATTATTTTTAAGGTATTGCATTTTTCCATTAACCTGAATTTATAGTTTTGCGTGTGCGTAGCAAAGTTGTTTTCGGTGTAGATGCTTTGGTCATTAGCTTGTTTCATCTACTGACTAAATGTGTTTTTGAATGCGTTCAATCATTAGTACCCATAAAGCTACACATCATAGCCATTTCGGGATTTTTCGGTTGCACCAGAAGGGGATAATAGAAGAAGCGTGCCACTCTGTATCCTCGTAATAATTTAGTTATGTAACATGATTCTTCCCAGGCCAGGGAACCCTTTTTGTTTGCTCTCCAGCTCATCAAACTACAGATGGGCATCGCACCAAGGGGTGAACTCCATAACTGATTGGTACTAAATCCTCGGAAATAAACCCACAAACCTTGATTATCTTGGCGCTAGACAAAAATAATTAAACGCTAATAGAGTAATGATGACGGAATTGTTTATCGAGTAGTGATTCGGTTTAGTAACCTTGCTCAAATTGTTCTGGTGTTGGGAAGAATCAGGTTACAATTACCCTGCTTTGTGCAAGTGCACTTCCCTCGAAGAAAAGTATTATATACTTCTGGTTCCAAATATTGTGCTTTGTTTATATCATAACGTGAAGTGATGCGATAATCCAAGTGTAATGTGACATTACTAGAATTTCATTTTAGTCTTGAAAAATTTCGTAAACAAGTAGGGTGTAACGTAGATGTAATTTAAACAAACATGGGTCGTAACGCAGAGGTAATTTGAACAAACTAGGTCATGACGCAGAGGTAATTGTAGTATAATATAGTCTGTCGGGTTTAGAGATTTGAATAATCATAAATTTTAAAAATTGTTGTCTACTGTTTAAATTCCCTTTCAAAATTCTGATGAAAATTCAGCTACCGTTTTGTAGAGAATTTATTGTTATTTATTGTTTTAAATTTAGGTTTTCAGCTCCTAAATGAATCCGATAATTGACAAAAGTCACGCGAAATTTGCCTTTAAATTAACATGGTAAAATTATGGTAACTCAATCATTTAAAGCGGTATATGGTAAATTACCGGGGGCCTTAGGTAAATTACGGGGGCATTTGGCAAATTACGAGGGCATTTGGCAAATTACGAGGGCATTTGGCAAATTACGAGGGTATTTGGCTAAATTACGGGGTCATTTGGCTAAATTACGGGGTCATTTGGCTAAATTACGGGGTCATTTGGCTAAATTACGGGGTCATTTGGCTAAATTGCCGGGTCATTTGCTAAATTGCCGGGCCCTTGCTAAATTGCGGGGACATTTTGAAAATTACAGAATTCACCAACACATCCTTGGTAAAGATAACTTTAGCTGAATGTTTCGTGTTCTCAATACAAATTTATCTCGAAACTGTCCTGTCAGCAATTAAGGAAATGTTTTTCGTTCGTTATAGAATTCAGATTTCAAAATATTTGAGCGTTATACATATTTTCAATTCAAACAAGCTTATGAACAATCAAATGTACATTTTGACAATGTAAGGGTGTCATGTAAATGAGAAAAAACAAGTCCTGTCGTGGGATGGATACCTCTATGTACAGGCAAAACATAAATATGACTGTGAAGTTTGGTGAAAAACAGTCTAGCTTGTTACTCCCTAGCATTTTACTTGACGTAGTCGCGTTTGTCTGTATCGTGAGCTTAATCATGATATCTACGCCTAGATTGCCTTGAACTTATACTGTACCGTGCATGCATTTTATCCAATTTTATTCCGCTGCTTAACTTTGGTATAATTAAGGTAGAAAATTAAGGTATTTGTAAGGTACTTTAATTACTTAGTGCATATAATCAATAGAATTATCACGGTTCAGTTCTTTAGTATAATTATATTCTAGGGGTGTGCGAATACCACTTTTTTGGGTATCGAACCGGTTATCGAATATCAAAAAATTTTCCTTATCAAATACCGAATCGAATAGTTTATTCCAAATCGAATACCGAATAGTTGGGCCTTGGTAATTTTTTTCCTTAATCGCGAATAGTTAAGCCTAGTAACCGCGAATATTTAACCCTAATATTCGCGAATACTAGGCCAACTATTCGCGGTTAATTGGGTAGTAACCCTAATATTCGCAAATAGTCAATACAAAGTAAGGAGAAGAACATTTAGAAGCTCCTAAATTTCAAAATACCTCTCCTCATTGGTTCTCAAGTGTTTCTCAAAATTTTCCTATGCACTTGCTGGTAGTTTTTGATGGGAGACAAAAAAAATGGATATGATATTTTTTAAATAAGGTGGGTCTCTCTAGTGCCAAGGACCTAAATTTATGGTAGTCGAACTTTAACCAAATAGTCAGTTCGGTATTCGATATTCGAATCGAATAGTGAAAATGGGCTTATCGAATACCGAATCGAATTATTCGGTTCGGTATTCGATCGAATTATTCGATTGAAACGGTCCGGTATTCGATCGAATTATTCGATTGAAACGGTTAACCGCACACCTCCATTATATTCTGTGAATATTGATTTGGGTAAAAACGTCTAAGCTTAGCTTAATTTCCATCAGCTAACATAGAACTTAATTAACAGATTCAAGTTTATCTTTAAGAAATCGATTTAGTAACGTGTGCCTAGAAGTAATAGTTATGTTTGGAATTGCGTAATCAAGATAGAAATATTCGTGGTTTTAGAACGTTAAGAACCGTCTAAGCATGCGTAGAAGCAAGAAGCGATATCTAGTTTACTAGGGAGAAAGTAAAAATTCGCCACATTTGTAGTTTATTTCCAGTCCAAACGTAGGTCCGGAGTTAATCCCCGCCTCTAAATTACAACCAGCATCTCATTGGTTCTTGAAAACTCACGTCAGCGCAATGCGAAAGACGAAAATTACGCATTTCACGACTGAGGAGAGACGAAATAGCCC
Organism: Phalangium opilio; assembly: GCA_019434445.1. Classification (NCBI taxonomy): domain Eukaryota; kingdom Metazoa; phylum Arthropoda; class Arachnida; order Opiliones; family Phalangiidae; genus Phalangium; species Phalangium opilio. The sequence continues at coordinate 53,348 of JAEQBA010003499.1, read as the reverse complement.
GACGCCTCCTTTTACGTCCCCCCTTTTATTTTGAAAGGGGGACTGGGACTATGGCGCGCGCGAATACTTAGGCATCTTATAACTTCTCCCTAGAAAACTAGAAATCGCTTCTTGGTAGAAGTTATAGCTATGTTTGGTATTGCGTAACCAAGATAAAAACATTCTTGTTGTTAGAACATCAAGAGCCGAGTTAGCAACGTTTCCAATTTAATTATTTTTAATTTTATAACTGAGTTTAAGAAATTAACTGTAAAAACCTTTATTGAAACGTCAGCGATACATCAAATACACGTAAGATATTTTAACTTGACGCGAGGAAAACAACTTGTCAAAAGAAGCTCAGATCGTAGAAGTTCTTGTGAAATTTAAATTTTACGAAACGATATTTAATTGCTAAACGTTTGGGGTGCCTCAAGTTTTTTTTTGTAAGCTTCTTAAACTCAGCAATGTTTCGTATTTCACGCGATAACAAGTTTCAAGTATTTCATTTGCACGAGAAATATCAGAGCTCTCATTGAATTTTGTTTAAAATTTTCCTTATTAAAAACAAAAGCAACCATGTTTTCAAGTATGAATTTAGGTGACGCAATAAACATATTTATATATTTGTTTTATCTGAAGTATATAATACTTCTCTTCGAGAGAAGTGTACCACGGAGTAGGATAATTGTAACATGATTCTTCCCCAACATCCCTTAACATTTGGAGTAAGGTTAACATGATTCTTCCCAACATTTATTACAGCAAGGTTACAAAACTGAATCAAATACGCTGTAAATAATTCCCTCATCCTTACTCTATTAGCGCTTAACTATTTGCCAAGGCGCATGCGCTTGTGGATTTTGTCCCACGTCAAGGCAATCAAGGTTTGTGGGTTGATTGCTGATAATTTAGTAAACAGTTATATAATTCACCCTACAATGCGAGGCCTGTCTGAAGTTTCATGAGAAGAAAAGCAAACAAAAAGGATGAGATTGGGAAGAATCACGTTACATAACTAAAGTATTAAGAGGATACAGAGTGTCACCCTTCTTCTATTATCCCTTTCTGACTTTATTTATTTCTAAAATCTGAATAACACTCGTAATAAACAAAATGTTGGTGCGTTTAAAAATAAGTTTAACAATATTTAAAAACCAGTTCTAATATTATGGCAACGTTGCCAAATTTAATGAAAATATTTTTAAAGAAAAGTGAACAAACTATTTCCAAAGCAGCATTTGACTAACCAGAATCTTATCGACGAAGTACAGTGAAATAGCGTATTGCAAAATAGTGACGCTGTGAATTGTGTATTTTCTTTTTCTTATTTTACTTCAGGGTTAAACTTGTCCATTGTCATCCCTCTTTTATATCCTTTCGTACAATCTCCTTCTCGATCTGGCTTCAAAATTCGAAAGTAGTTGGAGGGGATTTCGGACAAAAGCTTCCTCCATCAGGGGCTGAACCCAGTTGAACGGACCCATCCCATTTCTCACTCGCCCATAAACTAGCTTAAGCTCTTTGCACACGATGTTTTTATCGCCACCTGCATGATCTCACGTGGCGGAATATAACATGGCGGTAGCACCTGATTTATTCGTCCACTAAAGGTACTCTTAGTGCTTCGTGGAAAAGCCTAACGCGTAGTGTTCATTACGGAAAATTAATTGCTCGTATCTATGTTAATATCAGGGATAGATTTAATTTTAGAAGTAGGAATGGAGAACCATTAGTATTTACTTCAGTCCGACTCATAGCCCAGTATAGAGCCCCTCCCTCTAACACGCAACGAAAATTTTTAATTATCTTATTGGCTCACAAAAACTACGTTTTGGTGACGTTGCTGACCGGGACGGCGAAAAATACGTAGTTCCTTTTTACCTCTGTCGCTATGACCCTCCTCTTCATTCATACCCCTCCGTCCCGGGGAAGGGGGTCCTACACTTTGACGCGCGCCCAGGTTACTCTGTTCTCCATTCCTACTTCTAAAATTAAATCTATCTATGTTAATATTGTAGATGGAAACATGTTTTCAATTGATATATTCATCGTTTTATACGCTCTTTCAATTACAAAAGAAAGAAACTCTAGCTTAGAGTATCCCTTTAATTCCAATATTTTTCCGTTGCGGTATGGTTTACCGCTTCAAGGTTTCGGTCCAGTGAAAACCACGCTCTGCAAAATCTAGAAAAAAATGAGTTAAGGCTAGTTCAGTGGATGGATGAGTGTGAAGCTGTTTCGTTATAGGTCTACTTTCTCTGCACTAAAACTCCACAAATCATGCCCATCAATGTCATTTACACTTTCAGGAGAATGAGGGCTTGAAGGGTCTTTGAAACCATCGTGTGTAGGCAAACATTACGCTTTTCAACCACTGAGCGCTAAAATTTTGGCTACTCTAGAAATGCCTGCCATCCCAGAGATTATCGGACATTCTCTTTTGCTAGCCCCCTAGGCTTCCGTGGAATTCGAACTAGGCCCAGAGAGGGAATGTCCACCAAGGTTT
>JAEQBA010003499.1:0-50752 GCA_019434445.1 Phalangium opilio | reverse complement strand
CTAGCGTTGTCTCTAAACAGAGACCCTGACGGTTCTTTAAGTTTAATTAATCGATCAGGAGAAAAACTTCCATTCCTTTCTCCTTGATCGAACCGGTGACATCGCTGCAAATATATTCAACAGTCATAGATTTGTGCTCTCTAATAGGTTACGTGGAATATAATCTGTTTTACAAGTCTATTTTTATACCTTACAATTTTTTTATTATTTTTTCCACGTTCTCAAGTGTATTATCAAAAGGAGACGATCTAAAAGGACATAGCTTTCCAGCCTAGGAATGAGGGTATTGTGTGTCAGGTTCTCTCTTACGAACGTCTCATCTCGAGTGTTCCTAAAACTTGATATGCCAAGGCTAGGACGAATGTATTTACTGTAGAGTAAATGGTAGTTGAACACCCAAAGTTTTTCTCTACTAACATTTTTTCGCGGCGCCAACTAACATCAGCCGCGGAAAGCTGGGTCTCACCAAAATAATTCCACTCCACTTAAAAAATGTACGAAACTTCAATTTTTGGATTGGAGGTTGGGTCCGCTTGTGGTGAGTTACTCAGCCAATAGAGAGACGGATATCTTATAAGACGATCGGAGTTTACGTTATGGCGGAGCAAGTACGAATAACGAATCGGGTGTAAATGTATTAATTTATAAATGGATAAAAGGCTCTCAAAACAAACTTAAGAATATTTCCGCGCCAGAAAAATATAATTCCGTCGACCTTCTTTAAAAACCTTTGCACTCCACACGATACACCCGTTGCCATAAAAAACGCAAACACCGTGCACTTGGATGAACCCTCCATGCTTGAACTTACTCGGATAAAAAATTAAACCCGCCTGTTTTACTTCACTCTCCACCTGTGGAGCGCTGCTTCAAAAGCTCGTTCTCGGTCGTGGTCGATATTTTAGAATTTTTATCTCTCCATTCACCCGAGCTCCGTTGGGAACTTAAAAAGGTTAACGTCAAAACGGCTACGGCAAAAAATCTTACATAGGAACTTGGTGTAAGATTATTCTACTGTGGTATTATGTATGGTAATATTAAGTCTTTGGAGACTCGGACATGGATTATTTTGTTTACGAACTTGTTTTCTTTGTCTTTGTGTCTTTTTAAGCCTAAGCATAACCTGTTTTATCAATTGCCCTTGAACACCCTTACAAAATTTAGGTCACAAATAGTTCCTCAAACGTTACCTAATTGTTGCCCATTTTATGCTATACTTTTTTCGAAGGTCATGTTCGCTAAACTGCTGCGTAACACATACCGAACCGTTAGCTAACATTTTTTCGCCATGTTGACTGAAAGTTACCGAACTTTTTAAATGAGAGTTACCTACACGTTGCCTATTAGGTAACATTTGTTTAAAACTTGTTTTCAAGATGTTACCCACTATTTATCTTTCGGGAACTAGGCCTACCTCGTCTGCGTAATTAGCCTTAGAACACGGCGCAATGCGTTAGTTGCATGTTAGGTGAAAGGGTTCGGCAATTTTTTAATTAAATAGATACGGAAATATGTTTAATCTTGATTTTATCTTTCGGTTCCCTCAAAAAGTAGACGAGCCAGCTGGTATCTTCCCATTGCGCAGAATTCCATTAGATCGAATTCCCATTAGACTGAATCCCGCCAATGTTTTTAATGAATTTAGCCCAACGGCAGGTTTGGTATTTACAATTCAAAGGACGCTATTTGTAGAATTAAGCGACCCAAAAATGCTATATAGTTCAATTTCTATTAAAGTCGTTTATCAATGAAGAGTTTTAAATACATTTTTACTGCCTTGGAAACGGCACTATTTGGTTAAGTTATGTTAGCAATATTTTATAAATCACTTAACAATGTTACGCTCTTTTCCAAATATTGATGTTCATCTTCATTGACTTCTCAAATAATATGCCTTTTCCAAAAAATTCTGTTAGGTTAGGTTTGACAAGGAGTCGTATCTTCCTCTTTGGAGCGGTTATACACTTCAAGTATATTAAAACGGGCTGGCTTTAAGTATTTTCATGATGAATATAATATAAAACGCCACTATTAGGTTAAGTTGGATTAGTAATATTTTATAAATCACTTAAGATTAAGAATGTTATGCCTTTTTCAAATATAGATGTGTATCTTCATTGACTTCTTTAATAAAATGCCTTTCCAAAAATTACTGTAAGGTTAGGTTTAGTTAGGAGGACATCTCTTCCTCTTTTGGAGCAATTATACACTTTAAGTATATTAAAACGGCTGGCTTAAAAGTATTTTCATAAAGAATATAACATAAAAAAGAAATGAATATTAGCAATTGGTTTTATTATGTCATATTTTTGCTGATTTATTACGATTTTGTTCTTAAAATCCTTGGTTTTAAGTAATAATCTAGATAATGTTTGGATCTAGTGTTAATTTTACGTAGGCTTTAAATTGCTTTAAGTTAAGTGCGGGTTTTTCAGTGCAATAAGATTATCCCGTTGGATCCAATCTTTTCGGTCGAATGCGGGTTAAGGCAAAGGCCACTCTAGTGGTATTTTTCTCAACTCAATGATCAGGGACAGACTTGTAAATAGGGGGTACCAGGGAGTCTGTGACACCCAAAAATTCACAGGGCACCCACTGAATAAATATTTTTAGGGGGGTCGGGTACCCTGAAAAATTCGGGGCCATGAGAACTCTCCCCCATAACGACAACTCAAAACAGCTCTCAAAAAAATGACGAATATTTCCCCTCAAAACTGTGGCCGGAATGCATCCTTCCTCCCTCCCTCACTAGGAGCCCCGGGTACCCAAGAAAATTGGGCTTTGGGTAGGTCGGGAGCCCGCAGGGCTCCCGATGAAATTATCACTATTACAAGTCTGATCAGGGATCAGGGGGTTGCTGGCCCAGTGTCCAGTTTTAAAAAAATCCTTATTTCCCAGACTGATTGACGGTGGTTAGGATTCGTTAAAGCTGTCTGCTAGACGTTCTCTTTTTTTGGCGTTTGTACTTTGTAGTGAATTTCTTTGTTACGGTAACGGTTCCTCCTTTAAAGGCTTTAATGTATTTTTATTGATTATTAAAAAGAGTATATATATACAAGAAAAGCTCTTAATAAAAGTTGAAGCTTTTTTCTCTTTTTTAACTCCAAAACATAACAGTGTGAGTAACTTTGAAAGAAAAACGTTCATATAAGCCTTCCCTGGTAAGAACGTATATTAAACTCTGGGGAAACGCCCTTGGTTAACACTAAATCTTTGTTTATGGCCATACTTTTTATTATTATTAAAATATTACGTATGTTATCATAAAAGGAAACTGAACAAAGTATGATGGAATTTGTTAAAGAGTGTCGTGTTATGGTCGAACGTTTAAAACTGGTAAGTGATGAATATAATGCAACTTGGATCCAAACCTACTGAATCTATTATACCTTGAAAAGAATAGATCTTTTTTGCTATTTAAAAAATAAAAAATACTAGCAGAATAAATAATTTATACGAAGCTAGTTGTAGTTGTATTCAAAAAATGTGCTTAAGAAAATCCCTAGTCTTGAACAAAATTGTCACAATTTAAGCTTTCCCATGCTTTTCTTAGCTTTTTATAGCGAAAGCTACAATGTAAAGGGAAACTTTCCTTGTCCGTTTTTGATTTACCCTCAGTTTGAAAAATTATTTCATTTTAGGGTAGATTTACAATCTCATCAACTCTCTTTTCAAAATTCCGAAATGAGTTTAGTAAATCTTCAAAGGGAGGCCATTAAAAAGGTGTTTGCGAAATTATTGCCTGTTTAAGACAAATTGAAGATGACGAAAACTTTGTTTTTAGGAAATGGACTACGAGGAAGATTTTACCTATGATCACTTAAGCAAAGATGATCTAATCAATGAAATAAAAGCTAGAAATGATCGAGTTAGGAAACTGGAAACCAAGGTATTCTCAAGCATAGGGGATTTTTTTTAGCAGTGTGAAATTAAGCACAGAGATACGAGAAACTTTAAATGGATCAGTTGTCGAATGAGGTGTCCCTTAAAATAGAACCAAACTCTATGAGTGGGTGAATAATTAAGGTTATTGGTGAAAACACCTATTAGGATTGGCTCAAAGCTAAGGGGATTGGTAACACGTCCTTCGTTTCTTTATTAACAAAGAAACCCGACGAGGGCCTTTGTTGCTGATCCACCTTCTTGCGTGCCATTAGTTTCTCCTCTTTCTCGCTTCCCCATTGAAAATTCGTTCAGCCAAAGAAAGTCCCAAGATAGTTAACAATTGTAATGTAATCTCATTTTGTTTGGTGTAATGTCTTAATTTCAAACTTGGAAAAGGAGAGAGTGAAAACAACATTAAAGATAAATAAGCAAATAGACGAAATTGAAAGACTCAATAGGGTCATACAAGAGTTGCAAAGGAGAATCGAAGATCTCATGGTTTGGAACATTTTTCATTTCATAGTCAATGTGATATAAGCCTTTTCTTTATGCTCTTTAAGATTTTATGGGGTTAAGGTGAAGTGTTCGACGTCTTATTAGAGGGGTTAAAGTATAAGATAAACACCTACCTATTTTCACTTATGATTCATCCTCGCAAACGCTAGACTAGATGTTAGAATGCAGTCAGTTGTGGGGAGTTAAGGCCTTTTTAGCGGAAACGAGGGGCTTATAAAATTTCTGAATCAAAAGTGACCGCGTTTGTTGGTATATGTCAAGTGAGAGTCAAAATAGATTCTAATCCAATTTTTAATATTCAACATAATATTCAATCTTGTTCATAAATGTTCACACACTTTTATAGGGGTCAAAATAAAGAAATTAAACAAGACAATTAAACTTACATCTAAGGGAGGTTTGCAATTTATAACCTCTTTGAAATGGCTCCTCAATAGGATTACCTCCTACAGCCTTTAAGATTTTAAAAATTAAATTTAGGGGTTTGTTAGGTTAAAAGCGTGCAATTATGCACTAAAAAATGATGTTCAAAATAGAAAGTTAAGATATTTTTAAAATGAATCAATCCGTCAACCATAATCCAGGTTCTTTAACAATAGTTTCAAGCCAGTTAATCAATAGTTTCAAGTTTTTTTAATTTCTTACGCCAAGTAGCTCCTCTTCCATATTCTTTTAGGGGTTCAGGATCTTTTTTTTTCTTCTCGATTTCAGGGTTTTTCTTCAGGATCTTTTTTTTTCTCTGAGTACGCGATTTAAGGGTTAATTATTTTTTTTTTTCTTCTTTCTCGATTTAAGGGTTCGCGCGCTCTCTTCTTCTAGGGGTTAAAATATTCTCCGATTCAACTTGATGAAAAATAAAGGTATCAAATGAATAAAATAAAAACATCGAATAAAAATAAAGTTTCGATTTAAAAAATAATCTCCGTCCGTTTAGAGATTTCTTGGGGGTGAGCCGACAGGGTCTCGTTTAGACATTTCAGGTATCGACTGACGATGGGACAGGAGGGACTTCGTATATATAACTTCTAGTTTCTCGCAAGGATTTCTGGGATAATGACGTTTGTTGATTGACTTCGGTTTGGCGAATAGTGGACCATATTTATGACGTAGCCGGGCGTATTCATGTTAACAGCGAATGGGCAAAACTTTTTGTTTTGGGACCAAATACGGATTGGTCAGTTAAAGGGTTAAAAAAAATGTTCTAGAAGTTTCTCGGGCCAGGTACCAGGATAGTGACTCAAGGTCTTGTTGCTTGGGGGTCTAAATAAGCTAGTATTTCTCTGGTTTCTTGGAAAAAGTTTTCTTTGCTAGGTGTTTCATTTTGCACTGTGGATACTGTGGTATAGGATAGTTCTAGAAAGTTCGCTGTCAATTTTGATGGGCTATTTCCTCTTTCATTGTAGTTATTTTTAGAAACCGTGAATTTCTTTTCAGTTTGTTTTAAAGGGATAGGTTTAAGTTTAAAGGGCTAATATTATTTTTATAGGGGTAATTTAAGGCATTTCGTTATTAATTTAAAGGTTTAATCGGAAATTTAATTTGATTTTCATGTCAAGATGGTTATATATCCCCACCTCTTCTGAAAAGTTCGTCCCCGAACTTACTCTGTTCATCCTACCATCACGTTAAATTTTTTTTTTTTTTTTTCGATGCATAGGGGTTTTAGTACTTGAAGACTTCATCAACTTGTTTCCATTCAAAAACCGCTCAGTGGGATAAAAAGTAGGGGTGTTATGTTTCAATTCTTCTTTGTCTTGTTCATCCTCCGTAAGGGAATTTTCATTCATTCTCTTCTCTTCGATAAAGAAGTTTTGCAATTCTTGTTTTTTCTCTGTATCCAGATCTATATCTTCTGGCATGCTTATGTTATTGGTCAGGGTCATAGTAGTAGGGGTTGCTCTTGGGTTTTGAATAAATGGAAACACCCAGTATTGTCCATTTATTGTGCAAGTGATACTATGATCCTCGTAGTTCAGTTTTGCTCCTACATCTGTCATCCAATTAGATCCCAATATAATCGAAAAGTTTGCTTTCTCAATTATGTAAAATTCAATTTCCATAGGGGGACCCATTTCATCATTTAATTGTACAGGAAGTTTAATTGGGCCTTCAGCTTTAAGAGGACTGTTAGGGGAAGCTGAATAGAATTCTCTTGTTTTCAGACGGTTAAAATCCATTTCTGGGTAGACTTGTTCAGCGACATTTTTGACCATAAACGATGTACATGCTCCCGTGTCTAGGATTGCAGCATAATTGCCATTGGGTAATTTTAGGGGTATACTTCCAGTTCTTGGGACGAAATTACGTATCACGTTAATTAAGTTTTCTGGTTGTGGGACAGTTATCTCAACCGTTCTTTTAGGAGTGGTATTTTGTTCTTCATTTATTCTTTCTCTTGATTGATAGTTTTGTTTTTGGGGACAATCTCTAGCCATATGATCCGTAGAATTACATACAAAGCATTTAGGCCTAGCTGATGGAAGATACGATTCAAGGGGTAAGGTTACTTCTTGTGGTCTACTCCTTTTATTTGGGCAGTTATAAACAAAATGTCCATATTCCTTGCAATAGTTGCAAAATTTGTTTGTTAAAGGGTTTCGGGGTTCGTTTGTTCCTTGATTTCTAGGGTGTAAAACTCCCATCACTGGTTGAAGTTGCTTCACTACCTCTAGAAGTTCATCAACAGTGGTACATGTTTTCAGATTTAATAGGGCTTCATATTCGGGCATTAATCCAAAAATTATATGATCTAGTCGATCTTGCTCAGAGGGAATAGAGGGTAATTGATCATATATGTTAATCATATCCTGAACATAATCTTCAGGGCTCTCATTGGGTCTTTGCCTTCTTGTTTGGATTTTTCTTTTGATTATTTTGGAATAACTATCTCCCAAATATTTTTCTTTAAACTTATTCTCAAAATCATCCCAGGTATGAAAATGATTAATATTTTTCCAATACCATTTCTTTGCTTGTCCTTCGAATGCTAGGGGTATATGGGTCAATAATTCTTGAAGGGTTACGCCTGTTATCATCCCATACTCGTAAGCGCTATATAGGAATTCTATAGGGTTTGATTCTCCATTAAATCTTGCCGTAAATTGAGGAATTGGTAAAGTTCTATTTCTCTGGGTTGAATATTGTAATTTTTCTCCTCTAGGAATTAAGGTAATATCAGGAATATTTGATATCTCTTGTTCTTTCTCGTATACAGGAAATATAGGACTTTTCAACTTGTCTTGGAAGGTATTCTGACTTAGTATAGGTTCGTTTCTTGGAAAAAGTTCCTCTCTCTCTGGTCTCAAGGTAACGTTTGTAGGGGGGTTGAAAAATTCTTTTACTCGTGTCGTATAGGGGTCTTCCGAACGTTTTTCTTCGTAAATATTGGAGGGGAGGGATACTTTCTTTCCTGTTTCTTTTTGGTTATAAGGGGTAGATGTAAATATGGGGTCTAACCTCTCTTCCTCTTTTCTAGTCTTTTCGATTCTTCTAAGGATTTCTTCTCTATCAATAACATTTTCTTCGGGTGATTTTGGTATATCATTTATATGGGTACGTTTTGTATTAATTTGATGGGTATCAGATTCCGAACTCGAACTTGAGTTAGATCTCAAAGATTGGGGAGGGGAACCTCTATGGGTTTCTAATGAATCTCTATAACTCTTATTGAGTGTCTCTATCGTTTCTTTAAACATTTGTTGAGATTCAGCATTTTGCTGTAATAGTTTTAATATCATTTCATCTTTAAGATTAGGGTAACTAAATTTTTTCTTTGGATCCAACTAACCACGATATAAAATAATTTCATCAAGGGTAGAATTACTTTGTCATACGACAATATGATTATCAAGATAATCAAAACGTATATAATAAGATCCGATGTGTCAATTTGACTCATGGTGATTGTTCGATTATTTTCAATATTTTCTCAAAATATAGGGGTTTTTAATAATAGGGATTTTTTAACAATTGAACCAACTTTGACTCTCTTTAAGACATGTCAGAATCCATCATATCGATAAGATTCCGAAGTATCGCATCCTGCCGACTGCGCCAATTTATAAGCCTTTTCTTTATGCTCTTTAAGATTTTATGGGGTTAAGGTGAAGTGTTCGACGTCTTATTAGAGGGGTTAAAGTATAAGATAAACACCTACCTATTTTCACTTATGATTCATCCTCGCAAACGCTAGACTAGATGTTAGAATGCAGTCAGTTGTGGGGAGTTAAGGCCTTTTTAGCGGAAACGAGGGGCTTATAAAATTTCTGAATCAAAAGTGACCGCGTTTGTTGGTATATGTCAAGTGAGAGTCAAAATAGATTCTAATCCAATTTTTAATATTCAACATAATATTCAATCTTGTTCATAAATGTTCACACACTTTTATAGGGGTCAAAATAAAGAAATTAAACAAGACAATTAAACTTACATCTAAGGGAGGTTTGCAATTTATAACCTCTTTGAAATGGCTCCTCAATAGGATTACCTCCTACAGCCTTTAAGATTTTAAAAATTAAATTTAGGGGTTTGTTAGGTTAAAAGCGTGCAATTATGCACTAAAAAATGATGTTCAAAATAGAAAGTTAAGATTTTTTAAAATGAATCAATCCGTCAACCATAATCCAGGTTCTTTAACAATAGTTTCAAGCCAGTTAATCAATAGTTTCAAGTTTTTTTAATTTCTTACGCCAAGTAGCTCCTCTTCCATATTCTTTTTAGGGGTTCAGGATCTTTTTTTTTCTTCTCGATTTAAGGGTTTTTCTTCAGGATCTTTTTTTTTCTCTGAGTACGCGATTTAAGGGTTAATTATGTTTTTTTTTTTTTCTTCTTTCTCGATTTAAGGGTTCGCGCGCTCTCTTCTTCTAGGGGTTAAAATATTCTCCGATTCAACTTGATGAAAAATAAAGGTATCAAATGAATAAAAATAAAAACATCGAATAAAAATAAAGGTTTCGATTTAAAAAATAATCTCCGTCCGTTTAGAGATTTCTTGGGGGTGAGCCGACAGGGTCTCGTTTAGACATTTCAGGTATCGACTGACGATGGGACAGGAGGGACTTCGTATATATAACTTCTAGTTTCTCGCAAGGATTTCTGGGATAATGACGTTTGTTGATTGACTTCGGTTTGGCGAATAGTGGACCATATTTATGACGTAGCCGGGCGTATTCATGTTAACAGCGAATGGGCAAAACTTTTTGTTTTGGGACCAAATACGGATTGGTCAGTTAAAGGGTTAAAAAAAATGTTCTAGAAGTTTCTCGGGCCAGGTACCAAGATAGTGACTCAAGGTCTTGTTGCTTGGGGGTCTAAATAAGCTAGTATTTCTCTGGTTTCTTGGAAAAAGTTTCTTTGCTAGGTGTTTCATTTTGCACTGTGGATACTGTGGTATAGGATAGTTCTAGAAAGTTCGCTGTCAATTTTGATGGGCTATTTCCTCTTTCATTGTAGTTATTTTTAGAAACCGTGAATTTCTTTTCAGTTTGTTTTAAAGGGATAGGTTTAAGTTTAAAGGGCTAATATTATTTTATAGGGGTAATTTAAGGCATTTCGTTATTAATTTAAAGGTTTAATCGGAAATTTAATTTGATTTTCATGTCAAGATGGTTATAGTGAAAGAGAATCAGATTAAAAGTGTTAGTTCAAGTATTGTTAATTGTTTAAAAATAGGAGAAAAGTGGAATACATCAATTGAAAATATTAGTCAAGAATCACCTGTTTCTGAGGTTGGCAATACAAACACCGAAACTAAAATCAACTCGAAAAAAACTGAAAATAGGGGCGTACAACGCGAATTACGAACCTATGTGTCCCTAAAATGAACTACAATGACAGTTTGCCTTCACCTAAAATCAAGGTTGAAAACCAGTTCGAAATGTCTCCTGACACGAATACGGAAAGCTATTGGCCAAGAGAATCTCCGCCTTTTCCAAAATATCGCTGACTAACCATAAATTTCCGCCTTTTCCAAAATATCGCTGACTAACTATAAATTTCCGCCTTTTCCAAAATATCGCTGACTAACCATAAATTTCCGTTTTTTCCAAAATATCGCTGACTAATTATAAATTTCCGCCTTTTCCAAAATATCGCTGACTAACCCTAAATTTCAGCCTTTTCCAAAATATCGCTGACTAACCATAAATTTCCCCCTTTTCCAAAATACTGCTGATAACCATAAATTTCCGCCTTTTCCAAAATATTGCCGACTAACCATAAATTTTCGCCTTTTCCAAAATATCGCTGACTAACCATAAATTTCCGCCTTTTCCAAAATATCCCTTACAAACCATAAATTTCCTCCTTTTCCAAAATATCGCTGACTAACCATAAATTTCCGCCTTTTCCAAAATATCGCTGACTAACTATAAATTTCCGCCTTTTCCAAAATATCGCTGACTAACCATAAATTTCCGTCTTTTCCAAAATATCGCTGACTAATTATAAATTTCCGCCTTTTCCAAAATATCGCTGACTAACCCTAAATTTCAGCCTTTTCCAAAATATCGCTGACTAACCATAAATTTCCCCCTTTTCCAAAATACTGCTGATAACCATAAATTTCCGCCTTTTCCAAAATATTGCCGACTAACCATAAATTTTCGCCTTTTCCAAAATATCGCTGACTAACCATAAATTTCCGCCTTTTCCAAAATATCGCTTACAAACCATAAATTTCCTCCTTTTCCAAAATATCGCTGACTAACCATAAATTTCCGCCTTTTCCAAATACTGCTGATAACCATAAATTTCCGCCTTTTCCAAAATATTGCTGACTAACCATAAATTTCTGCCTTTTCCAAAATATCGCTGACTAACCATAAATTTCCGCCTTTTCCAAAATACTGCTGATAACCATAAATTTCCGCCTTTTCCAAAATATTACCGACTAACCATAAATTGCTGCCTTTTCCAAAATATTTTTGACTAACCACAAATTTCCGCCTTTTCCAAAGTATCGCTGACTAACCATAAATTTCCCCCTTTTCCAAAGTATTGCGGACTAACCATAAATTGCCGCCTTTTCCAGAATATCGCTGACTAGTTCTCGTGGGGCCGGGACCATAAATTGCCGCCTTTTCCAAAATATTTTTGACTAACCACAAATTTCCGCCTTTTCCAAAATATCGCTGACTAAGCATAAATTTCCCCCTTTTCCAAAATATTGCTGACTAACCATAAATTTCCGCCTTTTCCAAAATATCGCTGACTAACCATAAATTTCCGCCTTTTCCAAAATATTGCTGACTAACCATAAAATGCCGCCTTTTCCAAAATATTGGAATTTTGGAAATAAGTTAAAACAAAATCAGTAGTTTACTTCTTTTGGTTTAGGAACATTGTTTGCAATACCTTTCACTCTTGTGAATTATACTTTTGCATTATTATTAAAGATAATCTTTGGATTTGGGCTTCCGTTTACCTTTACTTCTAAATGCCTATTATCTGGGGGATTTTCAATAAAATTATCCTTTCGGTAGGATTTTCTTGAACAGTTTTCATTTTGGGGGATTTTGTCCTGGACGTTTTCTCTGGGGGATTTTGTACAAACACGTCTAAAATCGGGGGGGAAAAAGTCTTGGCAAATCCAAAATAGGGGGATTTTGTCCGGGGGATTATGTCCAGGGGGATTATGTACGAGACCCATTATTGATATATCGAAACTGAGTTTTCGTGATTTTAAAAATAGAAACTTTGGTTCAATTATATTAAAGTAGAGACTCGAAAGTGTAGCATAATATCACTTTCGTGGGAAAATATGATATGAATTCTAAATTCGCATAGTCCTGGTCCATATTGAAGTAACGCCGCCGATACGGCGGTCGCTCAGTTTCGGCGGCGAAACCTAGCGCCATTTTCGGAGGTGCAATGCTGCCAGACACATTTCCCTAGTATTTTTTGGACTGATTGTCGTCGGCTGCTATTCATTCCGTATTTGGACACAGAACATCCCTAAAGGTTAATTTTTGTTCACGGAAACTTTAATTGGCTTAATTTCAATACTATTTAATTAAATTGGAAACCTCAATTTCTAAATGTGGAACAAAATATAGTAAAAATTAATGAATAAGGCTAGGACGCTGCCATTTTATAATTGTGCCCTGCAGTTCTCTCAATTATGAAGCAGACGATAATCAGTTACCAAAACCACGGCCCACCCGCTCACGGACGTGATCGAGTAAGCTATGCGAATAAAAATCCCTCTCTCCGTAAATGGCGGCCGATCACGTGATTTTATTTTTCCCGCGGAAAACGCCACGAGATTCTTGAGAACTATGCGGCGCTCAAATGGACCAATACTATTCCCTCTAATCGAGGGGTCGGACGTTCGGCATTTTAGTGTACGGGATTTTGAGATTTCAAGATTTTGACAAAGATTTTGAGATTTTGCCCCAGATTTTGAGATTCTGACTGAGATTTTAGAAATCTTTAAATTTAGTCCAAGATTTCGGGATTTTAAAGGAGTTTTTCAGATTTTGAAGGAGATTTCGGGATTTGGGACAAGATTTTCAGATTTTGCAGGAGATTTTCAGATCTTGCAGGAGATTTAAAGATTTCGAGGAGATTTTCAGATTTTTGATGAAATTTTGGGAATTTTCAGGGGATATCAAGATTTACTATGAACTTCCGGTGTTCAAAGGATATTTCGAGACTTTAAATGTAGGTTTAGGTTTTAGGCTTTAAATTTGTTTTAATTTACCGTAATGAATACTGGAGATAAATCGAGAAAAATAGTCTAATTTGTAATACAGGACTCTTAAATAGCAGAGGAGCCAAAAAGCGAGATGGAAGGCAGAGTTTTACCCCCGTGTCTTCCCCTCTTAAATAGATGCAAAATGTGTATTGTAAGCGTGGGGATTTTCAGATTTTTATATTTAGGGTGAGATTTCGGAATTTTACGTTAAGATTTCGGAAGTTCTAGATTTTAATGTGAGATTTCGGGATTTTAGGTGAAGATTTCGGGATTTTCAGATTTTAAAATAGGGATTTCGGGATTTTCAGACTTTTAGGTAGGAATTTAACGTGAGATTTTAGGATTTTTAGATTTTGACGTGAGATTTCGGGATTTCGAGATTTTAAGGGTAAGATTTCGGGATTTCAAGATTTTCGAGAGAGGTTTTAAACAGATTTCAAACGAACTGTACGGGATTTTGACAAACGTCCGACCCCTCGCCTTTAATGAACGAATTAAATTCTCTGTAAAACTTAGTTTGTTTTCGAAGACGTTCAAATTAAAAAAAGTATCCGTAGGCCTATGTATTTTTAACATCTTCCTAGAAACGCGAGTGTGAGAGAGTGGTCAGCTTTTGGACCTAAATCCGCTTTAAACTTAGATGAAAACTAATCAGCTAGCATTTGATTATCCGAACAACCTTTGAATATCAAAATACGACCTTTCTAGTTTCGCGCCAAGGTTCCTTTTTGTTGATGAGGTCATTTGCTCATCGGCTAACAACTTGATCAGGACTGTTTCTTTTCTTTAACACTGAGTTTTCATTGAGGTCTTAGCATTACGTTTTTTTATGAAGTGCGCTTGAAAGTTACTGTATATTTGATACTAAATTGTAAATGGCACGCTTCGTTTTATGATTCATTAATAATTTTCTGTAGGGAAATTCAAGAAGAAACGTTCAACTCGGATCAAATATTCTGCTGAATATAATAGGGATTCAAAGCGTCACATTAAGAAGGGTAACGAAGAAAAACCATTCAAATGTGATGGCAGCAAGGAGAGATGCAATTTGATCAGACATCAACTTATTCACAGTGGTGAAAAAGCCTTCAAATGTGATCAGTGTGACTATGGATGCACGCAGAAGTGTCATTTGATCGCGCATCAACGCATTCACAGTGATGAAAAACCCTTCAAATGTGATCAGTGTGACTATGGAAGCACTCAGAAGAATAATTTAATCGTGCATCAACGCATTCATAGCGGCGAAAAACCCTTCAAATGTGAAGAGTGTGACTATAAATTTACGCAGAAAATTAGTTTGATCGCACATCAACGTATTCACAGTGGTGAAAAACCCTTCAAATGTGAGCAATGTGACTATGCATGTGCGCGGAAGAGTTGTTTGATAATACATAAACATAGAAGTCACAAGAATGAATAAATGGATTTGAAGGCTGCTAGACAATGTAAAATTTCTTTTTAAGCATAAAATGAACATTTTAAATTTGTGGACAAGAACCATCTTTCATCCTCTTCGGTAATGAATGGACCAAGATTGTTTATGTAATAATCCATTAAATTTCTGCATTCTAAATTGTATTAACGGAAACGGTACGCATTGTCAGGGACAGGACCCTTGGTTCACTAACCGCCATTTTATATATACAGAGACGCCTCATCATTTTGTTGTGGTTTCTTGTCTTCTCCTATCTTTGTTTGCAAATAATTCCACCAACTTCTGTTAAATATTTTGAGGTAAAAATTAAACGACCGTTTGACCAAACGTTTTTACTACCTTTTTATTTAATGTTCATAACATTTATGTTTTTTCGACGATAAACATACTTAATCAACGCTATTTTTACCGCTCCTATGGGAACGTTATGCTATTCAGGGACGTTTCTGTGTCTGTACGTCTTTTTGTCCTTTGTTACAATAGAGCGCGTTCGCGTGTTGAACATGGAAATAAACGCGTTCCCCATTTCGAAGAAATTGTATTTCACTATGTTAATTATTTTACTCGAGTACCGATCCACCCTTTAAGTGGCCACTATTCCTTCATCTGCCTAGTCTCTCGTCCATTCCACATAAACCGAATCTGTCGCATTGGCTTCGAACTCCACTACCTTCTGTTATCCATCTATTCCGTATATAAAAAATCTTTCAGATTATACCTTCTACTTCAGTAACATCGTTAGGGGTACGAGATGTAACTAGTAATGTATAGCCTCTAAATGGTGGGGTATCCACCAAATGTTCACGCATTTGCGCCATTCATCATCAACTGATCTGTCAAATGATTGGCTTGAACTCCAGTGTAATCATTATTCGTAAGATTGCGGGAACTGTCTAGCCTCTACATGGTGGTTCTTCCCACAAATTTTCGTGCAACTGTTCTTGTCCTCCTCTTTCGTGATTCACAACCCTTATGAACTTCACGGTACTTTAAACTTGAATATTAGTTTCAATCGAACCTAACGATTTAACAACAATCAAGGTAAGAGCAAAGAAAAGTTGAAAATACGAAGTCACATGAATGGATGGATATCATAGATTTACATTTTCTGTAATGATTGGGCCGAAACTGTGTAACATACCATTCCTAACAATGACGCCCCCTCTGTCTTAAAAATAGAAGCTAGTACTTAAACAATTACAATGGCGCTACCGGGCAGCACTTAAAAATCTCATTCCGGAGATTAGGGCCGTGCGCGAGGTACACTGGGAGAGTTACGGTGCCACAGGACGCCCATCATCCTATTCACTCCTATAATACAATTTCTACTTACAAACAGAAGTGAGATTATAACAAAACCATAAAGGGTTTGTAAATTAGTCGGCAAACCGTTGGGTTTTTTTTCTTATTTTTGAAAAAGTCGCTATTAAAATCCCCGGTGGTAAGCAAACGAAAGTCTTAACTTCTTCACGGGAAAATAGTGTTAAGGCATTTCCTTTTTTTGTGTTATTCAGCCATCTTATCCGGCAGGTAATACAATAGACCATTCCATTAAATATTTACCGTGAAACCAACGTACAGGCTGAGGGGTCGCCATATTAGGCTAGTTCCCTAAAGCTAAGAGGCAACGCCAGATGGAGCTCGTGTTCGCTATACACGGGAGCCTAGTCGACTTACACTGTCGCTTGCTGTGCTTCATGGAAAGTTCATGGCTCGAAGGAACTAGCCTAATATGGCGACCCCTGTCCGATCCCTGTGCTGTTTACTTTTCCTATGGCATTACAGGAATGGTGATGCGGTACTAGGACTCTCGGGAGTGGTGACTGGGGAAACGCCGGAGCGAGGCAGCCGGCAAACTGCTAATCGTTTTGAGCTCAAATGTATGTACAGCTAAGTTTTATACGGTTTAATATAGTTTGTTTATTAGGAATTGTTTTAACTGAAGAAGGTTTCCTGTATTCTAGGTTTTCAACTATCCATTAATGTTCTTAGGTTTTAATATGGGAATTATCCTTTATAATTAAGATGTCAAGATATGGTAGTGAGTTGTTTGTCCTTAGTAAATTTAACGTTGGGGTGTAGGTAAGAAGAATGTCATCTATGTACCGGACCCAAGTTAGCGGTTGTAGTTTTTTGTGAAGAGGGGCCGAAATGTCCTGCTTTTTGACAGGCAGGGTTTTTAGAATTAGACACTGTAAAAGTAATAGTTTTTAAAAGGTACCAGAATTTTTTAGCAATTAACCGTTTAATTTTATGATTTGAAGCCCCTACATTGGATACTATTTGTCTAAATTTAAGTTTTTCTTTGTGTGTTTTCGTAAGGGCATATAATCTTGAGGGTTGTTATTCAGTTGGGATGAGTTTTTTAACCATAGGTGGATAAAAGTGGTTCACGATGTAACTGGTAGTTTAACTTTAGTTTTTTAGGTTTCTAACTGGCTTTTTTAAGTTTTTCTAACACTCATCGTCTAATTATTTAATTACTTCTTCGAGGTAATTAGATTTGTCTAAAATCACAACTGTTCCACCTTTGTACGATTTAGTTAATAGGATTACACCTTCTACTCTCAAGAACACAATTTTTAAAATGAAATGAAATGGTAGAGTGTTGGTTATGCCTGATTCGGCTGTGGGAAAAAGTGAAGCGAGCAATTTTAGCATGTTGGCGTTAAAATCAAAGGGGGTGATCACTTTTGGTTTCGTGCCTAATAACCAATGGATAAGGAAAAAGTAATCGTTGTAGACGCTGTACCTTTTACTACAATATAAGGATTATGCTTAACCTTTAAAGGGTGGGTGAAGTAGAAAATGAAGTGATTTTTTATCGATTCTTCTACTAATTATAAAACCAGTCTGTATGGTGTAACATTCGGGAAATACTCCTGAGTGATTTTAAAATTAAAATTAGGTTCAGATTTTAATAATAATTTTAATTAAGGACGTCCGACCAATCGCGTAACGCCCTGCCTTTTTGTTAACCAAATTCTCGTGTCACGCGCCATATCTCGCGCCATGATTGTCACGTCGCGCGCAAATTTTATCAAATCTCGTGATAAATTTCATTCGACACGGAACGTGTCACGAGAATTTTGTTAACAGAAAGGCAGGGCGTTACGCGATTGGTCGGACGTCTTTGTTTAAAATTATCCTTAAAACCTGAACCTAATTTTAATTTTAAAATTTTTCTGATGTATTTCCTAAATGTTTCACTATGAAGACTGGTCTTATAATTTGTAAAAGAATCAATAAAAAAATCACTTGATTTTCTACTTCACCCTCCCTTTTTAAGTGGCGTGCACTTGATAGCGCTAACATCCTTACATATAATACCTTTGAACACGAAATCTGATAGTGATTAGCCCCTCGATATAATTATAGTCAGGCTTATCAGCTCCTCTTGTTGGTTGCCCAAACCTTTTACTTTTAGAAGGACAGGATGGTTGCAATTTAGGGGGGGGGTTACAGAGTCAGAACCAATAAACTTATTGACTCATTGGACAGACAAGGAGATTGATTAAAGAATTTTTAGCTTTCCGATGCTTTTGAAATGAAAGCAATGTCTTTTTACTGTTTTTCTACTACAAATTTGTCATAGCGTTGGTGTTGGGTAAAAAACTGAAGAAGGGCAGTCAAAAAAAAACTGGAGACTTCAGTTACGGTTTTAATATCCATTAAAAGCACTCAAAACGGTGTATCCCTCCCTCTAGGCGCGCTTTTGTAAGAGGGGATACAGTACGCGCCTGGTAGGGGGATGACACTGAGCTAAGAGAAAAGTAGTCCATACAAGAGCGCGACCAGAGGCATAGGCGTAGAGTTCTATAGGCCCGTGGGGCCCGAGCCCCCCCAAAAATTTTAGAAGTGGCCACGGGCCCCACCAAAAATTTGTCATCCATAATACCGAAATCATGAAGATAGTGACCTCATAAAAATAATTTTTGCGTTTAAATGACTGTAAAAAACCATTAAAACCACTACAGAGCAGTGTTTTCCGAACAGAATAGTTTTATTTTGATCTGTAAAATGTAAACAAGACGACCCAAGGGCTGGCCATAATAGTAGCCACATCGGTATCTACTTAATTATTCTTACTTCAATAAATTCACTTTTGTTATAATTGAAATAGTGCGACATAAACAGAGAATTTGAAATTTACTTCTGTTATATTTGTAATAGTGCGAGATAAACAGAAAACTTGAAATTTACTTATGTTATAATTGTAATAACCCGGTTCCGAGAAGCTTTTGCTTTTAAAATTCCCCACGATTTCTTTGAATGTTGAAATAGGGGAGTGGGATTGAAAGCGTGAAATACTTGTCGACGGGTGATAGGAGTTTTAAACGGAGATTTAATCTTCCATTTTAAGGCTATATCATAATCCTCTCTCTCGCTTGAAACATAGAGCAAATGTGAACCAAACAATGCTTAACCTTACTAGTTAAATTTAATGCAATGCTTAATCATCTCATATTAACTCTTACTTCAATGATGAACGAAATATATCACCTCGCCACAATCCTATCCCATCAGCTCCATTGACTCTCCGTTCAATTAGGAAAGAAAAATTTTATACTACCAAAGGCAGAACAAAGAAGGCAGTACAGAGATACTCCTACAATGCCACCGCCAACAGGGCAGGTCATACTAATGTCCACATCGTAGATGTATATCATACGATGTGGCTAAAAAGTGTCGTTTCTAAGAGATTTTTTTTCCATTTCGTTGAAAAAGTGAATTGACCGGTCAAGGCAGCAGCGACTGGCAGCCCATCCTAACCAGATTGGCTGGTTTTCATGGTTTTCACGTCAAATAAATTTAGATACTACAACAATTTCGTTGACCGTTGACACAAATAATGGAAGGAATGAGGGATGGGATTGAAAAGTGCAACTGGTCTTCTGAAAATAACCCGTTTTTAGCATGCTCTTGTCTAGTATAGTCTGAAGCCGATTAGGCTTTAGACATGAAGTACGTAACATGTGCCATTGTGCCTGGAGGAGCTACACGATATTCTCCAAGCTCCTGGGAAAAAACCCCCTTATGCGGAGGAATATAATTCGGTAGGGCGGCTCCTTCGGATCCTTGCGATCCTTCCGCTTTAAGAACCGATTTACCAGGTACATAAATTAGGGAACAACTATAAAAACTGAATATTCTTTAGTTAAAACTATACACAATACCAAAGATTATTTGGGAGTAAGGCACGAAGATCTTATCAATCTGGGTAGCTTTTGCTTAGACTATTTAAGACGCCGTGTATCTGTTTTTTACGAGGATTTTTTTCTGTTCTCGCGGCTACGTCGAGCCCAGCCGCTGGAGGCTCGGGAATCGGGATACCGCCGATACCTAGCCGAGGCTTAGTTAGTTTTCGAGTCTACTATTATTCGCAGAGCTATTTTTCTGTTGAAATTATAAAAATTCTTATAATATTTAGTTGAAGACTTATTAAATGACTGGAAAATTTTCGAAACTTGAGCTTTAAAACGTTGAATATAATATAACGACTAACGAACGATACCGCAAATTTGCCTTTCAAGCTTCCCGGTTATGTCGCCGGCGAGGTCGAGTCGAGGTCCCATGCAAGAAAATAGTAATAGCCGTCGCCGATTGGTCTGGCTACGGTTAGGGGACTTATGATTGGTTAAAAGCTTTTTTGTTCGTCTGTTTAGTTTTTACTTCGGGAATGTCATGAAATATATGGCCAAAGCTATGGAAAATTGGGACTTACGTACTTTATGTGTGAAGCATAATCCGCTTTTGGAATAGTGCGACGAATGTAAGGCCAGGGAGGAATTCGAAGGGAGACGGAAATTGCAACAGAGTTATCGGCGTGTCATGCGCATTACAATCTACCGGACTTTTAGATTTTAGTGCAAATCAAAGCCGATTCAAGGATGATGGCGGGAGGATGCGAAATCTGAGAGAAATAGGCGCGCTGTGGAACGGCTTAGGTCCGGTGGAACGCAATAAATGGGGGAAATACTCGGAATAGGAATTCAATTTGTCCTTGATAGGGAAAAACAAGACGGCGCGCATTATAGATCCCTGTTAAAAAAACCCTCTGCCGCAGTCTCGTCTGAACGTATGTGAAAGGCTCGGGTTGATAATCCCTCTTTAAACATCTAGTATCCCTGGTAAGGCGCGGCGCTGGTAAAACTCCATAGAGTTGATAAACAATTTTCAAAATGTTTTTCGAGGCACAAGTATAAATTAGTCTTATGGGTTAAGTCGCTCTCATGGTTTTCTAAGTTGGTGATTTACCCGAGTTTTGAAAGTGGTCTCGAAATTTTAGTAAGGATTTTTACATTCGCATTGTAATGCGCAAATACGAATAAATTTATTTTAAAACGGCCTAGATTATCTTTAGAGGAAAACATAGTACATGGATATACTTAATAAATATACTATATATTGTAGTATATATAAATTTAGAACTTAATTTTCGTTAGGAATTTATTTACATCAGATGCATGCATCATGCATGATGCTATCTATGTATTGGTCCAGGCCGGTTGGGCCGGGCCCCACCAAACATTTTCGAAACTCTACGCCATTTGTTAGAGTGACCAGAGGGAGGGATACACCGTCTACAACCCCTCTACCGCTAGTCCCGTTACTAGTCTATAGCCTTAGATCGTTGTTGGGTGGTAATTTCTTCGTGCGAGTATACTGCTATAAGTGTACGATTCACGTACGCAAAGTTTCGACTAAAATGGAGTTATTCTTCTAGATAAAGCGTCTTGTAACTAAAGTGGTCTTTATTTCTTTTTGGGGGTTGTGTTGACAGTGCGACGAATTTTGAAAGCAAATACAAGACCGAAAGCGTGAGGAAAGGGCAAAACGCTCGGCTCAAGTGCGAGTCGCTCGGAGATAAGCCCATCGCCATTGCTTGGTTTAAAGATAAGCAGCAGTTCGACCTCGACACCGACCCGAGGTAAGATTTATGCTTATCCCCGAAAGCCCAACACACACACTAGAGACCTTAAGAAACTATACTACGTCAGCGTCTGCCTAGACCTTGAGCACCTTAATCGTCCACCAAGAAAAAGTTGGTAATAGAAAATTAGTTTTTATTGCAATATTTCATATTGAATCATTGGATCTTATGAAATGGCGCTTGAATTTTCCCTAGACACTCAATTTGTTAAATTCTCTAATATCATACTCCCCACTGAAATCCGAAATGGATGTATTTCGCTGCAGATATCCTCTAAACGTACAGGGATGGTGATCTTTCTTACTTTCTTGGCGTTAAACGTCTGTTAGGGATGAAGATCAGATGCATCGGCGGTCGCTCGAGGAAGAAAGATTGCAAAATCAAGAACCTTGCCTCAAAAATAACAATCAATAATATTGATATTGTATCATAAAATATTAATGATGCCGTATAAGGAAATTTAGTTTTCCTGTTTTTCAACTCCCCAGATAACCAAAGCTACACGCACAGTGACGTACTAACTGTATTGAATACTGTACTATATTAGCGTCTGTAAATTCCTTGTATATTACCTTGCTAAACACTAACGTACCTGAAAAATATTAAGTCATCAGTGGCGAAGGTCTCAAAAATGTATATATAGATATCTCATTTTCATTCGGTAGAATCATGAGTTAATCATATACTAGCTCCCTATAAGTTACTCAGCCACACTGGCCTAATGTATCCAGCGTTTTCTTCCCGCCAAAAAAGTGTTACCTATATGCGACCTACAGTGAGAGAAAATAACACTTCTCCCGGCGCTTACGTATTTCCGGTAAAAAACCGGAATAGGAGATCATCCAATGAAACTTTGAACTGAAACGTAGTTAGTATAAGCAGACGACGTTTTAGAAATGTGATTGTTTGCGGACGGTTCACAGTCGTATTTTATCTTAGAAGTTATTTTAATGGGTTAGGGTTGGTGCAATAGGAAGTTTTATTTTTTTCGCATTAAAATGGCAGAATTTTGGATATTTTCTGACAACGCCCAAATGATAGAAACTCATTTAAATTCAGACTCCAGAGCGTTGCCTACGGAATAAAATTTTTTATTCCGTAGGCAACATTCAGAGGCAGGAACTATTTATGGTGAGAGAAACAAACTTTATCAAATAATAAGAGCTAAACAACAACTTAATAGTCATCTCGAAAACCTTACTAAACTTTTTAATAGTGCGTCTAAAGAACTAACAGAAAAACTTAAAGAAAGGCCCATTTTTAACCAAATGGAAACCAAAATTATTTTTCAATAAGCAAAAGAATGAATGTGACGCAAAGAAGTCAAACCTCCAAAACCGTTAATACATTAATTTCAAAGCCCTAAGAGAGGGCGCCGTCTACTATCACTTTCACCCGCCTCCCCTCCTCTCGACTACTATTCGGAAGAAAATGCTGGATACATTAGGCCAGTGTGACTGAGTAACTTATAGGGAGCTAGTATATGATTCACTCATGGTAGAATGCTATTTGGAAAAGTACCCGCCTCAGTTAGTCTCTTAAAATTCGGTACTTGTAATTCTACGTGGGCTCATAGAGGTAGAATATTCTGTAGTTTCCATTTTGAAACGACGGCAATATTCGTTGTTTGTTTGTTAGTTTTCATCTTTGTAATGGAACTCGGCGATAAATATAATCGAAACCCACACTCTTCTAAAATTCGATTCAAAGGAATCAATCATGTACCTCTCATCCGCTCACAATAAACATAGTTCCAAGAATTGCTGTGGTTAAACTGTAATGCAGTAATGCAGTCAATTTATTTGTCGTTAGGCTGCTCAAAGATCTCATAGAATTCCATTAGTTACTTGCAGAGAAAGGAACGCAAAGGCGGGAGGTCGCTCTCTTAGGTTATTTCCCTGGCGCCAAGAGGCAACGCTAGAAGGAGCCCGAGTTCACCACACGCGAGAGGCTGGTCGACTCGCGCTGCCTCTAGCGGTGCTTCTTGGCGCCAGGGAAACAACCCAAAAGCCTCACCTTTGCTTCGCTTCTAGAATTAATGGAATAGTCTATTTGGAAACTGGGCACACGAGACTAGAAGCGTGGGATGCACGAGAAAAGGGAAAATACGATTCTATTGTATCACAGTCAATGTAAATTTTACATATTTTAAGAGCGTTCAATAACGGACCGGGATCCTGTAAATTCAATGGAGACTAAATCAAGATGGCCCAAGGACAGGGCTCATAATAGTAGCCACATCGTAGCGTACGTGACAGGCGTACAGGCAATTCGCGTGAATAGCCCCTCGATGCGCTACCTTTAACTTTACTACAATGAATACCCGCAATCCTAACTTCAATGTATTTACCTCTGTTATAATTATAATAGAAAATTTGAGGGAGTAGTCCCTCGTTTGAGAAGCTTTTAACAGCGCAATCCTTACTTCAAAAATTTACTTTCGTTATAATTGTAATAGTGGGACAAAAACTTGGAAAGTAACCACAAGCTAGTATATATATATATGTTATAATTGTAATATCCCCGGGTCACACGATATACTTTCTTTTGCTTTTATAATACCCCTCGATTTCTTTGAATGTTGAAATAAGGGAGCGGGATTGAAAGCGTGAAATCCTTATTGTCTACGGGTGAGAGGAATTTTAAAGGTAGCAATACACCTTCCGCTTAAATTAAGGCAATACTATAATCCTCTCTCTATCTCCCTCTCTCTCTCTCGCTTCAAATATATCGAGCAAACGAAAATCGCGATTCACAATGCTTAACCTTACTAGTACAATTAATGCTAAGCTTAAACTTACCATTATAATCCCCTTCCTTTTGAAATACAAGAGTGAAAAATATCACCTAAATTCTCTCCCATTCACTCTCCCTTCTATGACGAACGAAAACTTTTATACTGCCTAAGGTAGTTCTCTGGCACGCCAAATACGACGACGACGACGACGACAACAGGGCCACATCATACGATTATTCGAAATTTCTAATCATTAATCGATGAGTTTTGGTTTTTTTTTTGTTAAACATTCGAATAATTAAATCTATTTTTAATGAGGATCATTTATAATATCTTAATTGTAATATAATTTTCCCGATGGCGTTTAGGGTAATTTACGAAGGGAATAAATGGACTCATGAGTGAATCATATACTAGCTCCCTATAAGTTTCTCAGCCACACTGGCCTAATGTATATAGCGTTTTCTTCCCGCCAAAAAAGTGTTACCTATATGCGACCTACAGTGAGAGAAAATAACACTTCTCCCGGCGCTTACGTATTTCCGGTAAAAAACCGGAAAAGGAGATCAACCAATGAAACTTTGAACTGAAAGGTAGTTAGTATAAGCATACGACGTTTTAGAAATGTTGTGATTGTTTGCGGACGGTTCAGAGTCGTATTTTATCTTTGAAATTATTTTAATGGGTTAGGGTTGGCGCAATTGGAAGTTTTATTTTTTTCGCATTAAAATGGCAGAATTTTGGATATTTTTTGACAAAGCCCAAATGATAGAAACTCATTTAAATTCAGACTTCAGAGCGTTGCCTACGGAATAAAATTTTTTATTCCGTAGGCAACATTCAGAGGCAGGAACTATTTATGGTGAGAGAACCAAACTTTATCAAAAAATAAGAGCTAAACAACAACTTAATAGTCATCTCGAAAACCTTACTAAACTTTTTAATAATGCGTCTAAAGAACTAATAGAAAAACTTAAAGAAAGGCCCAACCCATTTTTAACGAAGCCTGTTGTGAAACCAAATTTATTTTTCAATAAGCAAAAGAATGAATGTGACGCAAAGAAGTCAAACCTCTAAAACCGTTAATACCATTTGGAACTATCGTCACTTTCAAGTTCTCGATATATTAATTTCAAAGCCCTAAGAGAGGGCGCCGTCTACTATCACTTTCACCCACCTCCCCTCCGCTCGACTATTCGGAAGAAAATGCTGGATACATTAGGCCAGTGTGACTGAGTAACTTATAGGGAGCTAGTATATGATTCACTCATGATGGACTTTGATGACTTCTTCAAATTTATTGCTGGGGCTGATGTTTTCAACGTAGGTGAAAGAAAAATGAGACCAAAATTTAACTCTACGGATGTTACATTCACCAATAATCCTTAATCTTGTTTAAGAAAGCTACTTTTTATCTGTTTCCCGTACCACGTTCATTATTCTATGGCCGACAGGAATATTTCAGTCCGTCTCCAGTGTACGAAGCTGCCAGGATGATTATCGTGACCGGCCCCCCGAGGAGAGTCACGTCCACTTCCTTGTCCTTCTTAAATATGGACACTCCAGTACATTTCGCTCAAATACATTCTACTCACTATTACCCAATTCATGGAATTATATTCTCGGTTCAATTAGGTACTGATTTTAATTGCGTCCACTGTGGTCATTCTGTCACTTTTGCTCGTCGTTCACTCCATCGTAACCAACAAATACAAATCGTTACGCACCAAGAAAGTTGTAAAGAAAATGGCCCGAGAAACCCTGGGAAATGTTTGGGACAACGCGTCGCTCTTGTGCGCCGAACGTAAGCAATTAAGTACTCGGTTACATCTGAAAAGAATATTTCCCCATTATGACGTCAGTTCGTAGCGAGAGACGATTTCGTAAGGGGATCCAATTAACTAAGATTGTATTCTCATAACAAGAGATGGCTATAGCTTTAAATAATTGGACATAATTTTGTTCCCCACAGCGATTCCCCTCGTTTTGCCCCACATTACTTGTCGTCTGCTCGCTGCGTCGTGGCTGATCGGAGTGACTTTCATTCTGTTCTCCTTGGGTTGTTATTTGCGGACGGAGTTCACAACGGAAAGTTACAATCTCATCGACAGTCTCACAGACTTGATCAAATCGGGAATTCCACCAACAATTGTGAAAAATGGCGGAGCTTTGGGCTTTCTGAAATATTTGGTGAATATTCGTTTCTGGGTTAAGTTCCTCTGTTATTCTGACGTCACTGGTTTCGTATCTACAGGCAGCCAAGAAAGTTGTCAAGAAACTGGCCCGAGAAACCCTGGAAAATGTCTGGGAGAACGCGTCGCTCTTGTGCGCCGAACGTAAGCAATTGAGTACTCGCTTACATTTGAAAAGAATATTTTCCATTATGACGTAGCGAGAGAGTTTTGTATGGGGGTATCTAATCACCTAAATCGCGTTCTCATAATAAGAGATGGCTATAGCTTAAAATAATCGGATATAAATATGTTCCCTATATTACAGCGATTCCCTCCATTTTGCCCCACATTACTTGTCGTCTGCTGGCTGCGTTATGGCTGATCGGAGTGACTTTCATTCTGTTTTTCTTGGGTTGTTATTTGCGGACGGAGTTCACGACGGAAAGCTACAATCGCATCGTCACCCTCTCGGACTTGATCAAATCGGGAACTCCACCTATAGTTGCGAAAAATGGAGAAGCTTTCGACTATCTGAAATATTTGGTGAATAGGCGTTGTTTAAGTGTTAAGTTCCTCTGTTCTTCTGACGTCACTGGTTTCGTATCTTCAGGCAGCCCAGGACCCAGATGTTAAGAAATGGTTTGACGCACTAGATCAGGACAATATGATCACTAGTGTTTTTGATTATCTCACTCGTGATGGATACCTGCCTGTTCTTTATGGGGAGAAAGCTATGATCTTAGAGGACACGTATCTGAATTGGGTGGCGGGAGAATTCCTCATATTAGATCACGAGAGTAAAAAGTTCTTTTCGGACAATGAAGGATTTCACTTTTCGGAGCACGTAATTAGCTTCGAGTATTTACACTTCGTTTTCCAAACATCTTGGTTGAGAAGCAGTCCGCAATTACGAGAAAACCTCCAACTGCTGTCGGTATTAACTTATTACTGTAAACCGGTTAAAACACTTGACGACTGTTTTTATTACAGCTTTGTACCTTTGTTCGAAACGCAAGCATTGAATTATCAGGATTTTGAGAAGCTTCACTACATTGAACAAATCAAGTGGAAGAGACCGCTGAAAAGCACAACTGAATTGGACCTGAGTAGCGTCAGCGTTCCTTTCTACTTTCTCTTCTTGCTGTTGTCAGCAACAGTAGCCGCCGTCATCACCGAAATAATCTTCCACTAATTAACTTGAAAGATGAAAGTCTAGCATTACACCACACGAAATCGAATTTTGAGGAAACACAAAACGAACATTTCAGCATCATATTGTAAAACACATCTTACATAACAAATAATCCACTCTAACTTATAGGGTGTAGTAATTCACTTATGATGTCAAACATTAGCACTATATTGTGAACTTAATTAGCACTCGAAATAAGACTAAATTAATTGAATTGCTTTAAATAAAATTGTCAAAGATGTAGTTATGGTTTTCGTTTCATCAACAAACTTAATAGAATAGTTTCACTCGTACGGCAAAACTGAGGTAGTAATTGCCGCTTGCAACTTGGAAAATGGCACAAACTAAATTTGAATCACTTGGTAACGATAGATGCAAACGAAATTAGCATTTTCAAATCTAAAATTTTATCGTTCACTCAATTAAACAGTTTTCTAAATAGATAGCGCAACAGTACACCCAAGTACCAAATCCCACGAAACAATTAATGTCAAATACTTCAAAACACTTTTCCATATTTAACCTTAAAAAAATTTGCTTATCGCTCCTTGTAATCTTGGCAATAATTAGGCTTCTTTGAAAAAACGTAGTAGAAAAACTTCTTAACAACGCAACGCCGTACAAAATTCCATCGAGTTACGAGGAAAACTGGAAATTTTTATGATGGGGCTATTTTGAAGGAAAAGATAACACGTTGGGAAACCAAAATCAACCTCTCCTAATCGAGACGAGAGCTATCTACCTACTTAAAGAGGGTTTTTCTTAAATAAATAATTAATAAATAAAATAGATATTAATTATTTTAATCGTGAGTAATTTACCTTAATTCTAGTCAAGTCGTTTTATGAAACGCTATTACTAAAATCACTATAAACATAGCTATTGTTAACGTTTAACTTCTAACGAGCACCTTTGTCCCAATTTTTGTAAATTTATGGCATATAAGGCGATTGACTTGTTCACAGTAAATGATAAGAAAAACGGCAATTGCATGAACCTTTGCTATTTGGAGGCTAGACTTTTCTCGTAACCCTAGCCGATCGCCGCGTACATCTTAACCCTAACGATGATAATGAACTAGAAGTCAATATTGCTTTCTGTGAACTACGAACGCGGTGACAGACACACAGACAGAAACATCCAGTGTAATACCTCTCCGTAACACCATCGTCACTCGGAGAGGTAAAAAAAAGATGGCCTAGCCCATAATTAAGCCACATCGTTTACGTACTCTCGCTATCCCTACTACAATAAATATACTTCTAGTGAAATATCCCCTAATATACCGGTCAGAGGGAATAATTTTTCAATGGCTGCTTGGCAAAGAGAATCAAATATCACCAACGCCCGTTACTAAATTACTAATACTACTACTACTACTACTACTACCACTACTACTCAGGTAAAACTATTAGTCCCATCGATACCTTGTAGCTAAGAAGAAACAAACATTTCCAAAGCGCGCTTCTAGAACTCTCGCCCGCTCGGACTTTCTTTTAAAATTCTTCTCGATTTGAGGAGAAATACACGTAAATTCTAATAAGAAACACCATTCTATATATAACGTCGGTATTTACTTGCTTTTGCTTCTTAAAAATTCCCCTCCATTTCTTTGAATTTTGAAATCGGGGAGCGGGATGATTTATTGCGTGAAACCCTTATTGTTGACGGGTGACCGGAATTTTAAAGGGAGTATTAAACCTTCCATTTAAATTAAGGCAATACTAAAATCCTCCCTCTCTCTAGCTTTAAATATATCGAGGAAACGTAAACCACAATTCACAAAGCTAACCTTACCTGCACAATTAAATGCAATGCTTAAACATGCTATTATAATCCCCATCCTTTTAAAATACACGAACGAAAAATATCACCTCACCACAATTCTCTCACGTTCACTCTCCCTCCCTTCAATGACGAACGAAATATTTTATACTACCAAAGGCATAAAATAACCATTTCTTCGGTTAGCTCTGGCATAACCATTTCTTTGGGTAACTCTGACCACATTCCAAATCGCGAAAAACTACTACCACGACGACGACCACCACCACCACCACTAGCACCACCACAGGCTCGCGGGACAAACTAATAGCCTCATCGTATATATACGATGTGGCTAAAAACTGGGCGCTTTGTTGATCCAAAAAAACACTGGTGAGATTAGGATTATCATATATCAAGGTCCTTCTTAATTTTCCAGCATAGTCTAAAACTAGGTGTGCGGGCCGGGACTTAGATGAGGATCAGGTATACGAAGATCAGTTGAAATAAATTTCAAAGTAAATGCGATGTATTCCCCTACGCCCACTGTGGTTGGTGCAGTAAATTCAGGTGGTTAAGTCCTTGAGATGATGTATGAAAGCGCAAAAAGCAAAAATATCGCTTCCGCTTTGAAAATTGGGAAACGGAACTGCTCTAATGACAACAAATATTTCAGGCAAACCCTTTCATTATTGTGTTGTTGTTGTCTAAGCAAAGTCATTCGCGTAATTCTGTTGTCGTTAATTCCGGTCCCAGGGAATCTCTTAACTTTGGAAGACAAGAGCTGGGCTTGACGCCGAAGTTCAGTCCTCGTTCCGGATGAGCGATTGTAATATTTGGACTCCCAAGTGCTTCATTTACAGATGATGGTCCTGCGTTTTAAGCCCGATATAAAATGACACTAAACATATTAAGAATTAAATAAATTAATTATATAACTTGGAATATTATAATATACGATAAAAAATTATTATAACTTGGATTTCTTTCAATTTTATTTGAAATTAGGACAGAGATGTCCCATTTTAATCCAAATTAGGACAGTATTCTAGCTTTTTAGACCGTATTTTTCGGAGAAGTCTAAAAATTGGTGCAATCTTTTCAAAATAGTTGAAACCACGTGTATTGGCTTTCCTGCTCATCACTTTATTAATTTATTTGACATTTTAATCTCCAATTTTCTAAAAAGTGTTCCTGATCCTTCGTAAACTTTATTTGACGTTCTTAATTTCAGAGGCACCGGACCCACCTCAGGATCTGAAAGTGAGCGAGTACGCCAGTAGAACTTTTCGCTTGCATTATGTGCCACCTGATTGGATGGTTCGAAACAGAGAACAAATATCGGCCACCTTCCTCAATCCGTAAAACCATTATGCGCGTTTTGCGCGGTGTGCATAAAGTGAACCATGATTGTGCACGATTTACAAACAATAGAGGTGCTCAGTAAACCAGCCTATATGCAATTCGCCCTTGGATCGCTTACGTACTAAAAGTTTTGATATATCCCGAGTGATTTTGTAAACTGTATTTTGTTAACTGATTAACGCAACATGAACAAATGAATAAAATTTTTAAAGACAACATGTTTGATCAGGGGCGTGCCAACATGAACCAAAATTTTCTACTGGAGCGGGGGCAAAATGGCTGCCTAATGTTAAAATCCCATAGAGTTGAAAATTTGAGCGGGGGCCTTCGCCCCCGCTGCCCCCGTAGTTGGCACGCCCTTGTGTTTGATTCTCAATAGTATCCCGTACAAAAATTTAGGGCTACAAATTAGTGATGTTCTTAGTAGTACAATTGCACATTTTCCGTACATTTTAAAGTCTTCAGTACCAAATGTACATTTAGATTTTGAGAGTACATTTTCAAATTCCATTTTTTAACTTAAGTGTCTATGGGACGAAAATAACACCGCTAGATGGCGCAAAAACCATTCATGGAGGGGATGGACATTTTCCTACCCTCAAGGGGATAGCACATTTAACTATTGGGTGCCAATAAGCTGTAAAATGGTTGTTTTCAGATTCTAATCAGAAACTTATCTGAAACTTGACTGCACTTCGAAGCAACTAGGCTAATAATAGGTCACGAGTTTTAAACACGACAATAATTCAT
The DNA here is from genome assembly GCA_019434445.1 of Phalangium opilio. Classification (NCBI taxonomy): domain Eukaryota; kingdom Metazoa; phylum Arthropoda; class Arachnida; order Opiliones; family Phalangiidae; genus Phalangium; species Phalangium opilio. Next base: position 19,302 of record JAEQBA010003499.1, on the reverse strand, counting down.
CTATATCTATATAAATCAAAGTCCTGACTGACTGACTGAATGACAGACCTACTGATAATCAACGCCCAACCCAAACCGCTTGTCCTAGAAGGCTGAAAATTTGCAGGAACGTTACTCATACAGGGTGGAAGAAATCAGACCAACAGCTACCTTTGTGGACGACCCCCAAAACTGCCGAAAGATACCGTGAATATACTACATTTAGACCTATTAAACAGGGTGTAAATAACAACGCCTTGGGATTCACATCAAACAGGGTGTAAATAACAACGCCTTGGGATTCACATCATTTTATTAAAAGTAAGACAGTACAAACGTGATAATGGGGAGTATGTCTGAATGCTACACACATTGAATTGTCATAGCCCTACACTTTAGCCTATGAACTTAGGCCGCACACTGAAACGTACAGTACAATCTGTTTTGCAAACATATCAGCGTAGATGTTCAATGTATCTTCCATCGTGGTGAAGGCACTCTTCAAGGCGGCTGTCCAGGTCTTGCAACACATTTTCCAGCATTTGTGGTGTGATGCTGTTAATTGCCGCTCGAATCCGGTTCTTCAAATCGTCTACATTTAACGGTTTGGTGCTGTACACCTCGCCCTTGACATAACCCCATAGGAAAAAATCAAGTGGAGTAAGGTCAGGAGACCTTGCCGGCCACGGAATTGGTCCGCCTCTGCCGATCCAACGATTGCGAAAGTGTTCCCTTACAAAAATCTTCCAAAGAATTCCTAAGAAAATTCCTTGGGAAATTGCTTTGGAAATCCTTAAGGCGTTCTTTAGGAAATTGGGGAATATTGGCCTCTTTTTCTTTGGAAATTACTTTGGAAATATCTTTGGAATTTTCCTGGGAAATATCTTTGGAATTTTCTTGGGAAATATCTTTGGAATTTTCTTGGGAAATATCTTTGGAATTTTCTTGGGAAATAACTTTGGAATTTTCTTGGAAAATATCTTTGGAATAATGTTTTTGGGAAATATCTTTGGAATAATGTTCTTGGGAAATATCTTTGGAATAATGTTCTTGGGAAATATCTTTGGAATAATGTTCTTGGGAAATATCTTTGGAATAATGTTCTTGGGAAATATCTTTGGAATTTTCTTGGGTAATATCTTTGGAATGTTCTTGGGAAATGTCTACGGAAGTTTCTTGGGAAATATCTTTGGAATTTTCGTGGGAAATATAAAGATAAGTGGGTAAATTAATTTAGCCACTTGAAACGAGGATAGTTCTTACATGCAGAACCATATCCCAATACAGGAAGTGTAGTTCTTATATGCTGAACTATACCTCGCATGCAGAGTGTAATTGCTTTAAAAGTCAGACATTTAAACGACTTAAAAACATCCGTAAACGGCAGAAAGTTTTAAACCTTGTGCAATTGTATGGGGTACTAAGTGGGTTTTGGAGGCTTTAACGGCCAAGCAGTAGATACAGACGTCGTTGTTAAATTTAATAATGTATATTCACTGAGAGTTTTTCGAGTATCAGAAACGCGTTTAACCTAATTTCATCTACAATGTTTTTTTAAAAAAATATTTATTTTGGACTCTAATTACGCTCGAAATAAAGATAAAACATGCCATAAGAGAATTAAGCAAAAATTCCGACTGACAGCTTAGATTCCCTGTAAATCTAAACATAACTATTTTAATTACTCTTATTTTACTTTTAACCTATTTTATCCTTTACATAAACACCTCACGGATTATTGAAGGCAAAAAAAAAATAATAAAAAAATAGGTAAATATAACATTCCATTTCAGCGCTTGCCTAGCCTTAGCTACGGGACAAGCCTTCGTGAAACGTTTTTAATTTTTTTAACCATCAAGTTAATGTCTATCTAGGAAAACTATTTGGGTAAAAATATTTTGAGATAATTATATGTAAAGCATAATTGCAATATATCTGGCCCTTTGAAATTCATCTCTAAAATTCTTAACTAATTTCGTTGGAAAATAAACCTTCTTTGGAAATTAATCTCTTGAATTCCAAACGAATTTCGTTGGAAGTTAAACCCTAGATCTTCTTTGGAAAACCAACCCAAGAGCTTCATTGGACATTTATCTCAATAATTCCTAACGAATTTCTTTTGGAAATAAACCATGGACTTTCTTTGGAAATTTATCTCAAGAATTCCTTACTTTGGAAAATAAACCTTAAACCTTCTTTGGAAATTGATCTCAAGAATTCTAAAGAATTTCGTTGGAAAATATTCCCTAGACCTTCTTTGGAAATTTATCCCTAGAATTCCTAAAGAATTTCTTTCGAAAATAATCCCAAGACCTCCTTAGGAAATTTATCTCTAGAATTTCTAAAGAATTTCTTTAGAAAATAATCCCAAGACATTCTTTGGAAATTTATCTCTAGAATTCCTAAAGAATATCTTTATAAAAGAATCCCAAGACATTCATTGGAAATTTATGTCTAGAATTCCTAAAGAATTTCTTTAGAAAATGGTCCCAAGCCATTCTTTGGAAATTTATCTCTAGAATACCTAAAGAATTTCTTTAGAAAATAATCCCAAGACATTCTTTGGAAATTTATCTCTAGAATACCTAAAGAATTTCTTTAGAAAATAATCCCAAGACATTCTTTGGAAATTTATTTCTAGAATACCTAAAGAATTTCTTTAGAAAATAATCCCAAGACATTCTTTGGAAATTTATCTCAAGAATTCTTTAGGAAATTCCAAGGAAGTCTTTGGAAATAGTTCCTTTAGAAAATGATCCCAAGGACTCCGTAGGGTTCCAAAGAAATTCCTTTAGAACTCTTAAGAAGATTTTTGTAAGGGTTCGTCTAGCCATTGACGAACTTGAACCGCCCAATGTGCTGGTGCTCCGTCCTGCTGAAACCACAGGTCTCGAAGCACTGCTAATGGTAACTCGTCAATCGCTTCACTAAATTCAAGACGCAGGAAGTCCAAGTACGTGTTCCGGTGATGTTCTCATCGAAAAAGAACGGACCGATAATTCTAGTGCCAATAATACCCACCCAAACATTTACTTTCCATCGAATTTGATGGTAATGTTGTCGTAACCAGTGGGGATTTTGTTGGGTCCAGTAATGGACGTTATGCCGGTTAACCGTACCATTCCTATGAAATGTCGCCTCTTCGGAGAAAAGGACCTTACGCAAGAATAACGGATCGGCTTGACTTAATTCACGCATGGTGAGACACAAATCTTGCCGTCTTAAGTAATCATCGTCCGTTAAGGCTTGATGGAGGTGGATATGATATGGCCGGTAGTGGTGACGATGTAAAATAGCAAGAACGGTGAAATGGCTCAGTCCGACCTCTTGTGCGACCGCTCTACTACTTGTGTGAGGATTACTTTCAAACCGTGCTAGGATGTCCACCTCCCTACCTTCATCACCGACTATACGGTCTCGTCTACGTGCACGGTCGTGCACGACGAAAGTACCAAAATCACGAAGATTGTCTCTAATGGTAACGAAGGTGCTACGAACCGGATGTTGGCGGTCTGGGAAGCGTTCGGCATACAATGCTGCCGCTTGTTGCACATTACCGCGACATTCACCCAAGATAAACATCATGTCCAGTTTATCGCTGTTAGAATAGGCTGGCATTCTTCTACGTGACAGAATGAACAACACTAACAAGAAACTAGCGGCATCGTAACTCGCGCGCTTGTGATTACAGAATGTGTGTAGGTCTCCTTATCTACAGTACAGTAGGCTAAACTACGGGCCATGGGCATAGACATAGCCCGCGTTTTGGCCTACCGTAGATAAGGATCCCATTCGTGGGATCTTTAAAATAATCCGTGGAGAACTGTAGGTCAGAATTGCCTGTGTAACTCTGATCTACAGTACTCCTTTCTAAAGAAACCTCGTACTGATGTCTTATCTACTGGTATGCTTTTTACAGCAATGTTACACTGAACGTAGGAGATCCGTGTAATCGGTAATGAAGACAGAGAAGAGAATATTCTAGCACGTTTTGACAAAAATCCTCGTAACAGTGGTAGATCGGTTGGACTAAGCCATACAGATATTCTTGCCATATTACATCGACACCATTTCCTACCCTATCATATCCACCGCCATTAAGCCTCAAAAGAGGACGATTTAATAAGACGGCATTACATTTGTCATACCATGCGTGAACTATTAATTGCAGCCGATCCACTATTCCGGCAAAGGCGACGAGGCTACATTTCACAGGGATGGTACGGTAAACCGTCTTATCATGCATTACTGGTCCCATCAAAAAGCCTATTGGTTACGACACCATTACCATCAACTGCGATGGAAGGTAAATGTGTGACTTGGCATTCATGGGTACCGACTTAACGGATCCTTCTTCTTCGATGAGAACATTACTGGTGGAACGTACTTGGACGTCCTGCGTCACGAGTTTAGTGAAGCGATAGACGCATTACCATTAGCAGTAATTCGTGAGCTTTGCCACCACATTGAGCGGTCAGTGTTCGTTAATGGCTGCAAGAACTTTTACATAACTGTTAGATAGGTAGAGGTGGACCAATTCCGTGGCACAGTGTTCTAAAACCAGCGTTTTGACGACAAAATTAATTTTACCTGAAATACTAAACATATATATATATTCCTGTATATATTCCAACGTAGAATCTGAAAATATACATTTAATGTCGGTATCTGCCACCAGGGGGCCGATCATAAGCCTTAAGGAAATTTGAATAAATTCTTTTTCCTAAGCATGTGATTATCCGTGTTATTGGCTATTTTAAATTTTGATAAGTGTCATGGTCACAGTTTTGACAGAATCGAAGATTAAAAACAGATTTTAAGGGAAAATATGCGATTTTGAAGACCGTTTCTCCCAAAATGGTGCAACTGGTTGCAAAATGTTTTAACTGTATTCGCTTAAGAATTATTTGGAGAATAACTTGCAATTTACCTAACACCGCTATCGCTTTCGATTCGAAAGATAAACACAATTTTACCAATTAAAGAAAAATGCTTTAATTGTTCTATTAGTTGCTCGGTTTTGATCACCTTGTTTTATTCCTACCCTATACTTCAGGGGGAAAAATACTACTTTTCACCCTAACAATGAGTGACCCTTAGTGTCGTCTGTTAATAGAGGCAAATATTTTGGCATCAAATAGCAAAAACTATATTTATTTGCACAAAAAGATATTGCACATCAAATTGAACATATAGGCTTTATACGTCTGTAAGTACATCGTTTCATTCGTTTTCATTCTCCAACTCGGTATCATTGTATAACTCTTCCGACTCTGAGTACGCGTTATTTTCAGTGATTTCATCATCAATAATGTTGCGTTCTGGTAGCTCTTCGAGAAGTTCGAGCAAAGATATAACATCTCGCGGTAGTGGTTTGTTCCTTAGGTTTTTCTTTCTTTGGACAAGAGAGTAGTTTGAAATTATTGGGTCAGAAGAATCAAGCGATCTATTGAATATGTCTTGCAAGTTGTCCTTACGACTTGTTTTCCTTGCGTGAAATTCTCTATATTGTCGGTACAGTTTATTCCTTGATTCTGCTGCTTGCTCACTAAGCATACCCAGTGGTAGAGTTGCGGTGTTTACTATATCTTTACCATGGACAAGTAGTTTGTGAAGGCTAACGGGCATATAATACCAACCATACGTTTCGACATACTTTAGAAGTAACTCTGTGCAGTATTGACCAAACCTTTCTCCATTTATTGGTAACCCGCATGAAATTGTGACTAGAATGACATGAAGCTGTTCTACTAACCAAAGTTCTATTCCCAGAATATGAGCAAACGATCTTTGATTATGTTTATCAAAAGCTCTCCGAGCCGTATTCCCGTCATTTGACGAGCCACTCCCACCAGGTTTGGGAAAGTCTACTCTTAGTGCCAGTTCGCGTTTTAGTTTTTCCTGTATTTCCAATTTTCGTTTATGAAAGATGCCTTTTTTCATGGGTCCGTCCACACGCCAACATTTTAAACCCTCACAGTTGCGATAACCAAGGTGAAGACAAAACTCAAGACATCTTATCCAGGCGTGTAAAGGACTTATTCCATACTTCAAGGTCTCTGGTTTGGGAATAAACTTGTTGACAAGTATCTTATTGAACTGAGAAGGAGTAGCCCCGCAAATGGGGCACGACTGTTGAGAACTAGTTCCTGTAACTATGCTTAAGACTTTGCCATCGATTACTGTAAAAGATAAGTCATAGCCAACGGTCACCCTCTTATTCTGATTTGTGTATAGTTCTGCTGGTAGTAGGTTTTTGATTTCCTGGTCCACACTTTCTTTTTCGTGTCTTATGACATCGGCTGTTTCCTTGCAAAACTTAAGTCGCAATGGTCGGCAATAACGAATTGATTGTGGAGTTTGGTTATTCCACAAAACATAGCCTTTGTCCGATTTCAGCTGAAGTGGGATTACTGTTGTTGCAAATAAGCTTTCATCGGCATCTCTCTCAGCAGCTGTTCCAGTAAACTTTTGTTAGTACTGCGACTGTCCAGTACTTCCATCAAATCCCCATGAAAGATACAATGTTAACCGCGATTCTTCACTCTTTAAGAGGCTAAAATACTGATTTAAAACTTCAGATTGTAATTCGAAGATACGAGACATTGTGTGGTTCAGTAGATTTTGAAGTGGTATTACCGCAGATATATCAGAAACCTCTACTGGTTCGTCGGGTCTAGACTGTTGTTTTACCTTAAGAACTTCGTGATAAGGTGGGTATAGATCAATTCCACGGACCTTTGCACCTTCCCTTAAGTGCTTATAGGTTTGAACCGTAAGACCTTCATCTATAATCAGAGCAAGAGCCTCCTGTGGGGAATATCTTTGGAAATTCGACTTGGACGCTTCTTCTATAGTTTTAATAATAGTTTTGGGCCGTTACGGGCTTTTAAGAGCGTAATCAAGTAAGTTGGACAACTCTTTGTCTCCATTGCGAGCAGCTGTCAATTGTGCGGCTTTAAACACCTTCCTTAACGAATGCTGTGACATGGTATTGGCTAAATCAGATGCTTGCCGTTGTTGTGACCGAAGACATACATCTGTCCATGCTTTTGATGGACGCCCTACATCTAATGTACTTGAACTTTCAGACGCACTCCGTTCTTCCGTAATTGCAACGGTTCCTCGTCTTAAAATCTTTTTGATTGTGAAAGGGTTATTTAACCATTTCATGTTTCTTTCCAGGAATCTCTTCTTAACACGTCTACTATTGCTGTATTTTGTTTTAAAAGTGCTTTTCAAATTCCAAACACTTTGAATTATGGACTTCTTTTCACCTTCATTAAGATCTTCTCTTAAGGTAGCATTTAAGATCTCCAAACAATCGCTTATTTCTTTCTGTTGCTCTTGTTTCTTCAGAAAAACGTCAACCAGATCTCGATTAGTTACAACATAAGATTCATTTAAAGGTACATGAGGTTTCTCTCTAGTTTCCTCTATTTCACCATAATCACAAACCCTATATTCTTGGTGGGTCTCAGTCAAAGCTGCCTTCTTACAAGGATTATCATCCGCCATAATACTATAAAATCACGCTAAATCTTCACAACTTTTGCCTTTTTTATATCAATTTCTATTAATATTTCAAGGGTAATTACAGCCTGTCAAACTATTGCAACAGAGGAATAATTACAAGCAGAGGAAAAATATTGGACTAAAATGTAACAAGAAATTACTTATATTCCTCTATTAACAGACGACACTAAGGGTCACTCATTGTTAGGGTGAAAAGTGTAGCGGGGTTTTATCATTCCACGACTTGAGGGGCTCGCGCAACCTCGCTACTCTAACGATTCCATAAAACGAGTGAAAAACTCAAGAAAGAGTAGACTTTTTTGAACAAGCAATTTTATTAGTGACCGTTCATCTCTGAGTCTAAGGAGAGAGTCCTCTCCTCTTACAAAGTTTATACCAATCCCCCAAAAATATAGGTAAAACTAGGCAGGACCTCCTAGATAAAACTGTTACAATAGAATAGGAAATGTGGCGCCGCGATGGCCGATAAGATCATGGTGGGAAAGGGGTCCAAAAATAGAGAGTTCAGATATTTCTAGTGATATGAGAGTTTGACAAGTTACTTGAATAGGTAAGATAAATGACTGTGTTAAGACTTAAAAGTGTAGGCCGAAATCCTTTGCTACAACTCCCCCCTTCTTTAAAAAGGACGCGCATAGTGTCCAAAATCAATGTGAAAATACACAAAAGAAAAATCTTTAACTTGGTCTCTTGGTCTACCGCGTTTGACAACAGTTCGATTCCAGGAGCAGATGACAAAGGAGTCTCGGACGCTAGCTTCCACAATATAGAGGGCAATGGGACCCGCGTACGTCACAGCTGTAGCGGTATCGTTTGCCATAGAGGCGCTATCAGACATTATAGCAGACGATGCTTTTGGTGGATTATATCTGGCACCAAAGTCTGCTGGGAATTATTTTTGTAATAACGGACTAACGGTGGCTACTGAGGTTCGTCGTCTTACCCGATCGCGACATAAATATACACAATATATTTACTTTATTCAAACAGCTGTAATCGTTGGTATTAAGATAAAAGATAAGACTACATTTTGTGACCTTAAAGGTAGGAATTTATTGACTGCTACAAGAGGTTGGAAACGAAATCACCGTCTCTTACTTTTTGTGTTTTAAAAGATCGTGAGTGATGTCTTTTCCCAACCTCTTGTAGCTATCATTTAATTCAAGAAGAAATTTAGAAAAAATTGGCACTGAAACACATTTTAGTTTTGTAATAGTGTACATACGTTACTCGCTGGGCTTTTCATTATCAATTTTAGTCTAAAAAAAAGATTAAAAAGTTGAAATCCATTTTTTAACTCTAATACCCTAGGCTAATTATAAGCAGACGATACGTATTTTTAAAGAGAGGCTCCAGACGCGATTTCCCAGATCTCCTTTCGAGACTTTGCAGCCACGCTATTGGTTGGAAAATAAAGCTCAAATTTCCTACGAGAGGTGGCACTGGCGTAATGATTTTGGTTAATAACCGTGACGTTCGCGGATCCCATTGTCCTCTACATTATGGAAGCTAGCGTCCGAGACTCCATTGTCATCTGCTCCTGACAACAGTAAAAACATTACTACAACTCGAATCAAAAATTTTTTTTTTTTTTCACAAACAAATAAAATAAAAAAATTCATTTTAGCACAAATGGAATTAATCAGACCAATAAAATTAATCGTCCTAATAATAATAAAAAGAACAGTTGAATCCTATATTCACTCCTGTTGGTTTTCAACACATAAATTTTTTTTTTTTTTTTCAAATCTTTCTTTGCTAGCCTATTTTGGATATTTAATAGGTCTTTTAACCTTTCTAGGTGGTCTTGAAGTTACTTGCCTATTTGATTCTTTGTTAGATTTCTGATCATTGTTCAAAGGTAAACTTGCTTCTCTCTGGTTATATTTTTTTAAGTTTTGCACATGGAAAGTGCCGTAATTAATATTGTCATTTAAACCTTCAATTTCATAGTTGACATTAGATTTAACTTTAGAAATTTTATACGGGCCTTCCCATTTTTCTGCCAGTTTTTTCGAAAAATATTTGTCTTTCTTTGAAATGGGGTGTGTTCTAACTAACACAAGTTCACCTAAACTAAATCTCACGTCTTTACGCGACTTATCATAGTTTTTCTTTTGTTTCTGAAATTCAGATTCTTTGGACGCGATCGCATTTGCCATTATACTTTCAACCTTATCTTTTAACTTTCTAACATAGGCGTCTACATCTGAATTTACAGAGTCTGTTTTGCCAATAGCTCTGTCTATGGGCATTTTCATCTCGCGCCCAGTAAGGACTAAATGTGGACTATACTTTGTCGTCGCCTGTGGTACCGAATTTATAGCCATCGCTAAAAATGGTAGTTTACTGTCCCACGTTCGATGCTCGTCGTTAATAAAACAAGATATTAGGGTTTTGATGGTCTTGTTTTCTCTCTCGGTAAAATTTGTCTGCGGATGGTAGGTAGTGGTGTACACTACCTTTGAACCCCAGTCGTTTACAACTCCTCTGAAGCAATCGGAGATAAACTGTGGTCCATTGTCACAAAGAATGGCTCTTGGCACTCCATACCGTGGAAAAATATTCTCAGATAAATTTTTTGCAATGTTCTTAGCCGTTGCCTTTCTTAATGGGAACATTTCCACGTATTTTGAGAAATGATCCACCACGACCAACAGATATTCATTTCCTTTCGTACTCTTAGGAAAGGGTCCTTGTAAATCCATGGCGATTAGCTCCCATGGTTCTGATGGTGGAATAGTTTGTAGTAAACCCGATGGTTTTTGATTCGAACCTTTTACTCTCTGACAAATTTCACACGAACGAACATACTTTTCGCAATCTTGGTACATTCTGTCCCAATACGCAGTATTTTTAACCCTCCAGTAGGTTTTCTCCAAGCCCAAATGCCCCGATATGGGTTGATCATGCGATATTGATAAAAACTTTGCCCTTAAACTGCGAGGTATAACTGGACGATACGCTATAGGGATTTCCAACTTCCCTTCATGACGACATGGTCTTGTTTCGATAAGCCTGTACAATATTTTATCAGACATCGAATAACGATGCGCTTTCTTCTTAATTTTCCGCGCCAAACGGTTATTTTCTGGCAAAGACGAATCTTTTAGGTATGCTTTATAGGCAGCTATTTCTGAGTCGCTATCTTGCTCTTCGATGAACTCTTCTCTATCGAATGCCAAATCAGAATTTTCAAATTTAATTTTAGAGTCTTTTCCAGCTGCGATGGCCGCTAGCTTTCCAACTTTTCCTTCCGGAATCCTGGGACTCATCATTTCTTCAAAATATTCTCGGTTTGAATTGTCAAAATCCGATTCAGCGGCATCAACTGGCGCTCTGGATAACGCATCCGCCACTACGTTTTCTTTTCCTCGTCTGTGTACTACGTCAAAGTTAAATTCTTGGGTCTGAATCGCCCAACGTGTTAGCCTAGATGAGGAATCTCTCATCTTCCTAAGCCATAATAAAGCGCTGCTATCCGTTACGAGGGTAAAACGTATCCCTTCAATATATTGTCGGAATTTCGATATCGCCCATACGATCGCTAATAGTTCACGTTCAGTAGCGTGATAATTTCTTTCCGCATCTTTGAATTTACAGCTCATGAAAGAAATAACTTTCTCTCTCCCTTCATTGTCTACTTGATACAAGACTGCGCCTGCACCGATTAAGCTGGCATCAGTCTGGACGAAGAATGGCAGTTCGTAGTCAGGGTAATGCAAGATAGGAGCTGTGGCCAAACGGGTTTTCAACTCTAGAAACGCCTTCTCCCTCTTGTCGTTCCATTCCCAACTTACGTTGCTCTTAGTTAACTCAGTCAAAGGGTAGGCGACCTCTGAGAAGTTCGGGACGAACTCCCTATACCACCCCGCGAGACCAATAAAGGCTCGGACCTCCTTCACATTTTTCGGTCTAGGGTAACCCGTTACGGCTTTTACTTTGTCGCTATCGACACTTATCCCCTTTTTTCCCACCAGGTGGCCAAGGAATTTTAACTCTTCCTTCAGAAAATGGCATTTTGAGGCCTTACACGTAAAACCTGCCTCTCTCAAAATTGTAAATACGTTTCTTAAGTGTTCTAGGTGCTCTTCAAGGGTCTTCGAGTAAACTAAAATATCGTCTATGTAGACTACTACGCTTTTTCCCAATTCTTCGCGGAATATTGAAGCGATACAGCGTTGAAAGGTCGCTGGGGAATTCTTCAACCCAAAAGGTAAAACATTAAATTCGAAGAGTCCCTTGTGCGTCACGAACGCTGTATAAGGCTTTGTTTCCTCCTCTAACGCGATCTGCCAAAATCCATCCTTAAGGTCCAATATGGAAAAATACTTGGCTCCAGTTAACGCGTTAATTTGCTCTCTAATATTTGGAATGGGGTATGCATCAGCTACCGTTATTTCATTCAGCTTTCTATAATCTCCACAAAAGCGATAGGTTGAGTCCTTCTTTTTACCTCTCCGAGTGACGTATGTCACGGAGAGGTTCTGTAACGATCGTGTGTGTCTGTCTGTGTGTCTGTGTGTCTGTGTGTGTGTCTGTTGTTACACCCACGTGACCGCGTTCGCAGTTTCCAAATCGGAGCAAACGTGTTCGCCATTTCCGAACTGCTTTCACAGTCACGGAAATGGCTACTCTACTTGAGTTCTCACACCACCATCTTCTGGTCTTTGTCCATCCCACACGGACACCAGTCTGTACTTACTGGCTTCTAATCACCACCATCTTCTGGTCTTTGTCCATCCCACTTGGACACCAGTCTGTACACACTGGCTTCTAACACCACCATCTTCTGGTCTTTGTTTTTGTCCATCCTACATGGACGCCAGTCTACACCTGGCTTCTACACCACCATCTTCTGGTCTTTGTTTATGTCCATCCCACATGGACACCAGTCTGTTCACCTGGCTTCTACACCACCATCTTCTGGTCTTTGTTTATGTCCATCCCACATGGACACCAGTCTGTTCACCTGGCTTCTACACCACCATCTTCTGGTCTTTGTTTTTGTCCATCCCACATGGACACCAGTCCGTATACCTGGCTTCTACACCACCATCTTCTGGTCTCTGTTTTTGTCCATCCAACATGGACACCAGTCTGCACACCTGGCTTCTACTCCACCGTCATCGTTTGGTTTAAGACATTCGCGGCGATCAGCTAGGGTTACGAGAAACGTCTAGCCTCCCTAAGGTGGGATCGGCCACCAAAGGTTTTCGCAATTGCGGTTGTTCTTGCTTTTAACTGTAGTTCGACACCCTTATATACTACCTATTTGAGTGAGGCGAAGCAACCGGCGTATGCTTCATTTCAAACGCCAATATTAGTCAAGTCTCTCAAGAATGTTTAATTGTTCTTTATCAAGACGATGTAACGCTCAATAAGGCGAACAACTAACGAAGAAAATATTTAATATTAATTATATTTATTAAATTATTTAAGAAAAATCTGTGCTAACTAAAACCATAAAGTCAAAGTTTATATAGGACGAGTAATGAAGATTGCATATGAAGTCGATACACTGTACACATTTCATAGTTAATATAGAGCGAGTATTTAAGCATTTAGCCCACTGTATTACTAATCATGGAAACTCTAGAAAGTTAAAATAGGTCGAGTATTGATGTTAATAGAGACGGAATAGAGACGGAGTAGAGGAGTTGAATTAGGATAAATAACAAATGCAGTTTGTTGTGTCATTGTCTCAGTTAGAGAGGTAACGGTTGGTAAGTGCGAAACTATTGTAAATGTGATAGGTTGTGTTTCCCTGTTTTGGGCACATTCGCGTTGTTGGTACACAATTAGAAAGATGTTTTCAATCCGCGGCCATCTTTGAAACTTCCACACCTCTGTTTATACTCCTTGGGTGTTTTCTATTTCTTTTCTAAAAGAATTAAGAAGTTGAAACTATATATTTTATTAGCGGCGTATTTAAATATTTTTTACCGTCGCGAAACACCACAATGATAAGGAAAAATATTTTTAAAACATAATCAGATGAATTGGAGTTATAAAGGACTAAAATCCTGTGCATACCTAGGAGTAATGGAGTGAATTTTTACCAATGTCCAGAGATGATAAACATAAGCGGGACTGTTTCATATTTGAATAAAAATACTGTTTCCACTAATGTGTTTATACTCCTTGTTTGTGTAAGAGTAGTGTAGCTATAGAGTGTAATCAATATAAAAGCTTAAATTAAACTGACATTTTTTAATCCTCTTGATTTATTATCAAAAATATTAAACATTTATTCTTTGTTAAAAAAACATTTTATGAGCTTTGATTCTAAGATTGCTTTAGAAAAATCCAAACTGTTGGGCAGGGTTAAAAAATACATTTTTAAGCAAATTGTAGAGATTAAAATTGATATTTATGTTTTGAATAAGACTAAAGCTTCCACTATTGTGTTTACACTCCTTGTTTGTTTGACTTAAAACCATCCTAGCTTTAGATAACAGTCCGAAAAAAAAATCAAAAATTATATTTTTTTAAATCTAATGAGATAACGCCCACCTAGTTGAAAATTGACCTTTTTTATCCGCGGGAGCCATTCTTAATGAGAATTTCGATGCTAGTAGGTTGTCAATTAAACTACCGGTATATTATTGTTGTTGGAAGTTGGAGATTAAGTGAAATTAAGTGGTTTTAAAGAGCCTGCAGGTTTTTGCCGCTTCTTTTTGTGAGTATATGACTTTTTGTATGTAAAATGGAGGAAGATAATGTTGAGAGTAAGGAGGAAATGCGAAAGCGTAAAGCTAGGGAAAGGATGAGGGCAAAAAGGTCGGATCCAGAGTTTAAAAAGAGAGAAAATGAAAGGAGACGAGTTTTAGCAGCTCAGAAAAAAGCTAAGGGTGAAGGTAGCGGTGCTGGAACGTCCAGTCCTAATATGTTTGATAGTTCTATGGCGTCGCCAGTCGGCCACGGTAGTTCTGGTTCAGATCGCTCTTTTGTAAACCCAGAGCTGGTTACTGACGATGAACCTATGAATTTAGTTAGTAATAATGCAAATAGTTCGACAATGGTAGCGAACGATGAACAATTACCTTGTACGTCTCATGGTAATGTGTATCCGTTAGAGAGAATAAGAATTTTGAGACAGAATGAAGAGTATAGGATGAAAGAGGCGCGATCAATGGCCAAAAAGCGGGAGAACGAGTCATATTGTGAAAGGGAACACCAAGTTGGTATACTGACCAAGAGAGTTAAAAGGCTGGATGAATGCTATAGAGCAAGCGAAAGAGTTAAGAACCAGTTAAGTATGGCTAATAAACGGCAAGATTTAGAGTACGTTGAAACTGAACGTGTTAGAAATCAGTTGGCTATGGCTAGTAAACGCCAAGATTTAGAGTACGTTGAAACTGAACGTGTTAGAAATCAGTTGAGTAAGGCTAGTAAACGCCAAGATTTAGAGTACGTTGAAACTGAACGTGTTAAAAATCAGTTGGCTATGGCTAATAAACGCCAAGATTTAGAGTACGTTGAAACTGAACGTGTTAGAAATCAGTTGAGTAAGGCTAGTAAACGCCAAGATTTACAGTACGTTGAAACTGAACGTGTTAGAAATCAGTTGGCTATGGCTAGTAAACGCCAAGATTTAGAGTACGTTGAAACTGAACGTGTTAAAAATCAGTTGGCTATGGCTAGTAAACGTCAAGATTTAGAGTACGTTGAAACTGAACGTGTTAAAAATCAGTTGAGTAAGGCTAGTAAACGCCAAGATTTAGAGTACGTTAAAACTGAACGTGTTAGAAATCAGTTGGCTATGGCTAGTAAACGCCAAGATTTAGAGTACGTTGAAACTGAACGTGTTAAAAATCAGTTGAGTAAGGCTAGTAAACGCCAAGATTTGGAGTACGTTGAAACTGAGCGTGTTAAAAATCAGTTGAGTAAGGCTGCCAGGCGTGAAAATGTAAATGTTAGAAACCCAGAGCGTTCTAGAAATAGATTGTCTATGGCTGAAAGGAGGACAAATCCTTTGTTTATAGAGCAGACTTATTTTGAAAGTATTAAAGAAGGTCCAACGTGGCCATGTGAAGGGTGCTCAGGTCTTTTTTTTAAAGCATCAGGTAGCTTTGTTAAGTCTACAGTGCTTTTGGCTGTTCCTGGGATTCACGGTCGTGAATTAGGTGACAAAGTATTTTTATGTAGTACTTGTAATAAAGCTGTGAAAAAGAACGAAATCCCCAAGTTTTCCAGAGAAAATGGATTTGAATTCCCTGAAATCCCGACAGAACTAGTCAATTTGTCTAATTTGGAGGAAAGAATGATTTCACCAAGAATACCTTTTATGCAAATAAGAAGGTTAGGTTGTGATCAACAAAGAGGGATTAAGGGAAACGTGGTCAACGTTCCTATAAATGTAGAGTCTACAGTGTCAGTGTTACCACGGTTACCTCGTGAAACAGATACTATTCAAATTGAGTTTATGAGGAGAATGCAATATAACACACCTTATTTGTATGAAACTGTTAGGCCGAAAAAAATGCACGAAGCTCTTAAGGTTTTGGTGAAAACACCGTTGTATATTAAGCATGGGATAACCGTTAGGAGCGATATATTAGATCCAATTCCAGAAGAACTTGAATTTATTGTTGACGAAAATGACCGTCAGTTAAACCATGGTGATACATTAAGTGAAAACCCACAAGGGTCAATGAATGTAGAGAATGAGAATGATAGCGATGAAATTTGGAATGAATCTAACGAAGTTAATTCATTCCCAGTTGGGAATCAAGACACGTTGTTAGTGTCATTGTCTGATTTCCTACCCACTAATACCATGCATGTTAAGTTTGCTCCTGGTGAAGGTCAAACGCCAATGTCTTTACTCTATGACGAGGACGCGGAGGAATTGTCATTCCCCTGTATTTATGTGGGTCAGAAGAGAGACCTTAAGGTTAAAGGTAGTTTTGGGGACATTGCTAAGTGGGAGCTTCGTAATATTGATAGGCGTTGTGCTAAAAATCCGTCTAAATTGTTTTACACTTTTGTTAAGTTAGAAACTATGAAAGTTAGAGATTCCATACAAGTTTGTATGAGAAAAACCAAGAGAAAAGATGGCTCAAACTACACTGCTGGGTTTTTATCGTCTGCTGGTGCACTCGATTCAATTGTTAAGCAGGATGATGGTTTTAGAGTATTAGAAAATTTGCAGTCCTCGCCTTCATATTGGCAGCATAGGCAGAAAGAGTTAATGGCTATGATTAGACAGCTTGGTACGGCTACCTTTTTTATAACGTTTTCAGCTGCGGAAGGCAAATGGCCTGAGCTTTTGAACATATTGAGGGTGACTTCGGGTCAGGATCGCTTAGCGAATGATGATATTGGCAATTTAAGTTTTTCGGAAAAGGCAAAGTTGATTCAGGATGATCCTGTTACTTGTGCTAGATATTTTGACCACCGTTTTCGGGCTCTTCTTAAAGCTCTGCAAAAGCTAGGCCCTCTTGGTGTTATTGAAGATTATTACTTCAGGGTTGAAATACAGCAAAGAGGCTCTCCTCATCAACATGGGTTGATTTGGATTAAAGATGCGCCGAAGCTTAAGGTGACTTGTCAAATGTTAAAGAGGTAGAGGAATATATTGATAAAGTTATTTCTTGCGCTGGTAAATTGAACGATGATAATGGGGATTTGTTAACGTCATTGCAAATGCATAAACACACGACAACGTGTAGGAAGAAGGTTAATGATAGTTCAGTTTGTCGTTTTGGAATTCCATTTCCTCCCATGCCTAGAACTATTATTTATGATCCGAGTTTAAGAGAACCCGGTACTCTTGACGAAGAACTTAAGTGTAAGAACAATTCCAAGAAATTGCGTGAGCTTTTGCAATCGAAAGAAAAAGAATTGTGGGTAGATAGTTTTGAGGAGTTGTTGGAAAAGTTGCGTATAACTGAAGATGATTATATTAAAGCCATTACGTATGATCTCAAAAGGAAAGTGGTTTTATTGAAAAGACACCCTAAAGATACTAGGGTTAATCCGTACAACCCGTGCACTTTGCGCCTCTGGCAAGCGAATATGGACATTCAGTTTGTTCTTGATCCTTACGCTCTGGTTATGTATATCGTGTCTTATATAGGGAAATCTCAGCGTGGTATGTCAATGCTTCTGCGTGAAGCTGCTAAACGAGCGCAGTCAGATAAATGTACGGTGAAGCAAAAGTTGAAGGTGATTGCTAATCAGTTTTTGAACGCGCACGAGGTAAGCGCGCAGGAAGCGGCTTATAGCGCTTTACAAATTCCAGTCTCCAGGTGTAGCCGGGCTTGCATTTATGTTAATACAAATGTGCCCGAGAATCGTGTTCATATTCTCAAAAGCAAATTTGAGCTTGAACAATTGTCCAAAGATAGTTTGGATGTTTTCGCTTCTGGAATGTTAGACCATTATGTTCAAAGGCCAGATGATTTAGAGGCAGTAACGTTAGCTCAATTTGCGGCTTGGTATGAATTTTCCAGAAGTCGTAGAGTTTCGAAAACTCAAAGTCATATTGATGACGGTGAGAGCGATGAAGTTCAATGTGGTAAATGGTTAAAACTGAAAAATGATTCAGGGTTCATTAGAAAACGTGGTCATTCTAAAATTATACGGTATCGTAGATTCAATTTAGTGAAAGATCCCGAGCAGTTTTATCGTGAACAAATCATGTTATTCTCGCCTTGGCGTGATGAGAGTAGAGATATTTTGACAAAGGATGTAAAATCTGAGTATGAGCTTAGACTTGAGATTATAACGGAATCTAGAAAAGAATTTCATAATGAAATTGACGAAGTAGCTATTGAACAGGCTGTGAGAGATTTCGAAAGTGAAGCTATTGAAGCTGATCTTACTAATATCCAACCTGAATTGGAACATCAAAATGAAATAGATAGGTCTTTAATTGTTGAAGATTCTGAATTTTTAATTAATACAGTGGAAGAGGCAATAGGAAATATTAACAGAGATATTCTTGATGGTAATGCGGAAAAAACTGTTGCTCCATCAGTCACGTTAGTTAATGATTCAGAATACAATGCCCTTGTTAGAAAGCTGAATTTGAAACAGAAAGAAATATTTTATGAAGTTCTGCACCATTTAAAGTGCAAAGAAACGCCTTTACGGCTATTTGTTACAGGAGGCGCTGGTGTTGGAAAAAGCGTTTTGATAAGTGCCATATTTGAATCTGTTACTAGATTTTACAATAAGCACCAGGGTCTAATCCCTCGGAGGTTAAAGTTCTGCGATGCGCACCTACGGGCAAGGCTGCCTTTAATATAGGTGGGGCGACTTTGCATAGTACCTTTTGTCTACCCGTTAGTCAATTTGCCGGAAACATTTCCATTAGAAAGTGAAACTCTTCACAATTGTAGATTGATGTATGGTCAAGTGAAGTTGTTAATTATTGACGAAATATCAATGGTTGGTGCGAAAGTTTTTAACCGAGTTAACTCGAGAATGCAAGAGATAATGGGTTGCCCAGATTATTTGGGTGGTGTCTCTGTACTTTTAGTTGGAGATTTTAACCAACTTAGACCCGTCCGGGATCATTTCGCTTTTCAAAGTCAAAGTGATAGTGACAATCCATATGCGTCTTTAATTGGTAACCCAATATGGGAGGAATTCCAATTTAGTGAGCTTGAAGAAATTATGAGGCAAAAAGATGATAAGAGGTTTGCGGAAGCTTTGAATAGAATGGCTGTGGGAACTATGAATCAGGATGATATTGACTTATTCGTAAGTTTGAAGTAAACAGAGAGCTGTACCGCCAAAGAAGCGATACATCTTTTCCCTACTACGTTGAAGTCA
>JAEQBA010003498.1:34720-57244 GCA_019434445.1 Phalangium opilio | reverse complement strand
AAGCGAGCGCTCTTCCACTGAGCTATATCCCCTTCGGATGTGCAAGTAGATATCATCGTGTAATTAAATACTTTTAGAATAAAACCGCGAAATGGAGCTACCGGGGATGGAACCCAGGACTTCTCACAGCGAAAGCAAGCGCTCTTCCACTGAGCTATATCCCTTTCGGATGTGCAAGTAGCGATCATCGTGAAATTAAATACTTTTAGACTAAAACCGCGAAATGGAGATACCGGATGTTGAACGCGGGACTTCTCACATGCAAAGCCAGCGCTCTTCCACTGAGCTATATCCCCTTCGGATGAACAAGTAGATATCATCGTAAAATCTAATGCTTTTAGTCTGAAACCGCGAAATGGAGATACTGGGGGTTGAACCCGCGACTTCTCACATGCGAAGCGAGCGCTCTTCCACTGACCTATATCCCCTTCGGATGTACAAGTAGATATCATCGTAAAATTAAATACTTTTAGATTAAAACCGCGAAATGGAGATACCGGGGGTTGAACCCGGGACTTCTCACATGCGAAGCGAGCGCTTTTCTACTGAGCTATATCCCCTTCGGATGTGCAAATTGAGATCATCGTGAAATTAAATACTTTTAGAATAAAACCGCGAAATGGAGCTACCGAGGATGGAACCCAGGACTTCTCACACGCGAAGCAAGCGCTCTTCCACTGAGCTATATCCCCTTCGGATGTGCAAGTAGAGATCATCGTGAAATTAAATACTTTTAGACTAAAACCGCGAAATGGAGATACCGGATGTTGAACGCGGGACTTCTCACATGCAAAGCCAGCGCTCTTCCACTGAGCTATATCCCCTTCGGATGAACAAGTAGATATCATCGTAAAATCTAATGCTTTTAGTCTGAAACCGCGAAATGGAGATACTGGGGGTTGAACCCGCGACTTCTCACATGCGAAGCGAGCGCTCTTCCACTGAGCTATATCCCTTCGGATGTACAAGTAGATATCATCGTAAAATTAAATACTTTTAGACTAAAGGTGCGAAATGGAGAAACCGGGGTTGAACCCGGGACTTCTCACATGCAAAGCGAGCGCTCTTCCACTGAATTTATTCCCTTCGGATGTCTAAGTAGAGATCATCGTAAAATTAAATGCTTTTAGACTGAAACCGCGAAATGGAGATACCGGGGGTTAAACCCGGTACTTCTTACATGCGAAGCGAGCGCTCTTCCACTGAGTTATATCCCCTTCGGATGTGCAAGTAGAGATCATCGTGTAATTAAATACTTTTAGAATAAAACCGCGAAAAGGAGCTACCGGGGATGGAACCCAGGACTTCTCACACGCGAAGCAAGCGCTCTTCCACTAAGCTATATCCCCTTCGGATGTGCAAGTAGAGATCATCGTGAAATTAAATACTTTTAAACTAAAACCGCGAAATGGAGATACCGGATGTTGAACGCGGGACTTCTCACATGCAAAGCCAGCGCTCTTCCACTGAGCTATATCCCCTTCGGATGTACAAGTAGATATCATCGTAAAATTAAATACTTTTAGATTAAAACCGCGAAATGGAGATACCGGGGGTTGAACCCGGGACTTTTCACATGCGAAGCGAGCGCTCTTCTACTGAGCTATATCCCCTTCGGATGTGCAAATAGAGATCATCGTGAAATTAAATACTTTTAGAATAAAACCGCGAAATGGAGCTACCGAAGATGGAACCCGGGACTTCTCACATGCGAAGCGAGCGCTCTTCCACCGAGCTATATCCCCTTCGGATGTACAAGTAGATATCATCGTAAAATTAAATACTTTTAGACTAAAGGTGCGAAATGGAGAAACCGGGGGTTGAACCCGGGACTTCTCACATGCAAAGCGAGCGCTCTTGCTCTGAGCTATATCCCCTTCAGATGTACAAGTAGATATCATCGTAAAATTAAACACTTTTAGACTAAAACCGTGAATTGGAGATACCGGGGATTGAACTCGGGACTTCTCACATGCGAAACGAGCTCTCTCCCACTGAGCTATATCCCCTTCGGATGTACAAGTAGATATCATCGTAAAATTAAATACTTTTAGACTAAAGGTGCGAAATGGAGAAACCGGGGGTTGAACCCGGGACTTCTCACATGCAAAGCGAGCGCTCTTGCTCTGAGCTATATCCCCTTCAGATGTACAAGTAGATATCATCGTAAAATTAAATACTTTTAGACTAAAACCGTGAATTGGAGATACCGGGGATTGAACTCGGGACTTCTCACATGCGAAACGAGCTCTCTCCACTGAGCTATATCCCCTTCGGATGTACAAGTAGATATCATCGTAAAATTAAACACTTTTAGACTAAAACCGCGAATTGGAGATACCGGGGATTGAACCCGGGACTTCTCACATGCAAAGCGAGCGCTCTTCCACTGAATTTTATTCCCTTCGGATGTCTAAGTAGAGATCATCGTAAAATTAAATGCTTTTAGACTGAAACCGCGAAATGGAGATACCGGGGGTTAAACCCGGTACTTCTTACATGCGAAGCGAGCGCTCTTCCACTGAGCTATATCCCCTTCGGATGTGCAAGTAGAGATCATCGTGTAATTAAATACTTTTAGAATAAAACCGCGAAATGGAGCTACCGGGGATGGAACCCAGGACTTCTCACACGCGAAGCAAGCGCTCTTCCACTGAGCTATATCCCTTTCGGATGTGCAAGTAGCGATCATCGTGAAATTAAATACTTTTAGACTAAAACCGCGAAATGGAGATACCGGATGTTGAACGCGGGACTTCTCACATGCAAAGCCAGCGCTCTTCCACTGAGCTATATCCCCTTCGGATGAACAAGTAGATATCATCGTAAAATCTAATGCTTTAAAGCTTTGTCCACATTGAGTTCGCGCTCGCGTGTTCGCGCCTTCGTCTATTCGCATCTTCGCAAAGATCACGAAAAACATTTGCACTTCTGTTCAGATACAAGCAAAAATTTTGCTTTTCCCATTCTGAGAGCCAATAAAAATGAGCAATCATTGCGCCATCTGCCCTTCTCCATCGACGTTGTCCAAAGAGAAAACGAAACTAATCGCCCCTGCCTTCCTCTCGTCTGTGATTGGTGCTTTTCTCGCGAAGACGCGAAATTCTTGGCCTAGTCGCAAGAAATTTGTATCTTCGCGAGGTGAGGACGCAAAGTAGCGAAAACCCAATGTGGACAGTAGCGCGATCTTGCAAACAAGCAAAGCGAAGATGCGAACTCGCAAAATGTGTCAGTCTGGACAGGCCTTTAGTCTGAAACCGCGAAATGGAGATACTGGGGGTTGAACCCGCGACTTCTCACATGCGAAGCGAGCGCTCTTCCACTGACCTATATCCCCTTCGGATGTACAAGTAGATATCATCGTAAAATTAAATACTTTTAGATTAAAACCGCGAAATGGAGATACCGGGGGTTGAACCCGGGACTTCTCACATGCGAAGCGAGCGCTTTTCTACTGAGCTATATCCCCTTCGGATGTGCAAATTGAGATCATCGTGAAATTAAATACTTTTAGAATAAAACCGCGAAATGGAGCTACCGAGGATGGAACCCAGGACTTCTCACACGCGAAGCAAGCGCTCTTCCACTGAGCTATATCCCCTTCGGATGTGCAAGTAGAGATCATCGTGAAATTAAATACTTTTAGACTAAAACCGCGAAATGGAGATACCGGATGTTGAACGCGGGACTTCTCACATGCAAAGCCAGCGCTCTTCCACTGAGCTATATCCCCTTCGGATGAACAAGTAGATATCATCGTAAAATCTAATGCTTTTAGTCTGAAACCGCGAAATGGAGATACTGGGGGTTGAACCCGCGACTTCTCACATGCGAAGCGAGCGCTCTTCCACTGAGCTATATCCCCTTCGGATGTACAAGTAGATATCATCGTAAAATTAAATACTTTTAGACTAAAGGTGCGAAATGGAGAAACCGGGGGTTGAACCCGGGACTTCTCACATGCAAAGCGAGCGCTCTTCCACTGAATTTTATTCCCTTCGGATGTCTAAGTAGAGATCATCGTAAAATTAAATGCTTTTAGACTGAAACCGCGAAATGGAGATACCGGGGGTTAAACCCGGTACTTCTTACATGCGAAGCGAGCGCTCTTCCACTGAGTTATATCCCCTTCGGATGTGCAAGTAGAGATCATCGTGTAATTAAATACTTTTAGAATAAAACCGCGAAAAGGAGCTACCGGGGATGGAACCCAGGACTTCTCACACGCGAAGCAAGCGCTCTTCCACTAAGCTATATCCCCTTCGGATGTGCAAGTAGAGATCATCGTGAAATTAAATACTTTTAAACTAAAACCGCGAAATGGAGATACCGGATGTTGAACGCGGGACTTCTCACATGCAAAGCCAGCGCTCTTCCACTGAGCTATATCCCCTTCGGATGTACAAGTAGATATCATCGTAAAATTAAATACTTTTAGATTAAAACCGCGAAATGGAGATACCGGGGGTTGAACCCGGGACTTTTCACATGCGAAGCGAGCGCTCTTCTACTGAGCTATATCCCCTTCGGATGTGCAAATAGAGATCATCGTGAAATTAAATACTTTTAGAATAAAACCGCGAAATGGAGCTACCGAAGATGGAACCCGGGACTTCTCACATGCGAAGCGAGCGCTCTTCCACCGAGCTATATCCCCTTCGGATGTACAAGTAGATATCATCGTAAAATTAAATACTTTTAGACTAAAGGTGCGAAATGGAGAAACCGGGGGTTGAACCCGGGACTTCTCACATGCAAAGCGAGCGCTCTTGCTCTGAGCTATATCCCCTTCAGATGTACAAGTAGATATCATCGTAAAATTAAACACTTTTAGACTAAAACCGTGAATTGGAGATACCGGGGATTGAACTCGGGACTTCTCACATGCGAAACGAGCTCTCTCCCACTGAGCTATATCCCCTTCGGATGTACAAGTAGATATCATCGTAAAATTAAATACTTTTAGACTAAAGGTGCGAAATGGAGAAACCGGGGGTTGAACCCGGGACTTCTCACATGCAAAGCGAGCGCTCTTGCTCTGAGCTATATCCCCTTCAGATGTACAAGTAGATATCATCGTAAAATTAAATACTTTTAGACTAAAACCGTGAATTGGAGATACCGGGGATTGAACTCGGGACTTCTCACATGCGAAACGAGCTCTCTCCCACTGAGCTATATCCCCTTCGGATGTACAAGTAGATATCATCGTAAAATTAAACACTTTTAGACTAAAACCGCGAATTGGAGATACCGGGGATTGAACCCGGGACTTCTCACATGCAAAGCGAGCGCTCTTCCACTGAATTTTATTCCCTTCGGATGTCTAAGTAGAGATCATCGTAAAATTAAATGCTTTTAGACTGAAACCGCGAAATGGAGATACCGGGGGTTAAACCCGGTACTTCTTACATGCGAAGCGAGCGCTCTTCCACTGAGCTATATCCCCTTCGGATGTGCAAGTAGAGATCATCGTGTAATTAAATACTTTTAGAATAAAACCGCGAAATGGAGCTACCGGGGATGGAACCCAGGACTTCTCACACGCGAAGCAAGCGCTCTTCCACTGAGCTATATCCCTTTCGGATGTGCAAGTAGCGATCATCGTGAAATTAAATACTTTTAGACTAAAACCGCGAAATGGAGATACCGGATGTTGAACGCGGGACTTCTCACATGCAAAGCCAGCGCTCTTCCACTGAGCTATATCCCCTTCGGATGAACAAGTAGATATCATCGTAAAATCTAATGCTTTAAAGCTTTGTCCACATTGAGTTCGCGCTCGCGTGTTCGCGCCTTCGTCTATTCGCATCTTCGCAAAGATCACGAAAAACATTTGCACTTCTGTTCAGATACAAGCAAAAATTTTGCTTTTCCCATTCTGAGAGCCAATAAAAATTGAGCAATCATTGCGCCATCTGCCCTTCTCCATCGACGTTGTCCAAAGAGAAAACGAAACTAATCGCCCCCTGCCTTCCTCTCGTCTGTGATTGGTGCTTTTCTCGCGAAGACGCGAAATTCTTGGCCTAGTCGCAAGAAATTTGTATCTTCGCGAGGTGAGGACGCAAAGTAGCGAAAACCCAATGTGGACAGTAGCGCGATCTTGCAAACAAGCAAAGCGAAGATGCGAACTCGCAAAATGTGTCAGTCTGGACAGGCCTTTAGTCTGAAACCGCGAAATGGAGATACTGGGGGTTGAACCCGCGACTTCTCACATGCGAAGCGAGCGCTCTTCCACTGACCTATATCCCCTTCGGATGTACAAGTAGATATCATCGTAAAATTAAATACTTTTAGATTAAAACCGCGAAATGGAGATACCGGGGGTTGAACCCGGGACTTCTCACATGCGAAGCGAGCGCTTTTCTACTGAGCTATATCCCCTTCGGATGTGCAAATTGAGATCATCGTGAAATTAAATACTTTTAGAATAAAACCGCGAAATGGAGCTACCGAGGATGGAACCCAGGACTTCTCACACGCGAAGCAAGCGCTCTTCCACTGAGCTATATCCCCTTCGGATGTGCAAGTAGAGATCATCGTGAAATTAAATACTTTTAGACTAAAACCGCGAAATGGAGATACCGGATGTTGAACGCGGGACTTCTCACATGCAAAGCCAGCGCTCTTCCACTGAGCTATATCCCCTTCGGATGAACAAGTAGATATCATCGTAAAATCTAATGCTTTTAGTCTGAAACCGCGAATTGGAGATACTGGGGGTTGAACCCGCGACTTCTCACATGCGAAGCGAGCGCTCTTCCACTGAGCTATATCCCCTTCGGATGTACAAGTAGATATCATCGTAAAATTAAATACTTTTAGACTAAAGGTGCGAAATGGAGAAACCGGGGGTTGAACCCGGGACTTCTCACATGCAAAGCGAGCGCTCTTCCACTGAATTTTATTCCCTTCGGATGTCTAAGTAGAGATCATCGTAAAATTAAATGCTTTTAGACTGAAACCGCGAAATGGAGATACCGGGGGTTAAACCCGGTACTTCTTACATGCGAAGCGAGCGCTCTTCCACTGAGCTATATCCCCTTCGGATGTGCAAGTAGAGATCATCGTGTAATTAAATACTTTTAGAATAAAACCGCGAAAAGGAGCTACCGGGGATGGAACCCAGGACTTCTCACACGCGAAGCAAGCGCTCTTCCACTAAGCTATATCCCCTTCGGATGTGCAAGTAGAGATCATCGTGAAATTAAATACTTTTAAACTAAAACCGCGAAATGGAGATACCGGATGTTGAACGCGGGACTTCTCACATGCAAAGCCAGCGCTCTTCCACTGAGCTATATCCCCTTCGGATGTACAAGTAGATATCATCGTAAAATTAAATACTTTTAGATTAAAACCGCGAAATGGAGCTACCGAAGATGGAACCCGGGACTTCTCACATGCGAAGCGAGCGCTCTTCCACCGAGCTATATCCCCTTCGGATGTACAAGTAGATATCATCGTAAAATTAAATACTTTTAGACTAAAGGTGCGAAATGGAGAAACCGGGGGTTGAACCCGGGACTTCTCACATGCAAAGCGAGCGCTCTTGCTCTGAGCTATATCCCCTTCAGATGTACAAGTAGATATCATCGTAAAATTAAATACTTTTAGACTAAAACCGTGAATTGGAGATACCGGGGATTGAACTCGGGACTTCTCACATGCGAAACGAGCTCTCTCCCACTGAGCTATATCCCCTTCGGATGTACAAGTAGATATCATCGTAAAATTAAATACTTTTAGACTAAAGGTGCGAAATGGAGAAACCGGGGGTTGAACCCGGGACTTCTCACATGCAAAGCGAGCGCTCTTGCTCTGAGCTATATCCCCTTCAGATGTACAAGTAGATATCATCGTAAAATTAAATACTTTTAGACTAAAACCGTGAATTGGAGATACCGGGGATTGAACTCGGGACTTCTCACATGCGAAACGAGCTCTCTCCCACTGAGCTATATCCCCTTCGGATGTACAAGTAGATATCATCGTAAAATTAAACACTTTTAGACTAAAACCGCGAATTGGAGATACCGGGGATTGAACCCGGGACTTCTCACATGCAAAGCGAGCGCTCTTCCACTGAATTTTATTCCCTTCGGATGTCTAAGTAGAGATCATCGTAAAATTAAATGCTTTTAGACTGAAACCGCGAAATGGAGATACCGGGGGTTAAACCCGGTACTTCTTACATGCGAAGCGAGCGCTCTTCCACTGAGCTATATCCCCTTCGGATGTGCAAGTAGAGATCATCGTGTAATTAAATACTTTTAGAATAAAACCGCGAAATGGAGCTACCGGGGATGGAACCCAGGACTTCTCACACGCGAAGCAAGCGCTCTTCCACTGAGCTATATCCCTTTCGGATGTGCAAGTAGCGATCATCGTGAAATTAAATACTTTTAGACTAAAACCGCGAAATGGAGATACCGGATGTTGAACGCGGGACTTCTCACATGCAAAGCCAGCGCTCTTCCACTGAGCTATATCCCCTTCGGATGAACAAGTAGATATCATCGTAAAATCTAATGCTTTTAGTCTGAAACCGCGAAATGGAGATACTGGGGGTTGAACCCGCGACTTCTCACATGCGAAGCGAGCGCTCTTCCACTGACCTATATCCCCTTCGGATGTACAAGTAGATATCATCGTAAAATTAAATACTTTTAGATTAAAACCGCGAAATGGAGATACCGGGGGTTGAACCCGGGACTTCTCACATGCGAAGCGAGCGCTTTTCTACTGAGCTATATCCCCTTCGGATGTGCAAATTGAGATCATCGTGAAATTAAATACTTTTAGAATAAAACCGCGAAATGGAGCTACCGAGGATGGAACCCGGGACTTCTCACATGCGAAGCGAGCGCTCTTCCACTGAGCTATATCCCCTTCGGATGTACAAGTAGATATCATCGTAAAATTAAATACTTTTAGACTAAAGGTGCGAAATGGAGAAACCGGGGGTTGAACCCGGGACTTCTCACATGCAAAGCGAGCGCTCTTGCTCTGAGCTATATCCCCTTCAGATGTACAAGTAGATATCATCGTAAAATTAAATACTTTTAGACTAAAACCGTGAATTGGAGATACCGGGGATTGAACTCGGGACTTCTCACATGCAAAGGGAGCTATCTCCCACTGAGCTATATCCCTTCGGATGTACAAGTAGAGATCATCGAAAAATTAAATACTTTTAGACTAAAACCGCGAAATGGAGATACCGGGGGTTGACCCGGGACTTCTCACACGCGAAGCGAGCGCTCTTCCACTGAGCTATATCCCCTTCGGATGCACAAGTAGATATCATCGTAAAATTAAATACTTTTAGGTTAAAGGTTCGAAATGGAGATACCGGGGGTTGAACCCGGGACTTCTCACATGCAAAGCGAGCGCTCTTCCACTGAGCTATATCCCCTTCGGATGGACAAGTAGATATCATCGTAAAATTAAATACTTTTAGACTAAAACCGCGAATTGGAGATACCGGGGATTGAACCCGGGACTTCTCACATGCAAAGGGAGCTCTCTCCCACTGAGCTATATCCCCTTCGGATGTACAAGTAGAGATCATCGTAAAATTAAATACTTTTAGACTGAAACCGCGAACTGGAGATACCGGGGGTTGACCCCGGGACTTCTCACACGCTAAGCGAGCGCTCTTCCACTGAGCTATATCCCCTTCGGATGTGCAATTAGAGATCATCGTGAAATTAAATACTTTTAGAATAAAACCGCGAAATGGAGATACTGGTGGTTGAACCCGTGACTTCTCACATGCGAAGCGAGCGCTCTTCCACTGAGCTATATCCCCTTCGGATGTACAAGTAGATATCATCGTAAAATTAAATACTTTTAGACAAAGGTTCGAAATGGAGATACCGGGGGTTGAACCCGGGACTTCTCACATGCGAAGCGAGCGCTCTTCCACTGAGCTATATCCCCTTCGGATGTACAAGTAGAGATCATCGTGAAATTAAATACTTTTAGACTAAAACCGCGAAATGGACATACCGGGGGTCGAACCCGGGACTTCTCACATGCGAAGCGAGCGCTCTTCCACTGAGCTATATCCCCTTCGGATGTACAAGTAGAGATCATCCTAAAATTAAATACTTTTAGACTAAAACCGCGAAATGGAGAAACCGAGGGTCGATTCGAACCCGGGACTTCTCACATGCAAAGCGAGCTCTCTTCCACTGAGCTATATCCCCTACGGATGTACAAGTAGATATCATCGTAAAATTAGTTTTTTTAGAATAAAACCGCGAAATGGAGATCCGGGGGTCGAACCCGGGACTTCTCACATGCGAAGCGAGCGCTCTTCCACTGAGCTATATCCCCTTCGGATGCACAAGTAGATATCATCGTAAAATTAAATACTTTTAGGTTAAAGGTTCGAAATGGAGATACCGGGGGTTGAACCCGGGACTTCTCACATGCAAAGCGAGCGCTCTTCCACTGAGCTATATCCCCTTCAGATGTACAAGTAGATATCATCGTAAAATTAAATACTTTTAGACTAAAACCGCGAATTGGAGATACCAGGGATTGAACCCGGGACTTCTCACATGCAAAGGGAGCTCTCTCCCACTGAGCTATATCCCCTTCGGATGTACAAGTAGAGATCATCGTAAAATTAAATACTTTTAGACTGAAACCGCGAAATGGAGATACCGGGGGTTGAACCCGGGACTTCTCACATGCTAAGCGAGCGCTCTTCCACTGAGCTATATCCCCTTCGGATGTGCAAGTAGAGATCATCGTGAAATTAAATACTTTTAGACTAAAACCGCGAAATGGAGATCCGGGGGTCGAACCCGGGACTTCTCACATGCGAAGCGAGCGCTCTTCCACTGAGCTATATCCCCTTCGGATGTACAAGTAGATATCATCGTAAAATTAATTTTTTTAGACTAAAACCGCGAAATGGACATACCGGGGGTCGAACCCGGGACTTCTCACATGCGAAGCGAGCGCTCTTCCACTGAGCTATATCCCCTTCGGATGTACAAGTAGAGATCATCCTAAAATTAAACACGTTTAGACTAAAACCGCGAAATGGAGATACCGGGGGTCGAACCCGGGACTTTCACATGCGAAGCGAGCGCTCTTCCACTGAGCTATATCCCCTTCGGATGTACAAGTAGATATCATCGTAAAATTAATACTTTTAGACTAAAACCGCGAAATGGAGATACCGGGGGTCGAACCCGGGACTTCTCACATGCGAAGCGAGCGCTCTTCCACTGAGCTATATCCCCTTCGGATGTACAAGTAGAAATCATCCTAAAATTAAACACGTTTAGACTAAAACCGCGAATTGGACATACCGGGGGTCGAACCCGGGACTTCTCACATGCAAAGCGAGCGCTCTTCCACTGAGCTATATCCCCTTCGGATGTACAAGTAGAGATCATCGTAAAATTAAACACTTTTAGACTAGGGCCGCTAAATGGAGATACCGGGGGTTGAACCCGGGATTCCTCACATGCAAAGCGAGCGCTCTTCCACTGAGCTATATCCCCTACGAATGTACAAGTAGATATCATCGTAAAATTTAATACTTTTAGACTAAAACCGCGAAATGGAGATACCGGGGGTCGAACCCGGGACTTCTCACATGCGAAGCGAGCGCTCTTCCACTGAGCTATATCCCCTTCGGATGTACAAGTAGAGATCATCCTAAAATTAAATACGTTTAGACTAAAACCGCGAAATGGAGAAACCGGGGGTCGATTCGAACCCGGGACTTCTCACATGCAAAGCGAGCTCTCTTCCACTGAGCTATATCCCCTACGGATGTACAAGTAGATATCATCGTAAAATTAATTTTTTTAGACTAAAACCGCGAAATGGAGATCCGGGGGTCGAACCCGGGACTTCTCACATGCGAAGCGAGCGCTCTTCCACTGAGCTATATCCCCTTCGGATGTACAAGTAGAAATCATCCTAAAATTAAACACGTTTAGACTAAAACCGCGAATTGGACATACCGGGGGTCGAACCCGGGACTTCTCACATGCGAAGCGAGCGCTCTTCCACTGAGCTATATCCCCTTCGGATGTACAAGTAGAGATCATCGTAAAATTGAACACTTTTAGACTAGGGCCGCTAAATGGAGATACCGGGGGTTGAACCCGGGATTTCTCACATGCAAAGCGAGCGCTCTTCCACTGAGCTATATCCCCTTCGGATGTACAAGTAGAGATCATCCTAAAGTTAAATACGTTTAGACTAAAACCGCGAAATGGACATACCGGGGGTCGAAACCGGGACTTCTCACATGAAGCGAGCGCTCTTCCACTGAGCTATATCCCCTTCGGATGTACAAGTAGAGATCATCCTAAAGTTAAATACGTGTAGACTAAAACCGCGAAATGGACATACCGGGGGTCGAACCCGGGACTTCTCACATGCGAAGCGAGCGCTCTTCCACTGAGCTATATCCCCTTCGGATGTACAAGTAGAGATCATCGTAAAATTGAACACTTTTAGACTAGGGCCGCTAAATGGAGATACCGGGGGTTGAACCCGGGATTCCTCACATGCAAAGCGAGCGCTCTTCCACTGAGCTATATCCCCTACGAATGTACAAGTAGATATCATCGTAAAATTTAATACTTTTAGACTAAAACCGCGAAATGGAGATACCGGGGGTCGAACCCGGGACTTCTCACATGCGAAGCGAGCGCTCTTCCACTGAGCTATATCCCCTTCGGATGTACAAGTAGAGATCATCCTAAAATTAAATACGTTTAGACTAAAACCGCGAAATGGAGAAACCGGGGGTCGATTCGAACCCGGGACTTCTCACATGCAAAGCGAGCTCTCTTCCACTGAGCTATATCCCCTACGAATGTACAAGTAGATATCATCGTAAAATTAATTTTTTTAGACTAAAACCGCGAAATGGAGATCCGGGGGTCGAACCCGGGACTTCTCACATGCGAAGCGAGCGCTCTTCCACTGAGCTATATCCCCTTCGGATGTACAAGTAGAAATCATCCTAAAATTAAACACGTTTAGACTAAAACCGCGAATTGGACATACCGGGGGTCGAACCCGGGACTTCTCACATGCGAAGCGAGCGCTCTTCCACTGAGCTATATCCCTTCGGATGTACAAGTAGAGATCATCGTAAAATTGAACACTTTTAGACTAGGGCCGCTAAATGGAGATACCGGGGGTTGAACCCGGGATTTCTCACATGCAAAGCGAGCGCTCTTCCACTGAGCTATATCCCCTTCGGATGTACAAGTAGATATCATCGTAAAATTAATACTTTTAGACTAAAACCGCGAAATGGAGATACCGGGGGTCGAACCCGGGACTTCTCACATGCGAAGCGAGCGCTCTTCCACTGAGCTATATCCCCTTCGGATGTACAAGTAGAGATCATCCTAAAGTTAAATACGTGTAGACTAAAACCGCGAAATGGAGATACCGGGGGTCGACGAACCCGGGACTTCTCACATGCAAAGCGAGCGCTCTTCCACTGAGCTATATCCCCTTCGGATGTACAAGTAGAGATCATCGTAAAATTAATTTTTTAGACTAAAACCGCGAATTGGACATACCGGGGGTCGAACCCGGGACTTCTCACATGCGAAGCGAGCGCTCTTCCACTGAGCTATATCCCCTTCGGATGTACAAGTAGAGATCATCCTAAAATTAAACACGTTTAGACTAAAACCGCGAAATGGACATACCGGGGGTCGAACCCGGGACTTCTCACATGCGAAGCGAGCGCTCTTCCACTGAGCTATATCCCCTTCGGATGTACAAGTAGAGATCATCCTAAAATTAAATACGTTTAGACTAAAACCGCGAAATGGAGATACCGGGGGTCGAACCCGGGACTTCTCACATGCAAAGCGAGCGCTCTTCCACTGAGCTATATCCCCTTCGGATGTACAAGTAGAGATCATCCTAAAATTAAATACGTTTAGACTAAAACCGCGAAATGGACATACCGGGGTCGAACCCGGGACTTCTCACATGCGAAGCGAGCGCTCTTCCACTGAGCTATATCCCCTTCGGATGTACAAGTAGAGATCATCCTAAAATTAAATACGTTTAGACTAAAACCGCTAAATGGAGATACCGGGGGTTGAACCCGGGATTTCTCACATGCAAAGCGAGCGCTCTTCCACTGAGCTATATCCCCTTCGGATGTACAAGTAGAGATCATCGTAAAATTAAATACTTTTAGACTAAAACCGCGAAATGGAGATACCGGGGGTCGAACCCGGGACTTCTCACATGCGAAGCGAGCGCTCTTCCACTGAGCTATATCCCCTTCGGATGTACAAGTAGAGATCATCCTAAAGTTAAATACGTGTAGACTAAAACCGCGAAATGGAGAAACCGGGGATTCGAACCCGGGACTTCTCACATGCAAAGCGAGCGCTCTTCCACTGAGCTATATCCCCTACGGATGTACAAGTAGATATCATCGTAAAATTAATTTTTTTAGACTAAAACCGCGAAATGGAGATCCGGGGGTCGAACCCGGGACTTCTCACATGCGAAGCGAGCGCTCTTCCACTGAGCTATATCCCCTTCGGATGTACAAGTAGAAATCATCCTAAAATTAAACACGTTTAGACTAAAACCGCGAATTGGACATACCGGGGGTCGAACCCGGGACTTCTCACATGCGAAACGAGCGCTCTCCCACTGAGCTATATCCCCTTCGGATGTACAAGTAGAGATCATCCTAAAATTAAACACGTTTAGACTAAAACCGCGAATTGGACATACCGGGGGTCGAACCCGGGACTTCTCACATGCGAAGCGAGCGCTCTTCCACTGAGCTATATCCACTTCGGATGTACAAGTAGAGATCATCGTAAAATTGAACACCTTTAGACTAGGGCCGCTAAATGGAGATACCGGGGGTTGAACCCGGGATTTCTCACATGCAAAGCGAGCGCTCTTCCACTGAGCTATATCCCCTTCGGATGTACAAGTGGAGATCATCATAAAGTTAAATACGTGTAGACTAAAACCGCTAAATGGACATACCGGGGGTCGAACCTGGGACTTCTCACATGCGAAGCGAGCGCTCTTCCACTGAGCTATATCCCCTTCGGATGTACAAGTAGAAATCATCCTAAAATTAAACACGTTTAGACTAAAACCGCGAATTGGACATACCGGGGGTCGAACCCGGGACTTCTCACACGCGAAACGAGCGCTCTCCCACTGAGCTATATCCCCTTCGGATGTACAAGTAGAAATCATCCTAAAATTAAACACGTTTAGACTAAAACCGCGAATTGGACATACCGGGGGTCGAACCCGGGACTTCTCACATGCGAAGCGAGCGCTCTTCCACTGAGCTATATCCACTTCGGATGTACAAGTAGAGATCATCGTAAAATTGAACACTTTTAGACTAGGGCCGCTAAATGGAGATACCGGGGGTTGAACCCGGGATTTCTCACATGCAAAGCGAGCGCTCTTCCACTGAGCTATATCCCCTTCGGATGTACAAGTGGAGATCATCATAAAGTTAAATACGTGTAGACTAAAACCGCTAAATGGACATACCGGGGGTCGAACCTGGGACTTCTCACATGCGAAGCGAGCTCTCTTCCACTGAGCTATATCCCCTTCGGATGTACAAGTAGAGATCATCCTAAAGTTAAATACGTGTAGACTAAAACCGCGAAATGGACATACCGGGGGTCGAACCCGGGACTTCTCACATGCGAAGCGAGCGCTCTTCCACTGAGCTATATCGCCTTCGGATGTACAAGTAGAGATCATCGTAAAATTGAACACTTTTAGACTAGGGCCGCTAAATGGAGATACCGGGGGTTGAACCCGGGATTCCTCACATGCAAAGCGAGCGCTCTTCCACTGAGCTATATCCCCTACAAATGTACAAGTAGAATCATCGTAAAATTAATACTTTTAGACTAAAACCGCGAAATGGAGATACCGGGGGTCGAACCCGGGACTTCTCACATGCGAAGCGAGCGCTCTTCCACTGAGCTATATCCCCTTCGGATGTACAAGTAGAGATCATCCTAAAGTTAAATACGTGTAGACTAAAACCGCGAAATGGAGAAACCGGGGTCGATTCGAACCGGGACTTCTCACATGCAAAGCGAGCTCTCTTCCACTGAGCTATATCCCCTACGGATGTACAAGTAGATATCATCGTAAAATTAATTTTTTTAGACTAAAAACCGCGAAATGGAGATCGGGGGGTCGAACCCGGACTTCTCACATGCGAAGCGAGCGCTCTCCCACTGAGCTATATCCCCTTCGGATGTACAAGTAGAGATCATCCTAAAGTTAAATACGTTTAGACTAAAACCGCGAAATGGACATACCGGGGGTCGAACCTGGGACTTCTCACATGCGAAGCGCGCTCTTCCACTGAGCTATATCCCCTTCGGATGTACAAGTAGAGATCATCCTAAAGTTAAATACTTTTAGACTAAACCGCGAAATGGACATACCGGGGTCGAACCCGGGACTTCTCACATGCAAAGCGAGCGCTCTTCCACTGAGCTATATCCCCTTCGGATGTACAAGTAGATATCATCGTAAAATTTAATTTTTTTAGACTAAAACCGCGAAATGGAGATCCGGGGGTCGAACCCGGACTTCTCACATGCGAAGCGAGCGCTCTCCACTGAGCTATATCCCTTCGGATGTACAAGTAGAAATCATCCTAAAATTAAAACGTTTAGACTAAAACCGCGAAATGGACATACCGGGGGTCGAACCCGGGACTTCTCACATGCGAAGCGAGCGCTCTTCCACTGAGCTATATCCCCTTCGGATGTACAAGTAGAGATCATCCTAAAGTTAAATACGTGTAGACTAAAACCGCGAAATGGACATACCGGGGGTCGAACCCGGGACTTCTCACATGCGAAGCGAGCGCTCTTCCACTGAGCTATATCGCCTTCGGATGTACAAGTAGAGATCATCGTAAAATTGAACACTTTTAGACTAGGGCCGCTAAATGGAGATACCGGGGGTTGAACCCGGGATTCCTCACATGCAAAGCGAGCGCTCTTCCACTGAGCTATATCCCCTACGAATGTACAAGTAGATATCATCGTAAAATTAATACTTTTAGACTAAAACCGCGAAATGGAGATACCGGGGGTCGAACCCGGGACTTCTCACATGCGAAGCGAGCGCTCTTCCACTGAGCTATATCCCCTTCGGATGTACAAGTAGAGATCATCCTAAAGTTAAATACGTGTAGACTAAAACCGCGAAATGGAGAAACCGGGGGTCGATTCGAACCCGGGACTTCTCACATGCAAAGCGAGCTCTCTTCCACTGAGCTATATCCCCTACGGATGTACAAGTAGATATCATCGTAAAATTAATTTTTTTAGACTAAAACCGCGTAATGGAGATCCGGGGGTCGAACCCGGGACTTCTCACATGCGAAGCGAGCGCTCTTCCACTGAGCTATATCCCCTTCGGATGTACAAGTAGAAATCATCCTAAAATTAAACACGTTTAGACTAAAACCGCGAATTGGACATACCGGGGGTCGAACCCGGGACTTCTCACATGCGAAGCGAGCGCTCTTCCACTGAGCTATATCCACTTCGGATGTACAAGTAGAGATCATCGTAAAATTGAACACTTTTAGACTAGGGCCGCTAAATGGAGATACCGGGGGTTGAACCCGGGATTTCTCACATGCAAAGCGAGCGCTCTTCCACTGAGCTATATCCCCTTCGGATGTACAAGTGGAGATCATCATAAAGTTAAATATGTGTAGACTAAAACCGCTAAATGGACATACCGGGGGTCGAACCTGGGACTTCTCACATAAGAAGCGAGCTCTCTTCCACTGAGCTATATCCCCTTCGGATGTACAAGTAGAGATCATCCTAAAGTTAAATACGTGTAGACTAAAACCGCGAAATGGACATACCCTGGGTCGAACCCGGGACTTCTCACATGCGAAGCGAGCGCTCTTCCACTGAGCTATATCGCCTTCGGATGTACAAGTAGAGATCATCGTAAAATTGAACACTTTTAGACTAGGGCCGCTAAATGGAGATACCGGGGGTTGAACCCGGGATTCCTCACATGCAAAGCGAGCGCTCTTCCACTGAGCTATATCCCCTACGAATGTACAAGTAGATATCATCGTAAAATTTAATACTTTTAGACTAAAACCGCGAAATGGAGATACCGGGGGTCGAACCCGGGACTTCTCACATGCGAAGCGAGCGCTCTTCCACTGAGCTATATCCCCTTCGGATGTACAAGTAGAGATCATCCTAAAGTTAAATACGTGTAGACTAAAACCGCGAAATGGAGAAACCGGGGGTCGATTCGAACCCGGGACTTCTCACATGCAAAGCGAGCTCTCTTCCACTGAGCTATATCCCCTACGGATGTACAAGTAGATATCATCGTAAAATTAATTTTTTTAGACTAAAACCGCGAAATGGAGATCCGGGGGTCGAACCCAGGACTTCTCACATGCGAAGCGAGCGCTCTCCCACTGAGCTATATCCCCTTCGGATGTACAAGTGGAGATCATCATAAAGTTAAATACGTGTAGACTAAAACCGCGAAATGGACATACCGGGGGTCGAACCTGGGACTTCTCACATAAGAAGCGAGCTCTCTTCCACTGAGCTATATCCCCTTCGGATGCACAAGTAGAGATCATCCTAAAGTTAAATACGTGTAGACTAAAACCGCGAAATGGACATACCGGGGGTCGAACCCGGGACTTCTCACATGCAAAGCGAGCGCTCTTCCACTGAGCTATATCCCCTTCGGATGTACAAGTGGAGATCATCATAAAGTTAAATACGTGTAGACTAAAACCGCTAAATGGACATACCGGGGGTCGAACCTGGGACTTCTCACATAAGAAGCGAGCTCTCTTCCACTGAGCTATATCCCCTTCGGATGTACAAGTAGAGATCATCCTAAAGTTAAATACGTGTAGACTAAAACCGCGAAATGGACATACCCGGGGTCGAACCCGGGACTTCTCACATGCGAAGCGAGCGCTCTTCCACTGAGCTATATCGCCTTCGGATGTACAAGTAGAGATCATCGTAAAATTGAACACTTTTAGACTAGGGCCGCTAAATGGAGATACCGGGGGTTGAACCCGGGATTCCTCACATGCAAAGCGAGCGCTCTTCCACTGAGCTATATCCCCTACGAATGTACAAGTAGATATCATCGTAAAATTTAATACTTTTAGACTAAAACCGCGAAATGGAGATACCGGGGGTCGAACCCGGGACTTCTCACATGCGAAGCGAGCGCTCTTCCACTGAGCTATATCCCCTTCGGATGTACAAGTAGAGATCATCCTAAAGTTAAATACGTTTAGACTAAAACCGCGAAATGGAGAACCGGGGGTCGATTCGAACCCGGGACTTCTCACATGCAAAGCGAGCTCTCTTCCACTGAGCTATATCCCCTACGGATGTACAAGTAGATATCATCGTAAAATTAATTTTTTTAGACTAAAACCGCGAAATGGAGATCCGGGGGTCGAACCCAGGACTTCTCACATGCGAAGCGAGCGCTCTCCCACTGAGCTATATCCCCTTCGGATGTACAAGTGGAGATCATCATAAAGTTAAATACGTGTAGACTAAAACCGCGAAATGGACATACCGGG
The DNA here is from genome assembly GCA_019434445.1 of Phalangium opilio. Taxonomy (NCBI): domain Eukaryota; kingdom Metazoa; phylum Arthropoda; class Arachnida; order Opiliones; family Phalangiidae; genus Phalangium; species Phalangium opilio. Next base: position 37,593 of record JAEQBA010003498.1, on the reverse strand, counting down.
GGTCGAACCTGGGACTTCTCACATAAGAAGCGAGCTCTCTTCCACTGAGCTATATCCCCTTCGGATGCACAAGTAGAGATCATCCTAAAGTTAAATACGTGTAGACTAAAACCGCGAAATGGACATACCGGGGGTCGAACCCGGGACTTCTCACATGCAAAGCGAGCGCTCTTCCACTGAGCTATATCCCCTTCGGATGTACAAGTAGAGATCATCATAAAGTTAAATACGTGTAGACTAAAACCGCGAAATGGACATACCGGGGGTCGAACCCGGGACTTCTCACATGCAAAGCGAGCGCTCTTCCACTGAGCTATATCCCCTACGAATGTACAAGTAGATATCATCGTAAAATTTAATACTTTTAGACTAAAACCGCGAAATGGAGATACCGGGGGTCGAACCCGGGACTTCTCACATGCAAAGCGAGCGCTCTTCCACTGAGCTATATCCCCTACGAATGTACAAGTAGAGATCATCTTAAATTAAGTACGTTTAGACTAAAACCGCGAAATGGAGAAACCGGGGGTCGATTCGAACCCGGGACTTCTCACATGCAAAGCGAGCTCTCTTCCACTGAGCTATATCCCCTACGGATGTACAAGTAGATATCATCGTAAAATTAATTTTTTTAGACTAAAACCGCGAATTGGAGATCCGGGGGTCGAACCCGGGACTTCTCACATGCGAAGCGAGCGCTCTCCCACTGAGCTATATCCCCTTCGGATGTACAAGTAGAAATCATCCTAAAATTAAACACGTTTAGACTAAAACCGCGAATCGGACATACCGGGGGTCGAACCCGGGACTTCTCACATGCGAAGCGAGCGCTCTTCCACTGAGCTATATCCACTTCGGATGTACAAGTAGAGATCATCGTAAAATTGAACACTTTTAGACTAGGGCCGCTAAATGGAGATACCGGGGGTTGAACCCGGGATTTCTCACATGCAAAGCGAGCGCTCTTCCACTGAGCTATATCCCCTTCGGATAAACAAGTGGAGATCATCATAAAGTTAAATACGTGTAGACTAAAACCGCTAAATGGACATACCGGGGGTCGAACCTGGGACTTTCACAAAGAAGCGAGCGCTCTTCCACTGAGCTATATCCCTTCGGATGTACAAGTAGAGATCATCCTAAAGTTAAATACGTGTAGACTAAAACCGCGAAATGGACATACCGGGGGTCGAACCCGGGACTTCTCACATGCGAAGCGAGCGCTCTTCCACTGAGCTATATCCCTTCGGATGTACAAGTAGAGATCATCGTAAAATTGAACACTTTTAGACTAGGGCCGCTAAATGGAGATACCGGGGGTTGAACCCGGGATTCTCACATGCAAAGCGAGCGCTCTTCCACTGAGCTATATCCCTACGAATGTACAAGTAGATATCATCGTAAATTTAATACTTTTAGACTAAAACCGCGAAATGGAGATACCGGGGGTCGAACCCGGGACTTCTCACATGCGAAGCGAGCGCTCTCCCACTGAGCTATCCCCTTCGGATGTACAAGTAGAGATCATTCTAAAGTTAAATACGTGTAGACTAAAACCGCGAAATGGGAGAAACCGGGGGTCGATTCGAACCCGGGACTTCTCACATGCAAAGCGAGCGCTCTTTCACTGAGCTATATCCCCTACGGATGTACAAGTAGATATCATCGTAAAATTAATTTTTAGACTAAAACCGCGAAATGGAGATCCGGGGGTCGAACCCACGGGACTTCTCACATGCGAAGCGAGCGCTCTCCCACTGAGCTATATCCCCTTCGGATGTACAAGTAGAATCATCCTAAAATTAAACACGTTTAGACTAAAACCGCGAATGGACATACCGGGGGTCGAACCCGGACTTCTCACATGCGAAGCGAGCGCTCTTCCACTGAGCTATATCCCCTTCGGATGTACAAGTAGAGATCATCGTAAATTGAACACTTTAGACTAGGGCCGCGAAATGGAGATACCGGGGTTGAACCCGGGACTTCTCACATGCAAAGCGAGCGCTCTTCCACTGAGCTATATCCCCTTCGGATGTACAAGTGGAGATCATCGTAAAGTAAATACGTTTAGACTAAAACCGCTAAATGGACATACCGGGGGTCGAACCGGGACTTCTCACATGCGAAGCGAGCTCTCTCCACTGAGCATATCCCTTCGGATGTACAAGTAGAGATCATCCTAAAGTTAAATACGGGTAGACTAAAACCGCGAATGGACATACCGGGGGTCGAACCCGGGACTTCTCACATGCGAAGCGAGCGCTCTTCCACTGAGCTATATCCCTTCGGATGTACAAGTAGAGATCATCGTAAAATTGAACACTTTTAGACTAGGGCCGCTAAATGGAGATACCGGGGGTTGAACCCGGGATTCTCACATGCGAAGCGAGCGCTCTTCCACTGAGCTATATCCCCTTCGAATGTAAAAGTAGATATCATCGTAAAATTAATACTTTTAGACTAAAACCGCGAAATGGAGATACCGGGGGTCGAACCCGGGACTTCTCACATGCGAAGCGAGCGCTCTTCCACTGAGCTATATCCCCTTCGGATGTACAAGTAGAGATCATCCTAAAGTTAAATACGTGTAGACTAAAACCGCGAAATGGAGAAACCGGGGGTCGATTCGAACCCGGGACTTCTCACATGCAAAGCGAGCGCTCTTCCACTGAGCTATATCCCCTACGGATGTACAAGTAGATATCATCGTAAAATTAACTTTTTAGACTAAAACCGCGAAATGGAGATCCGGGGGTCGAAACCAGGACTTCTCACATGCGAAGCGAGCGCTCTCCCACTGAGCTATATCCCCTTCGGATGTACAAGTAGAATCATCCTAAAATTAAACACGTTTAGACTAAAACCGCGAA